>CM076577.1:40769161-41134744 GCA_034641835.2 Pinus albicaulis | reverse complement strand
GGGCAGCACATTGAGGACTTCCAAAAATTGAATATAAGGGTAACTGATATTCCAGAGGAACACAAGATCGATCTCTTCATAGGCACTTTAAAGGATAACATCCAACATGAAGTTCGCGTTTTGGAACCGAATTCATTGGAGAAGGCATTCAGGTTGGCAAGAAAAGTTGAATGTAAAATAATGGCGACAAGGAAGCCTACCACTCAATTCTATAAAGAAGGAAGTGTTGCTACGCCTGGATTTCCACAACCTACAAGGTTGACACCACAACAATTGGAAGAAAAAAGAGCAAAAGGGCTTTGCTACAGTTGTGATAGCAAATACACTAAAGGTCATAAGTGTCCTGAGAAGAAATTATTTTACATAGATTGTGAAGAGGAAGAAGAAAATGAACAAGAAGAGGATATACACCAGGAACCAACCCTAGAAGAGGAAGAAATGAATCCGACCATGTCGTGTAATGCACTGGCAGGAATTACCACTCCTCAAACTCTCAAGATAGAAGGACATATCAAGAAGAAAAGGGTAATAGTGTTGATTGATTCAGGTAGCACCCATAATTTTATTCATTATAAGGTAGCCAAAGAATTAAATTGTTTCCTATACCCAGCACCAGAATTTCAAGTGATGGTTGCAAATGGAGGAACTATAAATTGCTCTGGAAAATGCCATAATATCAAGCTAACCATGGGGGAATATGTATTGACTAGTC
The DNA here is from genome assembly GCA_034641835.2 of Pinus albicaulis. NCBI lineage: Eukaryota > Viridiplantae > Streptophyta > Pinopsida > Pinales > Pinaceae > Pinus > Pinus albicaulis. Next base: position 41,134,032 of record CM076577.1, on the reverse strand, counting down.
CAATGCTTTCCATTCCTATGGGAGGTGCTGATGTGGTACTAGGAGTACAATGGTTACAATCTTTGGAGACGGTAGCTTTTAATTTTCAAGAACTTTTCTTGAAATTTTTTTCAGAAGGAAAGGAAGTCGAATTACGGGGTATTGAAGGGAAGCCAGGAAGGATAATAAGCTCTAATGTCATGACAAAGCTTCTAAAGAAAGAACAACGAGGCGTAATTGCACAATTATGCTCACTAGAAGTTCTAACATCAAAATCATCTATTTCTGCAGATCTCCAACAAGTCTTGGAAAATCATTCCAAGGTGTTTGAAACTCCCAAAGGACTCCCACCTATTCGTGATCATGATCATGCTATTCATTTGATTCCAGGAAGTGTTCCTCCAAACATCGAGCCTTATAGATATCCTTACTTCCAAAAGAGCGAAATTGAACGTATGATTGCAGAAATGTTAGAGGCGGGTATAATTCAACCTAGTCAAAGTTCTTTCTCTGCTCCTGTAGTATTGGTACACAAGAAGGATGGATCATGGCGAATGTGTCGGGATTATAGGGAGCTTAATAAGCTCACCATTAAAGATAAATTTCCCATTCCTGTGATTGATGAATTATTGGATGAATTACATGGAGCAATTTATTTTACCAAGTTGGATCTTCGTTCGGGATATCATCAAATTAGAATGAAGACTGAAGATATTCCAAAAGCAGCATTTCGAACTCATGAGGTCCATTATGAATTTTTGGTCATGCCTTTTGGCCTTACCAATGCACCTTCTACATTTCAAGGGTTGATGAATTCCATTTTCAAACCCTTCCTTAGAAAAATTTGTGCTAGTATTTTTTGATGATATACTAATCTACAATAGGTCTTGGAAGGATCATGTTCAACATGTTGACAGGGTGCTCAAACTATTGCAGGAGAAACAATTATATGCAAAAACATCCAAATGTTTCTTTGGAGTACAAGAGGTGGAATATCTGGGTCATATTGTATCTCACGAGGGTGTTAAGGTAGACCCTAACAAAATTAAAGCTATTAAGGAATGGAAAGTCCCCACAACCATAAAGAAGTTGCGAGGATTTCTCGGGTTAACAGGGTATTATCGCAAGTTTGTTAAGAATTATGGGAGAATAGCAGCACCCCTAACAACATTATTGAAGAAAGATGCATTTTCATGGACTCCTGAAGCAACTAAGGCCTTTGAACGTCTTAAAGAGGCAATGTGCCTAGCACCGGTCTTAGCTACACCAGACTTCACAAAAAACCTTTATTGTGGAATGTGATGCCTCAGGAAATGGAATTGGTGCAGTTTTAATGCAGGAAGGAAGACCCATTGCTTTTGAAAGTCGTCCAATCAAAGGAAAGTATTTAAAGAAACCTATTTATGAGAAGGAAATGTTAGCAATACTGCATGCACTAAAGAAATGGTGAACTTACCTAATGGGAAGACACTTCAAGGTAAAAAATGATCATGATAGTCTTCAACACTTTTTGGAACAAAGACTATCTTCAGAAGAGCAGCAAAAATGGGTCACAAAGATGTTGGGTTATGACTTTGAAATAATCTACAAAAAAGGAAAAATTAATGTTGTTGCAGATGCACTCTCAAGAAAGAATGAAGAGGTGGAAGCATTGCTTTGTGCCATTTCTATTATCCAACCAGATTGGATAACCGAAGCAAGAGATGAATGGAAGGAGGACAAAGATGTATGGACACTCATTCAAAAGTTGCAGCAAGATCCTAGTACATCTGATACATTTAGTTGGAAAAATGATTCCTTATGGTACAAATATCGCTTATATCTTTGCAAGAATTCCCAACTAAAACAAAAGATTCTTCTGGAATTGCACACTTCTCCTTTAGGAGGACACTCAGGATTTTTAAAAACTTACCACAGGGTGAAGAAAGAATTTTTTTGGGATGGCGTTAACAGGGTATTATCGCAAGTTTGTTAAGAATTATGGGAGAATAGTAGCACCTCTAACAACATTATTGAAGAAAGATGCATTTTCATGGACTCCTGAAGCAACTAAGGCCTTTGAACATCTTAAAGAGGAAATGTGCCTAGCACCGGTCTTAGCTATGCCGAACTTCACAAAAACCTTTATTGTGGAATGTGATGCCTCAGGAAATGGAATTGGTGCTGTTTTAATGCAGGAAGGAAGATCCATTGCTTTTGAAAGTCGTCCAATCAAAGGAAAGTATTTACAGAAACCTATTTATGAGAAGGAAATGTTAGCAATACTGCATGCACTAAAGAAATGGCGAACTTACCTAATGGGAAGACACTTCAAGGTAAAAACCGATCATGATAGTCTTAAACACTTTTTGGAACAAAGACTATCGTCAGAAGAGCAGCAAAAATGGGTCACAAAGATGTTGGGTTATGACTTTGAAATAATCTACAAAAAAGGAAAACTTAATGTTGTTGCAGATGCACTCTCAAGAAAGAATGAAGAGGTGGAAGCATTGCTTTGTGCCATTTCTATTATCCAACTAGATTGGATAACTGAAGCAAGAGATGAATGGAAGAAGGACAAATATGTATGGATACTCATTCAAAAGTTGCAGCAAGATCCTAGTACATCTGATACATTTAGTTGGAAAAATGATTCCTTATGGTACAAAGATCGCTTATATTTTTGTAAGAATTCCCAACTAAAACAAAAGATTCTTCTGGAATTGCACACTTCTCCTTTAGGAGGACACTCAGGATTTTTAAAAACTTACCACGGGGTGAAGAAAGAATTTTTTTGGGATGGCCTTAAATCTGATATTCAAAAGTTTGTGGCGGAATGTTTGGTTTGCCAGCAGAATAAAGTTGAGACAATTAAGACCCCGGGACTTCTACAACCTTTATCCATTCCAAGTCAACGTTGGGAGGAGATTTCAATGGATTTTATCACGGGTTTACCTAAGTCTGAAGGAAAGAGTGTCATCATGGTGGTAGTTGATAGACTTACCAAGTATGCACACTTTTGTGCATTATCTCATCCATTTAAAGCAAGTACGGTTGCTACTACATTTATGGACAGAATTCAAAAGCTACATGGAAGCCCAAGGGTTATTGTGAGTGACAGAGATCCCATTTTTACTTGAAATTTTTGGACGGAGTTATTTTCTTGTTTGGGTACTCAATTAGCTCATATCTCATCTTATCATCCTCAATCTGATGGTCAAACCGAGATAGTAAATAAATGTTTGGAAGGATATCTTCATTGTTTTGTATCTGATAAACAAACACAATGGGTCAAGTGGTTACCTCTCGCTGAATGGTGGTATAACACTTCCTTCCATGCTGCAGCAAAAATGACCCCATTTATGGAACTTTATGGATATCATCCACCATCGATCACATCATCTTTAAGGGAAAATTCGAAGGTTCAAGCAGTGGAAGATCACATCGAGCATCAGCGAGAAGTTCTCCAACTCTTAAAGGATAACCTTAATTTGGCACAAAATCGAATGAAACAACAGGCAGATCAACATCGCAGCGAGAGAAGTTTTGATGTAGGAGATTGGGTATTTTTACGGCTACAACCATATAAACAAATGTCCCTCAAGCAAGCTAAGAAGGATAATAAATTATCGCCAAAGTACTATGGTCCTTACAAGGTGTTGCAAAGATTGGTACTATGGCATACAAATTGGAGCTTCCTGCTTCTTCGAGAGTACATCCAGTTTTCCATGTTTCATGCTTAAAGAAGGTTATAGGTGAAAATCTTCCAGTTCAAACAATATTGCCAGAACTTGATGAGGAAGGAAAAATCATATTGGAACTGGAAGCGGTCACGGAAACAAGAACTCGACAACTACGGAATCGATCAATTTCAGAGTATCTCATCAAGTGGAAGAACTTACCCACTGAAGATTCTACATGGGAGGATGAGAATTTTATACAGAAGCACCCGGAGCTACTCAAGTGTTGAGAACAACACTTTTTTGAAGGAGAGGGGAATGTTAGGTCCCTATATCACTAGTATAGCCCCTTATTATTGTTAGTGTAAACCCCTTATTGTTATTATTGTACCCTTGTAACCCCCATTTTGTTATTATTGTGCCCTTAAATTATTATTGTTAGGTCGGCTAGGATTACATTGTGGCCCACTAGGATTACATTATGGCCCCATGGACTCCTATATATAGAAAGGAGGTTTTGTGAATTGTATCATCCAAGAATTGTTCATTTATGTAATGTATTGGAGGTTGCCCCCTCGAAGTGGCTCATTTCTAAGGCGTTTATATCTCTTTTCTTCTCTTCTTGAGTTGGTTACACAACACTGCACATGTCTATTGGGCTCTCTGCACTACTGACATCTGCATCCATGCACTCTGCACTACTGCAAATTCTGATCTGTGCTCCATTATCTGACACCTATCACTCTAATTTTTGTCCTCCTGATATCTAATTGCATCAATATAACTGATCCTGCTACTGTTGTACTATGGGCTCCTCGTAGCTAGGTTTGATCCATGAGACATACCATCTTTAGGACACAACCCAAATTTCTTCTTGGGGTTAATCTTGCATGTTGCCCCACCTCACACCAGTAGGTATAATTTCATGCACTCCCTCTGCCCATTTGGATTGAAATTTCTTTTCTTGAGTGGTTTCATCCACTCCATGATCCTGTACATGTGCCTGCTCCACATCTTGAGGTTCATTCTTTGGAACCTAGAGTTCCTCACCTGCATACAAATCCAACTCCCTCTCAAGGGATAATTGCATGGCTTTCTCACACTTCCCAATGGTTGGAAGCTCTGTAAAAATCACATCTACATAAATTCTATAGATATTATTCACACGAATCCCAATCTTCTTGGCTTGTCCTATTTCTTTGTGTCAAAGGAAAAATTTTCCTTCACTAAAAAAAACATCATAGCCCCTATCCTCCAACATTTCAACTGAAACTATATTTTTCTTAAAACCCGGTACATGCATTACATATTTTAATTGAAAGGGTTTACCTAACTGTCTCTAGAAATTAATTGTACCAATACTGATAGCACTATACCTTCCGTCGTCACCCATTTCAATATGCATCTCGAGATCCTTCTCCTCCAAGCTACTAAAAAGTTCCTTGTTTCCCATCATGTGGAAATATGTGCCACTAGCCAAGTACCACCCTAATACCATCACACTTGACACCATGCATGCTATCAATGAGAAGTAAAGCATAAATTGGGAGGCCAAATCCTCACCCGCTGAAGATCCTGAAGCCTTCTTGTTCTTCTTCTTTTGTGGACAATTAGTGGCATAATGTCCATGCTCGTGAAACTAAAACACTTCACTCTGGACATGTCTCTCTCCTTGCCTTCTTCACCAGACTCGGATTTGGAATGAAATTACTTTCCTTTCCCCTTCTTCGCCTTGGCAACCAAAGCACAATATTCTTCATCTTCATTCATAGATGAATATCCATCTCTGGTATTCCGTCTAAACTCCTCTTACACCAAATCCGACCAAAGTCATTCCCAATATGGCAGCTTTTCCCTTCCATTGACAGAGTCCTGATAACTATGCCAACTCTTGGGAAGTCCTAGAAGAGCTAGGCTCACCAAATCATCATCAACGACAGTAATTCCAATGCTCCCCAACTCATCCCGACATTGGACAAACTTTGTTAAATATTTTGGCATGGAGTCGCCTTTCTCCATCTTGATCTTCCTGAGTTTATCTTTTAGTGCTAATTTCCTATGGTCACTGCTACTCTGAAATAGATCTGTCAAAGATTTCCACATAACATATGGTGTCGCTTTGCCATTGATACTTGAGACAATTTGGTCTCGTACTCCCTCCAGTAAGATCCTCCTCACTCTTGCAACTTTCTTTTGCCATGCATCAGTATTTGCAACATCTTTCACATCGGGTTTAGGAACATCATTGTCAATGAATTCCTTCAAGCCAATTTCTTCGAGTATTGTATCCATAATGTATTTCCAAGAAATATAGTTAGATATTCCCTCAACTGCATACTCCAATATCAAGCCATTGAAAGTCATTTCGATGCTGAATCAGTTGTAGCACCAAGAAAGTCTTCTCCAAATTGTAATTCTATTCAGTCACAAACTCAACTCCTCCTCCACTATTGTGATTTCCTATGCTCTGATACCATGTATAAATTATGCAACAATTATGTATATCATGGATTCAATCCGATCTAACAATGTAATAAAGTTATATACTAAATCACTTCGACAAACCAATTGCAGAATTTAAAACACAATCGCCAATCACATGAAGCAAAGAAGAATCAATCAAACCACAACACAGATAATTTCTCGGGGAAAGCTTACTACTCAAAACTCTATCATATTTTGTATATTCCACAAGGAATCATTAAAAAATTACAATGCACTCTTCTCACAAGAGTCTCCTACAATTTTCCTATCGTCTCACACTGATCCAAACAAAATCATGCCAACACTTATCCAATTCTCAGCCTGTCTTCAACCTTCCTTTCTCACGCAATTCCTGATGAATGCATTCCCTATTCTTTAGGAATCTTAGCCTTCCTCAAATGTGTTGAGTATCATGGTGATCATGTGGTGTTTTAACTGCACCTGGGCAACCTGCTAATTGTAGGTTTTAACCCTCTATAGAAATTATCTGCAAACGAACCTTAAAAACAGAAAATAAACAGTAGTGAGAGCATAAAACATAAAACAGATAAACACAAAGATTTTCCCCTAGATCCCAAATCAGGACGACCAGCTTGATTTTCATTATATTTCTTTTAGTGTTACAACACATATATATACATGCCGAAGCATACATAAACCCCAATCCATTAACCCTGGATTACAACATAACTCTAGTTCCCTTGACCGGATCTACAAAATACCACGGCTTGAAAACTATCATGCCCCAAAACCATGTGCAAACGCATGCACAAAACCATGGGCGAGTCCACCCACTGGAAAGTAAGGACCAAAAAAAATTTCTAGGGCGCTGCCCCGGACCCCAACAGGGGGGGCTACCGCCCCATTCTGACACCCCCCCCCCCCCCCCCCCGTACGTTATGCCCAACACAACGTGTAGGGGGGGCTATTTCCCCCGCTGTTACCCCCACGCCCGTGACTAGTTTTGGAAAGAATATAACACAAACCCAACACTAATATCACAACTGATAGCCACTCTTCCCTTTAACCTTTGTCTCAACTAGGTCTCCACTGGAACCGACATGCATGCAACTATTAATAGTAAATCATCAGTTGTATGGTAGATCACTGATTTTGAATTAAATAAGATTTAATTCACTTGATCTCTCACTCATGCAACAAATAGTTACAACTAGTCCAACTGAATTTAACTCACCTAACTGAGTTAAATGATTACTCATGAATTAATCTAATGCACCAATTGCAATTCAAACTCCATAACTAATAGAATCACTCTGCATGCCTCACCAACTACCCTCAACTCAAAATCATGATCTAACTAAGTTTATCATACTCAGTTAACTATTACAAGTGATCATGAGATAAAATTACATTTTATTGTCCAATTTAATTAAGGGATAATTAAATTTGACACATATCCAATTTATTAAATAAATTTAATTTCACACTAATGTATTGGTAGGACCCATCACTACACGACTGGTGGTCCCACGCTAGTGTAGGTTCTATCATGTTGTTTCTAGATGCGAATTTCACTATTTCTTGTTGCAAACTTCAACACTTGTCATAGACGACTCTGTCCACTCGGAATTTTAGCCATAACCTCAAGTAGTTATTCATCAACTTAGATTTAATCGACCAAGATCTCTCTTTGTCGATTGTCAACTGGAATTTCTTGAGCTAACTGAAGACCATCAACTAGTGAATTATTGGCTCATTGCTAGGATTTCTCCTTCTGAAGATATATATATATATATATATATATATATATATATATATATATATATATATATATATATATATATATATATATATATATATATGTTATGGCCGTTGAGTTTGGAGGATCGAGTATTGTGTGGGATAGCTGACCTACCCTAGAATCACTGTCCCATGAATGCCCTTGATCAGAGAATCTACTTTTTGAAAGTTGTTCACTAGTTGGATGGTTCTCTTCCCCTTTTGCAGATGTGCCTTTAGGAGCCCTTTGTGGAAAAAATTGGTTCAATGTGTGATTTAATTCCATTTGCGATTCCATCAGCTATTCTAATACTTGGGCATAGCTGACTGGAGGATGGTCTGATGATATTGTCTCAATGAAAATTGTTCCTCCAACTAGAGACAGAGGAGTCGATTTTTACCTGTCAATTGGGTGCCTTTTTTTGTTGCCTCCTTTTCTTATCTCATGTTGGAATGCATCTGAAGTTGGGAGAATCAAATGGATAATTCAATCTATTTTCCCACGCTTGAAGAGGAGAGTGAGTCTCGAATATAGCATATTTTATGAAACCGGGAGTGAGTTTGTATTCTTACCGACTAGAAGAGTGTTTACTTATGAATTGACCGGACTCCAACTTGCTATGGTCAACATGCCTGGTGGGATTTCTATTGAATAAGGGGCTGTATATGTGTTGTAGATTAGCATAGACATAGATTATATCATGGACTAGAGAAAACTGTGTGTTCTACTTATTGATATATAGTCTTGCTGCTCTAAGATGTTTCTATTTGAGTTCATTTTCCTTTGGGCTCTAAGTATTATTTTCTAATATATTACACTCCAATTTTATTTAAACTTTAAGGATCTTTTGATATAGTGGATGAAGCGCCCAATTTTAAGCTTACGTCTTACCTTCTACCCAATCTTAAGCCTGCCGGTCTTACCCATATTTTCTATTCAAGATAATAAAGTCCACTGCCTGTTGGCAGGGACTTGCTGCTCCATAGCCATTCTTGTTTTATTTTATTTAACCTTAGCTATGAAACTATGCCTTGTAGCTATGCTTGAATTTTATCATCAATCCAATATTGATGATATATAATGTATGCAATCTATATATTTTTTAACTTCTTCCATCCCACATCCCACTATGTTTTGTTCCTTTATTCAACTTCATATAATTTCTTTTTTTATTACATTAGCCCAAGCATGTACATTTGGATTTTCAATTTTGTACTCTACGTTTTTCCATTTAGTTTTATAAATCATTTGATAATCATAAAATAGTAAGGGTTGCTAGGCTATAATATGGATGATACCCTATTGAAAATGGTGTGAATTCTACTGGGAATTCACCTTAGTGTGAACAATAATGTTGGCGATTAGGTGTTTCTCCCTATCAAAATTTTGGCAGTAGAAAGAGGATTAATGACGGTAAGACCCACATCTAGCAATAATTTTTTGAATACATCAATTATTCATGGCTCCTCTCCATATCCCTACATGATATCATGTTTTAAATTTTCAATACCATTACTAATATCTTGAGAAATAAATCCAAGCACTTTTAAAAAACAAAACTTGACTTTAAAAGGGAAAACACTACATTCTTGCATACTAACCCATACCAAATTTATTGTCGATTTATGAAATTTTCTTATGAAGATATTGTGTGTAGGTTTTTCCCCTTTACATTTGAAGGATGAGTTTTATCTTGGTATAAGATTCTCTTGGCTAAGTCCATTCACAAATGGAAACAATTTAGAGATATATTCCTAGACTCTTATGATAGTTACATAGTAGATACTTTGGACTATGACCTGGGGTAATTTTGTACAAGGAAAGATGAGTCCATTAATTATCATTCTTCTAGACTCCTAAAATTCTCTCACTACATTCAAGACAAGGATAGAGCCCCTAACTTTGAAATTTTTACCATTTCCTCGATTCTCAATAATCTATAAATTTTGTAGGAATAATATATAGAAAAATCAGGGATAAAGGTCCCAAGTTCAAACCTATCTACTTTATTCTTTCATAGTTCTCTTATCTTAGTGAATTTAATGGTAGGCAATGCAAATCTTCATTAGAAAAATAAAATTCATACGAAAACCATGACCACTCCACTAATCCATGGTAGGAATCAAAGAGAAGCTTGAAGGAACTTCTACTAGACTTATAGGGTGGTGAGAATTGGACCAAAATAAATACTATTGTTGTAAACCTTGATGCTATTCTATAAAATAAAATGGTGTTGAGGAATCTTGGGACGAACAATATCCTCCCTACTTTAGGTCATGTTGACGATGTTGGAAATATGTCAACCACGAGGTATCCCTGATGTGAAGTCCTAATTAGACCTCACAGCATTTTGAATAGGAGCCCCATCCAGTGTATCAACCCGAATTCCATGTATTATTATATATTTTCCTTGCCTATACCTATCAGCAAGAGAGAGGAATGTGTATGTTCCTTCAAAAAATAATCAAGTATGCATGGTGAGTGTTTAGTTGCAAGTGTGTCAAATTTCTTCTACTACGGAGGGAAATAGTAAAGTGAGCCTCTAAGAGAGAGGTAATAGTACCACCCAAGTAGAGACACACACAAACAAGAAGGATTCATCTAACATCTAGTGGAATAGTCCACAAAAGGATGTGATGATCATTACAACATGTCGATAAGAAAAGAATTTCTAGTATCCTGCATAATAGTCCACAAGGATGGGAAAATGATAACAACAACTACAACACATTCTCGATAAGATAAGTACTAAAATAACCAAACTAGTTCAACTACTTTAGCAAAGATAAAAGAAAACTTGAAATACAAGAATACATATAATAGTCTTACAAATATTCATAGTCCATGCATGAAGAATGTGTATGCCTTGAAGGCTTACATTATTAAGTAAAATTTCCAAGACACATGTATATAATGAACATCACTAGCTCCAATAGTGGTGCGTTGGAGCCACTCCGTTCTCCTGAAAATAATTAGACTCTGTCTCTAATTCCTTTCGGGAGGAGCCAATGTGAAAATTCCTTTGATCATACAATGAGGGTGTATATATAACCAAGAGGTGATTCTTCACCTTCCTTGTGACTCTTTGGCTACCCTCATGACTATTTGACTTCCTATAACTTTTCTACTTTACATATTTTTAATGTGTCCTTTGTACTTTCACTATAAAATACATTTTGAATAGGTAATTAAATAATCCACAATAATGATGTGGCATCTGATGACTTGTGATATGACATGACATGCCACTAACACTACAAGAAAAAAGCACATTGGTGAGGGGTGAAAATGGTCACCATAAGCTCATTGGTGAGGGTCAAAAGAGCCTTCGTCACCAAAAAATGAACATCACCAAAGGCGGCGTCGCCGAAAGTATAGGTGTTGTGGTGACATTCAAGGTCCATCACCAATAATGATTTATAGTGACAAATAGTGACCGTCACCATTTCATATGAGCAATGGTGACGGACAATAGCTTCTGTCATAAAAAAACTAAACGTCAATAAAGGTGGCGTCGCTGAAAGTATAGGTGTTGCGGTGACATTCAAGGTTCGTCACCAATAATGATTTATAGTGATGGATAGTGACCGTCACCATTTCATATGAGCAATGGTGATGGACAATAGCCTCCGTTACCAAAAAAATGAACGTCACCAAAGGTTGCGTCGCCAAAAGTATGTGTTGTGGTGACACTCAAGGTCTGTCACGAATATTGATTATAATGATGGATAGTGACCGTCACCATTTCATATGAACAACAACAATTTTTTGTGATGGACCTTTCATGGCCGTCACTATTGGTCAATATATATGGTGACGTTCATTGACCATCACCATAAACTCATTGGTGACATCAAGATCCGTCATGAATAATGACTATAATGACAAACATTGACCCTCACCATTTCATATCAACAACAAAGATTTATGGTGATGGACCTTTAATGGTCGTCACTATTGATGCATATATATGGTGGCGTTCGTTGACTGTCACCATTTCATATTTTGGTGAGGGTCGAAATATGTCACCATAAGCTCATTGGTGATGGTCAAAAGAGCATCCAGCACCAAAAACTGATCTTCATCATTCCCTATATATGAATATCAGGGCACGATGGAATCGAACCACCAACCTCATGCTTGTAAAGTAGGTGCTCTTCCATTGAGCTAGCACCCTTTAAAGAATTAGACTTTAAACTAGAAATTTCCCCTAAAGGTGCAAAGATACACCAAAGGAATAAGAACCAGAAAAACTAAAAGAATTCAGTGTCCTTGCTCCTATTTTTATTCTACGACACTCTACAAAGTATGATCTTGATCTATGAAGTATTTGTGCCGAGTGGTTCTAATTTAATAGTAAATGTTATATTTAGATAAAATAAATGAATAACTGAAAGGCCTTATGGGCTAATTTTTAATCCTTACACCAAAATCTCTTAATATTCAAGTATATGGAACAACTCCTTCAAAGTTCAAAATGAAGTAGATTTTAAATGAAAAGCCGAAAACCAGCTAAGTAGTTTACAAGTTAGCATTTTGCATGTAACTTCTGTTCAATTTATATGACAAGTTATGCCATAATCTTGAAACTAGTTTCTTAGCTAAAATACTTTCTTAAGTCAACAATGATAAAGAAAGATAGTCATGGCAAGCAAAATTCTCTTGTTTTTTTCTAATGAGGGTGCATGTAACTTGATAAAGGTTGTATGAGAGTATCAAACCATAAACAGTTTCACTAAAACATGGAAATGACAAAGTCTTGTTAAGCAACAAAATTTTAGTTGAATAAATGAAAAGCATCGAGCTAAATGATATAATTAAACTAAAAGTAACTATAAAAAAATGAAATTTCCATCATATACCATCTGGTTTGGTTAGTTCTTCAGAAAGAGAAAGTGCAATTGCATGATCCAACTCCTCATATTGATTATGTAATGGACCAACCTGAACAAAAATGTCCACATACAACAATCAATGTTATTGTATTGGTAAGACTTTTGTTATAATCTATCAAAGCATGTACTATGTAGGAAAATGACTGATAGTTGAATTACTTCTATACTCGCATGTACTACCTTTGGTAGTTGAATTACTTGGAAATAAAAATCCTTATTAGAAGATAACACAAAGAAAAGCATAAGCCTTTGAATATGGATGGCCATCTTGATTTTATAGAGTTATAATTGAATACTAAAGGACTAGGAATGCTACAACGAAATAGATGGATGGAGTGTAATAAAAAGAATTTGGATAATTTAGGTTGCCATATCTTTAAATGGAACCACTTTTTCTTTTTGGATTCCTAGTCTTTCATATGAAAATAAAATTTTCGATTCAACCAAAGAGCACAATATTTTGAAGTCTTAATTCCCTAAAATAGGGTAAGGACAACATTTGGAAATGGGGATGACTTTTGAAATGACCACTTTCAAAACCTTTGGAAACAGAGCAATGAACACTTCCACACACAGGTCCAAAAGTCATGACTTAGGAGCATGAGCACACCTAATTCAGGGATGATTAAATATGAAACGAATTGGGTTGCAATTATACTCAATTAAACATAAAGCAATGATTAAAATATATATAAATGACTTAGAAGTAAAACATGACAACTTTGGAATATGGTAGAATGTTGGCATATAAACTTTGTTCATTATACATTCTCTTTCATTCAGTTTTGATGCTTTACTTCCAAATTAGGTGTTTTCTTTGTTGGAGATAGCAATCCGTACATCTAGGCCGAACCATTAATGATGCCCACAATGAAGGGGCATGTAGCTGAGTAGTACAACAGCACAGTGGCCAAGGGAAAATCTGGGGTAAATCTTAGTATGTATAATTTTCAAAACGGGGATAGAGCTAGTTTTTCTTGAGGTTAGCCAGGGGACCTTAGCCAAAGTGTGGCCTGACGAGGGTGTTGGAAATAGGAATACACACATCTATGTTGAACCCTTAAGGGCGTCCCTCATGAAGGGGCAAGTGGCTCAGTGTTAAAGCAATCCCACCAGCCAAGGACTTAAAAGTTTCGAAAATGTTTCAAGTAATAGACATTGTTAACTAGCCTATTGTGCCAGACCAAACAGTGGACGACCTGCATTGGAAAGTGTTTGCATGGGCCAAGTGGCTCAGTGTTTGAGTAATCCAACCAACCAAGGACTTAAAAGTTTCAGAATTGTTTCAAGTAACAAAAAATTGTTAATTAACCTATTGTGTTAGGCAAAACAGTGGACGACTTGCATTGGAAAGTGTTTGCTGACCAATATTGAGGCCCCGCCCAGGTTCGAAACTCAGTTAACCCACTTTATGAAAGGGCAAGAGACTCAGTGTTAGAGCAATCCAATCAGCTAGGGACTTTAAAGTTTTAGAAATGTTTCAAGTAATAGAGAATAGTTAATTATACAGTGATATGTGGTTTAGCAGTAAGTTTCACTTGGTGAAACTAACGAGACCGTGGTTCAAATCCCATTGAGTATATGGCATCACTGGGTGAACTAATGAGACCGTGGTTCAAATCCCATTGAGTATATGGCCTGCTATGATCTCGCCTCAAGGAGTAGACTCCCCATTTCCTAGAGTCTCCGCTCTTGCTAAATCATAAGATCTGGTATATTTGGCTTACAGGTTGCTGGATATACTCTTGTGTTATAACATAGCCACAAAGGTTGATCCTGGACCTCCCCCAAATTAGTCCAAGGAAGAAAGTTTTTGCTAAGAAATATTGAGGCCCCACCCAGGTTTGAAACTCAGTTAACACACCTATCATGTTTGTGGGTAGTTTCATAATGCATTAAGTTGAGGAGTATAAGGTCAGTCCCTCAGACATGACTTGGGCCTCCTCAGAGACAGGCAGTAAGTTTAGGAATTCTCCTAAAACCCAAAAAATAAAAAATAAAAAAGGAAAAAGAAAGAAATTCTCCTAATACTAAAAAAAAAAAAGAATAAGAAGAAGAAGAATAAAGAAATAGAAAGAAAAATGACAGTAGTTAATTATCGATTCTCGTGATAAAAAAAAAATGAAAAGAAAACAGACAATAGCTAATTAGTAGTTTCCAACTTTTCACTAGCATATCCTAACGTTTTTTGATGTATATGCAGAAAGACTTTGACTTCAGGATGACTCAAGGTTTTCTTTGTCAAAGTTTACTTGCATGCCAAAAATTGTTCTAATGTCAACCGACATGGATAAAACATGAACAAAAAGAGATAAAATTTGATAAAACTTCAACAAAAAGCATGGATGAAGTTCACACTCGACAACAAGACTGACGTGGGAAGAAACATCTAAAGCAAACTTTTTAAGGTTCCATCTTTCCACTCATTAATGATAGGTTTAATAAAATAATCAGCTCCTAATGAAGGTGCTACCTCCCCGTTAAGTTATAATCTTATGTTCCCACATTTTAAGAGTAAAAGATAACATCTCAAGGCACTTGGGCTGTTATAAGTGAAATTTTAATTAGATAGATTGTGATGTTCGGAATTTCTAGGTGACTGGTGTGGACTTCTTAAGCCATGGGTGGTTATTAAGCATGGATTTAAGCTTGAACCCTGGGGTTTTCTAGTTCATAATTAAGATAAAATCTATTCAATGGTTAGAAATTGAAAATTCAGAAGTTGCGTGAAGAGAAACACAGAAGAAGCACCTGGCTAATAGTCTTGGAGAAGAAAGTGTACCCACAACAGAATGAGCATCAACTCATGCTCAATTTCCAAAGGCCAAAATTATAACCAGTATGTATGGTAGAAGCTTGGAGAACCTGATAAGACTGAACATCCTAGGTAGAAAATGGTTTAGGAGACACCTTCGAGAAGCCAATTGAAGAACCAATAAGAGAATAGGATGTGACCAAATTGAAACGATTTACACACCTTCAATTCTAGACAACATCAAGAATTGGTAAGTTTTTGAAGGTGATACAGAAATAGTTGGGTTCCTCGACAACACAAAAGAATTTTAAATGTGTGAGATTGACATGAGGGAATATTATTCAATAGAAGAATGACCAACCAACAAAATCCCTTCATGTATGGTTCCTTTGGAAGTAAGCTTCAATAGAGACAACATGTTTACAAGTATAATTGAGACAATAAAACCAAATGAGTATGAAGATACCAATGTAGGGATAGAGACAAATCCAATCATGAGCAAGCTTCAACAGAGACAATGTGTTTACAGGTAGAATTGAGACAACACAAACAAATGAGTATGAAGATACCAATGTAGGGATAGAGACAAATCCAATCTTGATCAAGATTGGAAAAGTAATCACTTCGAAATAGAATGAGAAGATTGGGTCTTTGATCAAAATATACAAGGAAGTTAAAAGACATGACAAGAAATTAGAAAGGGTTGCAGTTTTTCTTTGGCAAAGTGAACTTCATTTGAAGATTCATTCCGAATGTAGCAAAGATCACAAAACCCCTTAAAGAGTTGATAAAGGAAGATGCAGTTTTTATATGGGATGATGCAAGCCATACAACATTCCATAATGTCAAAGATGTTATAGTCAATTCTCCAGTTTTGGTGAGCCCTAACTTTGAAAAATATTTTCTTGTTCTTTCTTTTGCTTCTAATTATACTATTGCAGGAGTTTTTCTTCAAAAGAATGAACAAGGAAATAAACTACCAATTGTGTTTGTGAGTAAAATGCTAAGGGATGCAAAATTGAACTATGCCATCATGGAGAAGCAGACCTGTGCTTTGATAAAATCACTAAAGAATTTTAGAACCTACATTGGGTTTTCAAATATTATAGTCTTTGTTCCTCATCCAACAGTGAAGGATATCTTGTCACAACATGTTTGCTTGGGATCAAGGGGTAAGTGGGTTGCTAAGATTCGAGAATATGATTTAGAGATAAGACCCACAAAAACCAGTAAGGGTCAGAGATTAACAAAGCTTTTGACCAAGGGCAATGAAGAAGCTCTTGGAATCAACTTGGTTAATTCAGTTACATCAACTGGCATACAGAGATCATCTACTACCTTAAGAATGTGACTAGACCCAGACACCTTCCCGAGCATAATAAAAGGTCCTTGAGGTTAAAAGATTCAAGATACTGCTTCATATAGCAAGTTTTTGGATGGATAAATCACAATGGTTTTGTTTTGGATCTGTTAGCCTGAATGAAGAAAGAAGCTTGACCAATGAGATCCATCTAGTTTTGAGAGAGAACATCACATAGCAAAGAAAATTGTACATAAAATATTTATATATAATATTTAAAAATTAAAACTACATCTTTCTCTATCATAATTAAATTATATATAAAATATTTTATACTTTTGTAATTAACATATATAAAAATTAAATATTCAAAACATCCTCTTTAACATAAATATATAAAAAACAATCTCAAAATTTGATTTTCTTTCTTGGTTTTCTGTTTTTTAAACTAATAAAAAAAACAATTTACGATTTTCTTTCGTGGTTCCCTCAGCTTTTTAGCTTTATCTTTTTAAACTATTAAAAAAACATGGAAATTAGAAAATTTCTAAAATAACAATAGTTTCCATTTCAAATATTGGCAATCAGTTTCCATTTCGTCCTAGTTTCCAGCTTGTTTCTAAGCTTGCAATGAGTTTCCATTTCCATTAAAAATCTGTTTCATAAGTTATAAACCATAAACCAAATAATTTCGGGTTCCATACGGTGAAACGGATCGAATTTTTAACGAATTATTCAATATTCAAATCGAACTAATGAATTTCCGTACTTTTTTCGCCGATTAGGGTGAATTTGGTGACCATCGTTAGATGTTGAGAACATCTAAGTGCCCGGATGTGAAATGTCCCAAAACATATTGAAGAGGATAGAGGTTTGGTTTTCAATTTTGTTAACCAAAGAATGTTTCAAGAGTCAAACGTAGAACGCAGAGAGCAAACAAGTGTCCTAGTTTCCGAATGATATCGTAAATGCCTGAAGGTAAGCCGATTGTGTAGTTTCGAATGCGAAGCAGTCTGGAAATGTGGAACCGGATATGCTACAATATTTTATATATTTCAAATACAAATACTGTCCAAGGTTTGTCGTTTGTTAAAATATGCCAGTCAAGCATTAGTTGAGCACCAGAAAGTGTCTGATTCCATTCATCACAACCCTTTGTCAAATATCGAGATCAGTGGTAAATTATGTTATGATGGATTCAATGGTGTCTTGGGCACCTCACAGATGATGATTTTGTTGCATTTTTCAATCGAGCAAAGTGTCGATCGATCAAATGAAAAAGGAGAACATATGAGCATCAAATTTTTTTCATAGGTGTCTTTGCTAATGATTGAGGAGGTTTCTAAACGTTGTTTGTAGGGTTTTAAATGCCAAATGCTACAAGAGGAAAATAGCCAGCGTTCAACAGAAAATCGAACACAACAAAAAGGGAGTTTCACAGAGAAGTATTGCGAAGATCAAATAGTGTTTTTTATCTCATCATTCGACCCTTCACCATTATGTTTTATAAGATGGTCATTTAAGGCATGAGTAGCAGAGATTTAAATATGAGGATAAAGAATGCAACTGACCCTGAGAATAACCGTTATTGCTAGGGAAGTCCAAAATATTGTGAAGCTGCAAAGTGGAACTGGTGTTGAATAACAAGACATGTAACATCAGGAAAAAATGATAATGCTAGAAGTAATTTAAAAAATTTGTTGATGCAGAAACAAATGAAGTGTTACACGAGTTGGGTATAAAGGTTCTCATGAGCTATATTGGTATCTTAGTATGACCAAATCTGTCCATCAAATTGATGCAAAGAAAGAGAATTGTTAATACATGTGCTCAGGTCTCAATTAATAGGTCAGAGCTAAGTGCTATTTTTAGCTTGAGGGGTTCCTTTAGCCAGTAAAATCAAAATCACTAATCCAAAATCACAAAGAAGAAGAATACCTGGAAGAAGGTCATCCAGCAGGTTGTTTCCGTCACTAGTCTCTGTTAGCAGAGTCGTGGACCCAAGGATGTCTGCGATAAGTGGATATATTTACCATCTCCAGGATCACGGCTGTGAACCTCCCCACATTTTACCTCCACACCCCCAAAAATCCAATTTATCTTTAGAATTCGTTGCAGCAAGTGATATTTCAGTGCAAGATTTGTAGAATTCGTTGCAATACCATCCACTATTTTCAGCGGGTCACCCGGAAACCAGTCATTCTGTCCGCTTCTGCAATCAAACAGCGGGCCTCTGGACTCCGAGTAATTGAAATGGATTGGAACATAGGTGGCTTCTTCCGTTGTGTATGCTTCGTTTTGCAGCCAATGCTTTCTGTCGAACGCTGAAATCCAAGAGGTGGCTCTTGGATTGGAAGTGAGTGGGCAGCCATTTATCTTTGTTTTTCTTGTAGTCGACTTTGGCGAGGGTTCAATTTCATTGCCTGCAGGTTTCAGAGAGCGGATTTGGGACAGAGGGTTGGTATTGAAGGGGTGGGAACCGCAGAAGGAGATTACAGTATCAGGGATTTAATGCAAGATTGATAGTTCATGAATTGAAGGTGGGTGTGGAGGTTGCAAGACGGAGCGATGGCGGAGTGGGCAGGGAGGATTTTTGCAGACCTGTGAGGGAAGTAATGACATCGAAAGATGGAAAGGAAGTTATGGAGATAGCGTCGCTCAATCTAGAAGAAACAGACAAAAGAAACAACTCCCGCTCAATCTAAAAGAAGGTAAAAAATTCACCATAATATAACACACCTCTTCAAACTTTTCTAAAAAGCCAGCTACCCAACAATTTTCATTCTCAACCCATTCACTGTGATGCATGCCAGCGGTCTTGGAAACAATATGTAACAATCCAGCTACCCAATGATCTTTATTCTCAACCCATTCGCTGTGATGCATGCCAGCGGTCTTGGCCACAGTATGTAATAAGCCAGCGACCCAACAATCCGCATTCTCAACCCATTCGCTGTGATGCATGCCAGCGGTCTTGGAAATAGTATGTAACTGCAAAAACAGGTAATGCAAATATATAAATCTCAAAAAAACAAATACTTTTACTAAATAGTAAATACATAATCATCTAAAAAACAAATGGCATAGCTAACCTTTTTCCCATTTGATCTTCTGGTTGTTCCTTCAGCTTTTGACGCAATTTTTGTATTCCTGCGTTAACCATCAATTGCTTTTCCTGAAAATAAAAGACATCCGCAACTCAAATAAAAAATGCTCCTGCTCAAAAACGAGTCCAACTCAATCTAAAAGAAACGGACAATCTTTGTCAATTTTATCTTTTCCCGCTCAAAAATGACTCCCTCTCAATCTAAAAGAAACGGATAAACAACCCTTGACCTTTCCCTTCACCCGCATCTAACCCAATCATGCTTATTTTTAAAATTGTAGTTCAAACCCGAACCAACCCCATTAGCACAACTGCTATCATTAAGATAAAAAACCCAACATGAAAGTACGGTGATAAAATTGAAAACGGAGTGGTTTACATAGTTAATTTTATGGATAAAATAATTGATTTCCTACTCATTGGAATCATAGGGCTAGAAATCAAGATTAAAATGAAGGAATATGCTATGAAATTATGTGGGATAAAATTTAACTAAGAGAAATAAGGGAATAATAATATATGATGTGTAGTAATTACTCAACTCACTATTTATATATTTAATCTATCAAGATGACACATTTTTACAAGTAAAATTATGAAACACCATAAAACAATTCAGAATAAAATTTGTGGCCAAAACATTTAAGAGTTAGAATAAAGTCTTTAAGTGATCACAATAAAAACAATATACATTAGAGATATATACATGGATCATATATATCAAGTTAAAGTGACCACTAAAGAAACATCTTCCTACACCTAGTGTCCTAGATGGCCAAGGCAAGGTGTCATCAAACCAATTATATAGTCATTCGTATATCTCAGTTGGAAAATGATTAATGTCACAAGAATCACAAGGGTTGATATGTCAATCAAAATTTAAAATTATCCTCTAAAAACGCATATAAAAAGTGGGGTAACAGGTACTATGACATCCAACTTGTGATTTGCAATGGAAATCCTCAATAGTCTCTTTGGAGAAATAATGTCCCATTAAGGGGTTGAATAAGAGGTATGAGGCCCCATCAATTTGATATTTCAAGAAGTTTGAGTATTGGCTTGTCAATGTTGCCCCTGAGTAAGCGAGGAAACATGGAAGGAGGTGACCCCCTTAGAAAATTTCAAAAGGGGAAGGCCACATAAGGTCTTATATAAAGATCTAAATCCAAGGAACTCCCTCATAAAAATAGCTAGACATGTATTGAAAGAAAGTAGATAACGACCATCTAAATCTTGATAAAAGAAAATAGAACATCTTTTAAATCCCATAATAAATGGAGCATCTACAAATGAGGTGATCCTCTAACTCAATGTTGTGTATATGGCAAAGCTAGAAGATGTTATTGAGAAGAGGAATATCATGATGTCATTAGTTTCGACTAGACACTAATGTAAACCCACTTTGAAACCACCAAGGAGGAATTGGCAAGCAACATTCAGTGCTCTTGTGTGTATGAGGGTTAAAAAATAAGGCCCCCTCTTATTTGCATGAAGTGTTCCTAGTACAAATCCATCTTAGAGTCAAGGCCATCAAAATATGAAGTCCAAGTACTAAATTTATTATTTATAAATAACCTCTTTAACAACTTGACACAAACAAATAATAATGTCATTTACATTGGAGGTGTATATCATTTGAATCATGTTACAAATTTAATCACTCCCCCATAAAAAGGTGTCATGCTCCCTTATGATGATGCATCAACCCTAATGGAGAACAATCTCATGATGTAAAAGGAATTTAAACATGACGTAACTTTAATAGTGCCCTACATTCACCCCTTGGCTCACCACTCATGGAAAATGTGAGGCTATATCAAGAATTGACGTGGATAATATCATTTTACTTTCTCGTATGTATAGTATTTTACATTGACACAATTGAATTTTTTTAGCAAACAAAATATTTGTTTCAAGGGTTAGCTCCTTCTTCATTAGGGTTGAAGAGGTTGTGTCAATATCAGTGATCTATTCAGTGCCAACTCCTTATGTGTGAGAGCATTACAAGCTCTATGTGAAGATGAAGTGTAGATATTGTGAGAAATTCTTATTGAGGTTTTTCAAATTATCCAGTTGTTCTACATTTGGTATATATGTTAATAAGGGCATTACCCACAAACACACACCCTCGAGAATAATACCTAGTTCTCTAAAAATCAAATGGTACAAATATTCTTAGTTAGAGGTGAAGCATTCTCCTAAGAGGTTATTTTGTTGGTTTGATGTGTTGCATTTTTCCTTGGAAACTAAGTGGTTAAGGGCTTCAAGATTCAAGATTTATGGTCCAAGGCCTTGGGGAGAAAGGTATTTAGGGGTTAAGGGCTTAACAATTAAGGGATTTAGGTGTTATGGGTTAAGCGGTTAGGTTGTAAGGTGTTTAGGGGTAATGGATTAAGGTTTAAGGGTCACGAGTTAAGAGAATAAGGGGTTAGTGCTGAGGGGGTTCATGGATTATAGGTTAGGATGGATTAAGGTTTAATGCATCAAGGGGTTTATGGATTATGCGTATGAGTGTAGGGGTTAAGATATGATGGCTTCGGGGTTAAGGAGTAAGGAATTTAGTGGTTATGGGTTAATGGCTTATTGGTTATGATAATGGGGCCCCTAATACCCTTATCACCACTATCGGGGGTTCTCCTTTCAATTTATATTGTTACCTTCCCTCTATCCCCCCTAACCCCTATGACATTAGGTCTTAATCCCCCTTCTCATTCTCTAATGTGTTGATTATAGATATTAGTAAACCATGCTTGGAAATCCCACTTCTACCCATCCATGCTACATGTGTGTCCCCTTGCCCTGTTCAATACACCACAAAATACTCCTCCCACTTCCTTTTCGGGCATATCATTCAACTTATCCTAACATTATGGATGAAATTGGTGCTTATGTTGTAAAGTGAAAAAAGAAAAAAATTACTTATTTTTTCTATTGAGAAGATGTAGAAATTGATTTTCATGATTGGAATGTGTATACATCAATCTACATTTGCTTTTTTTTCGAGCTTAGACATGATTAATAATTTGGTCATACTCCATCCTATCGATGGAGTCTGGTATCACAAAAGTATCAATGGGCAGTTTGAGAAATTCTTTTGAAAGCTTGTGTGTTGTGGTATTTATATCCTTGAGAATGTGTCTGAAAGATAGCTAGTCCAAAGAGTTGGAGGAATCTATGATATCCAGTAGGATGGGATGTAGGTAGATGTTTTCTATCATGGATTATTAACCCAATTGATCATGATTTTTTAATCCCCCATGATCTATAAAGATTTGACTCTTTTGATGGATGCAATTTCCATAAGGGTATAAAGAGATATGGAATCAACTTAGTTGTTGGAGCATTAACTTTGGGTATATCTTACTTTCTCGCTATAAGACCGGGAGAGGAAGAGTACCACACCCACTTTTCAGCTAGGTGGGATAACTTGTGCAACACCATCAAATAAGTCACAGGGGCATCCAAGAGGGAGTGGAGGAATTACCATAATCCATTATTTTTGTGGTTTAGGATGAATCTTGTCTTCCAAACACTTTTTTAATCATGTTAGATATAAGAGTTTTGTGATCCATAATGTAGATAGAATTCTTTAGGATTAATCACATCATTGGATGTGATTAATCCGAAAGCCTTCTATCTACTTTTTTAATCAATTCAATTGCGATCTTTGTTAGAATTTATTGTGAACAAAATGTGTTGTTGTTCCAATCCCACCAGATATTGCTGATTAGAATGCATGGGAAACTTTTATAATAATCATCCAATATGTTGAGTAACTAAGTTCTATAATTTTATTCCAAGCTTAGATATGACCATGAGGCTATCATGTTCAATTTTGCAAGGGTGGTGGTGATGACCTGCATTGTGTTGGGACAAGAGATTTAAACAAGTGTGAAGAAACACCATCATATGACTTGCTTAAAGCATAGATGTTGGGGTGATTCGTAAAATATCATGGATATTTGTGATGATGCATCAACCCTAATGGAGAAAAATCTCGTGATGTAAAAGGAATTTAAACATGATGTAACTTTAATAGTTCCCTACATTCACCCCTTGGCTCACCACTCATGGAAATTGTGAGGCTATTTCAAGCATTGATGTGGATAATATCATTTTATTTTATCTTATGTATAGCATTTTACATTGACACAATTGCATTTTTTTAGCAAAAAAAAATTTGTATCAAGGGTTAGATCCTTGTTCATTAGCGTTGAAGAGGTTGTGTCATTATGAGCGATCTATTCATTGCCAACTCCTTATGCATGAGAGAACTACAAGCTCCATGTCAACATGAGGTGTAGATATTGTGAGCAATCATTATTGGGGTTTTGCAAATTATCCAGTTGTTCTACATTTGGTATACATGTTAATAAGGGCATTACCCACAAACACACACACTTGAGATCAATACCTAGTTCTCTTAAAATCAAATGGTACCAATATTCTTAGTTAGAGGTGAACGATTCTCCTAAGAGGTTATTTTGTTGGTTTGATGTGTTGTTTTTTTCCTTGGATACTAAGTGGTTAAGGGCTTCAAGAGTTAATAATTAAGGGCCAAGGGCTTGGGGGGGAAGGGATTTAGGTGTTAACGGCTTAATAATTAAGGGATTTAGGTGTTATGGGTTAATAGGTTAGGTTTTAAGGTGTTTAGGGGTTATGGATTAAGGTTTAAGCGTCATGAGTTAAGAGAATAAGGGGTCAGTGCTTAGGGGGTTCATGGATTCTAGGTTAGGAGTTAATGGCTTAAGGTTTAATGCATTAAGGGGTTTATGGATTCTGAGTTATGAGTGTAGGGGTTAAGAGATTATGCCTTTGGGGTTAAGGGATAGGGAATTTAGTGGTTATGGGTTAATGGCACATTGGTTGTGATAATGGGGCCTCTAATACCTTATCACCACTATCAGGGGTTCCCCTTTCAATTTCTCTTGTTACCTTCCCTCTAGCCCCCCTAGCCCCCATGAAATTAGGTATTAATCCCCCTTCTCATTCTATAATGTGTGGATTATAGATCTTAGTAAACCATGCTTGGACATCCCATTTCTACCCATCCATGCTACATGTGTGTCCCCTAGTCTTGTTCAATACACCAAGAAATACTCCTCCCATTTCCTTTTTGGTCATATCATTCAAAATATCCTAACATTATGGGTGAATTTGGTGTTTGTGTTGTAAAGTGAATAGAGAAAACAATTACTTGTTTTTTCTGTTGAGAAGATGTAGAAATTGATTGTCATGACTGGAATGTGCATGCATCAATTTACATTGGATTTTTTTCGAGCTTAGACATCAATAATAATTTTGTAATACTCCATCCTATCGATGGGGTCTGGTATCACAAAGGTATTGATGGGAAGTTTGAGAGATTCTTCTAAAATCTTGTGTGTTGTGGTATTTAGCTCCTTGAGAATGTGTCTGAAAGATAGCTAGTGCAAAGAGTTGGGGGAATCTATGATATCCTGTAGGATGGGATGTAGCTAGATGTTTTATATCGTGAATTATTGACCCAATTGATCATGATTTTTGAATCCCCCATGATCTATAGGGTTTGACTTTTTTGATGAATAAAATTTCCAGAAGGGTAAAAAGAGCAATGGAATCATCTCAGTTGTTGGAGCCTTAACTTTGGGTATATCTTACTTTCTCGCTATAATACTGGGAGAGGAAGAGTACGACACCCACTTTGCAGCTAGGTGGGATAACTTATGTAACACCATCAAAGAAGTCACAGGGGCATCCAAGAGGGAGTGAAGGAATTACCAGAATCACTTATTTTTGTGGTTTAGGATGAATCTTGTCTTCCAAACACTATTTTTTATCAATTCAGTTGTGATCTTTGTTAGAATTTCTCATGAAACGAATGTGTTGTTGTTCCAATCCCACCAGATATTGCTGATTAGAATGCATGGGAAACCTTTATAATAATCTTCCATGATGTTGAGTAACTAAGTTTTGAAATTTTCTTCCAAGCTTGGATAGGACCATGAGGCTATTATGTTTAATTTTGCAAGCGTGGTGGCGATGACCTACACTGTGTTGGGAAAAGAGATCAATAAGTGAAGAAATATCATCATATGACTTTCCTAAAGCATAGATGTTCGGCTGATTAGTAAACTATCATGGATATTTCTTGTGAACAAAATGTGTTGTTGTTCTAATCCCACCAGATATTTCTGATTAGAATGCATGGGAAACCTTTTTAATATTATTCCATGATGTTTTGTAACTAAGTTTTGAAATTTTCTTCCAAGATTAGATAGGACCATGAGCCTAACATGTTCAATTTTGGAACGGTGGTGGTGATGACCTGCACTGTGTTTTGACAAGAGATAAATAATTGTGAAGAAATATCATCATATGACTCACATAAAAGATAGATGTTGGGGTGATTCATAAACTATCATGGATATTTCTCGGGAAAAAATGTGTTGTTATTCCAATCCCACCAGATATTGCTGATTACAATGCATGGGAAACCTTTTTAATAATCTTCCATGATGTTGTGTAACTAAGTTTTGAAATTTTGTTCCAAGCTTAGATAGGACCTGTTATCACCCTAGTAATTTCTTAAGTTGTGGGATTTTAGTTTTTAGTCAAAGAAGACTAGGGGTAACCACAAACCTACTTGGAAAAATAGGATCTAGCCTTCCTATAGTTCATATAGGGCTCTCTCTTTAAGATTTATCTTTGCTTTTTATTTATGTTTTAGGCTAGTTATGATAGAACAATTTGGTTTTGTTTTAAGATTTTTGTTGGGTGAAAATCACTTAGGATTAAACTAGAGAGAGATCTACTTTTCCATTGGGCTATGGAGTCTAAATCTAGATAGCGGTACTAGAAGGCAAGGCCAAAAGGGTGCAAATGTATTCAGGGCAAGGTAGATAACCGTCAGAGTTTTGGGGAAAAGGTTTAATGATGAAATGGTATAGTCGTGATAAAGGGAAATGAAGGATCCTTTGATCCGGACAATGGGAGAAGGAGGCAGGGGTCAAATGGGAGTAGGAGCAATGAAAAATTCCTAACACTGGAAATCAACAGAAAACATTTAAATAGTAACTTTGTTAAAATAGGGAGCAATAATCTAATCCTGAAGTAATATTCCTAGTTACTCATTAAGACACATCAAACACATAATGGATTGCATGGAACTCAGAAGTGAAACAATGACAAGAATAAATGTGCTTTACTCTTTAACTTATCACAAGAATCCTAAATTATGATGCCCAATTAGCTTTGTCCAGTCTGCTACTTCGAAATCAACACATGTAAGCCTCCAATGTATCAACAAAAGGTCTATAGTAATCTTATTAATTTTATTCCACACTTAACACTTCTAATATAGAAGTATTTATACAAAATATTGTTTACAAATACCCTAGAGAGATGTAGGAATATCTTTAGGAAATACAAAATATCTTTACAAAATAAGAGGGACAACTGCTCAACAAAGTAGCAAGTTGTCCTCTTATCCAAAATATATAGAACAACTCTGTCTAATCAGGGGTATGTTTATAACATCACTTCCCTTGAAAGCTTTCTCTTGAAAGCACATAAATTAAAATTTTATTTAGTTAAGCACATTTTTGGGGTGGAATGAAGTTTTATCAGATATCCATTTATACTTTGTAAAGGTTTAACTTTGTTTGTCCTTTGAGTGTTGGTGAGGTTTCTTTGTATTTTTTTCATCATAGTCTAAAGTCTATTGATCTGATTGTTTAACATGAAAGATTTATGCTTATTGGCAATATATTTGAAATACCTGCATGATCAAGAAACTGTTATGGTTAATTAAATTACTAATTAGGTACTACAGAAAGAGGATGATGCTGAGAGGGCTTGCCTGGGTGACTTTGGGAGCAACCCGGAGGTGGTCAGACAAAGCTCTTCTAAGTTACAAATCCGAAGAGAAAAAACTGGTGATGTATACGTGGTTGCTCAACCTGGGTTGTATGGAAAATATTGGGAGAGAGTATTTACCTTTCCGTGTCTTCATGAAATTAGGTTGTCTGGTCACAGAATAAGTTAACTACATGTAGGTGATGGTTTTGTAGCAAGTTCTCAGCCTTATCTTCGGAATGGCTAACAAAGAGGATCAAGTTTGAATACAGGATATAATTTGATGAATTTGGAGATTTAGAGTTAAAGAAAAAATTGTGGTGATGTTTGGATGGGTGCTAATTTGTAGGGTTTTCCATTTTTATAATTTTATTTTTTATGCTTTCTACCATGCTACTTATTTTCTTTCCTATTTCCCTAGCATTTTAACTTTTTCAATGTCTATCTCTCTATTGTTTCTTGCCCCATTTAAAATGCCATCCTTATTGGTAGGTGTTTTCTTCAATATAGTGTGAATATTTTTCCATCACACAACTTCTGTGGGGTTTGTCTACGCAAATAGTTTGTAAGGCCCATTCATCAAGGTATTTGATGAAATGAAATGATTATCGATGATCACCAACTAATGGTACCTGCAGATATTTACTCCAACAATTCTACAGTTTTCCTGTGCCAAAAATTATACAACATTTTAACCTCATGAACTACTATCCTCTGTTCTCTTAGCTGATGCTATAAGAACTTATTGCTATTTTCAAAGCTTTTACTCTCTAGTCCCATTGAGCTATTTCAGTTATTTGTGGACATTGATCTATTTTCATTTCATTTCTTCAATTTTTCTAACTGTTATGCGTTACCTTTGGCCAATGCCTTCTTTCTTACCTATGCTTTTTATGCTTAAGAATTCCAGCCAGCCAAAGTAGCAGGGGCAGTAGGAGCCACACAGTCCAACCAGAGCCCAGCAGGGGTAGCGCAGAGGCAACATGAGCCATGTAGGGGTGACGCAGGCCAAGTCAGGGCAGTGCAGGGGTAGTGTAACCCCTTCAAGTGTGACACAGACCCTTACTGGGCAGTGGAGGGGTAGTGTAAGCCCTTCAAGTGTGACAGAGGCCTTTACTGAGCAGTGCAGAGGCCGACGCAAGCTAGTCAGACTGACGTAGAGGGATTCAAAGCAGCATATTACTGTCATTTTTATTTCTCTAATGGGTGAACCAATTTTGGTACCCAGGATTTTTGTACTTAGAAACTGCATAATAATGAAAACCCTCCAGAGCTAGTTGCACCAGTTTTCCTGCATTGGGTTTTTTCCTGGGACACTTGTCCAGAAAATCCATGTGTCACTTTTTCTATGAGCATGTTATTCAGTATTTGATTTGTATGCGTAGGTTGCTAGTTGTAGTTACTATTTACTTCGCTAATTTATTGAATATTTCAGAAATTAACTTGCAACTTAATTAAAGTAGGAGAAGTAAATCAAGATACTGCAGTAGGGTTTTTTATATTAAGAAATTTTCATATTCCCTAGGTCTAGCCCCATTAGGTCACCTAGGGCAACAATTTCCTAGGAATCTAGCTAGAGGAAAACTTCTATCTCTTAGAGGCAGCTGCGTTTCTGGGTGCCCTCACTCTCCTGAGAACTTGGGCCAATTCTGATGGTGGAATCTTTGGATAACTCAAGCCCTAGCTCTAGGATCAAGTTTTTCCTAGGTGTTTCCAAGGATAGAACCTAGTAGGATCAATTTGACCTATCGAAGTAAAACTCTTGTCTAATCCTTTCCCATCACCTTTTACAGGATAGGAACATCATTGGTTGCTAAATTCTATCCCCGAACCTAGGATGGGTCCACTTGGCCCCATGTGGTCCCATTTGGTGTCAAAGGCCTTTCATCAAGGAAATTTTGGGAATCCAAGTTTCCAAAGGATTTTATGGATTGAGAACTTCCTTCGTAAGTATTATTCTTCTCCCTCAACCCTTCAATCCCCCTCCTCTCTCCCTAGAATATAAATTCCCTTGCTTAAAAGGAAATGAAGTCCCACTCTTTATTTTATCTTAGGGAAAGGGTTTTAAGGGTTACTTCCCACCTATTCATTGACCTATACTCTACAAGTCACTTCCTAAACTATTGGGACTCCACCCATCGGTGAAAGTACATGAAGAGCAAGGAGCCTTAGCTGTGGTGAAAATGGGCTAAGCCTCCATCGTTTCCCTTATCCTAATAGTTTCCCTCTTAGGAACCCCTTTTAGGTCCACTACTAGTTTGAGTGGTAACAATTTGTTCACAATTCCATTTGTAAATAACTCTTTGGTATGCCCACTTTTTCCATACTACAGCTCCAAGATGAGAAATCCAGGGTTATGGAGGTTTCCCTTCTTCTGACTTAATCAATCCTATACAATATAGTGAACTAGGGATAGTTGGTTGGCCCACTTGACTGTTGCTTTATTCCTTCAAATTCTGCACATCCTTAGGCCCTATACACCTACGCTTCCACCAATTTTGTGGTCCTTCACCAGAACAAGAGTCAGGGCTCTTCTTTGACAGTAACCTAACAACCCTCCAACTGTACTTGGACTACCATCAATCTACCCAACCACAGTCAATAATTTTTACTACTCTAGGGCCCACAATATTGTCTTCATCTAGGGCTCTTCAAATCTACCACCTAACAATGGTTTGAGTCCTCTCAAGATCATTGTTCTTGTGTATCGAAAATTTGATCTTTGTTGTCCAATCTATGAACAAATTTGAACTACTCCTCTTATCATACTTCTAACAATCTATAGATGACTGAACTAAGGTCACAAATCAACCACTAACAATCCATTTACTAATTTTTTATAGGTTTCTTCATATATTTGTCTAAAACTTTATGGAAAGTCCACCAAAATCAACTCCTATGCATGTCAATCCATTCTTCATATGGCACATTTCTTCTGCATGCTCAATCTTCTTCTCAGGTTCCACCCTCCTTTGGATATGTTGTATCCACACATACTGAATCTGAAAACCATCTTCCAGATCTGTGGTATTTATTGTAGAAATAAACCTCGCTCTAAGGGTCACAACCCATCTTCTTCTACACAAATTTGTCACTATCTTAAGGGCATACGTTATGAACTAAACATGCTAGGAAATTTTCCTCACTAGGGAATTATACTTATGTACTTCTAATTGTTGTAGAACAAACCCTATCCACACATAGAAAAAACATGACTCTTGCCTCCATAAGAGACTTGACCTAGCTCATATGGATCCATAGATTCTGGGCATTTCTTTTACTAAATCTTGACATGAACTTCAGATCTCAATGTCGACCCTCAAACTAGGGTTAACTCAGTTAATATTACGCCTGCGTCGACTTCTCTTATAGCTCTAAATTACAGTGAAAGTCCTCCTCCATTTATGTTTGTCTTTATCACAGACCTTGCGGCCTACTAACCACCACAAGGCAAGATGGTATCAACCCTCTCTTCTATTTCATCTATAAAATCTAGCCAACGGGATTCAATCTGATCTTGTAATGTACTAAAACAAGACACTTAATCCTTTCTACAATTTGTGGAAACAAAACACAATCGCACAATCACATATAAGTAAGAGAAACAAGTTATCAATTGCACAACACAAGATGTATCTAGGGAAGCAACTTCTCAAAACCCTCTATCTCTATTTTGTATTAAGTCAAGGAATCATGAAACAATAGAATGCTTAATCTCTCTTGAGATTCTCCAACACTCTGCCAATTGTCTCCTGCTGATCTAGGAAAAATTAGTTTAGTACTTAGCCAATTCTCAAGCTTCCTTCAGCCTGCCTTGCTCATGAAATTCCTATGGAATTATCTCCATATTAATTAGGAAAATCAACCTTCCTTGATTGCACAATCCATCATGGCATCACAATGACTTTATAATTGCACATGGGAAATTTTCTATAAATACAACTAATAGTTATGTTCCTCTGAATTGTGTTACAGTAAGGATCAAGGGTATTTTTATTATTTAAAATAAGATAAAACCCTAAACAACCAAAGCCATAGCCCGAGGAGATGTAACACCAAGAGTTTATGGGCCCCGTGGGGGTTAGTTGGGTAGCCAACTTCCTGGGGTCGTAACTTGGTCATATGATCTTCGTTTGACACACATGATACCTCATTAGAATGATCTCTCCGAGGAAAACAACTAATAATATGATTTCATTAAAACTGCCAAACATTTCATGCCAAAAAATGTCTTTTGGGGCCTCAAAATGACTCCGGAAGTTCAGGACTCGAAAAACTGCAAAAATAGTAAATTGTGCTATAATTAAGGAAACTGAAAAACTAAAAGAGGAAATGGCGAGAGCCCAAGTGGAATAGGCGGGTGGCCACCAATATCCACCTCGATCACCTTAAATCGAATTTCTTGAGCCAACTCAATCAGCATGACTTACTTAACTGACACAAGTTGTTATGAGACGAAGTTACAATTTATTGTCCAACTTATTTAAGGGAAAAATAAATTAGACGCCTCACATTCCTCACTCCTGGTACATCAAAATTCCTCACCAGTGTGGGTGCATTTTTTTTTGTACTTTCTAGTTGCCAATTTCACTATTTCTTGTTTCAAATTTCAACACTCCCTCTCAACAAGAAAGGAATTCAATCTATCCCTGTCCGGTATCTTTGGAATGTTCTGCATGCTACACTTCTATAATGTTGTTTGCACCTACAAATCCTGAAACTAAATAGCCTCCAAACAACTAAATTAGTATAATACATCTGTCATCAGAGTCTTCTGACTACTGCTAGTTACTGCACCTATCTAATACTGGATACTTTGCGTTGCTGCTAACATCTGCATCCATGCCCTTTGAACTGTTGCTAACTCTAATTTGTGCTCCAGTATTTGACATTTTTCACTCTGATTTCTGTCTTGCTGACATCTGACTACATTAATCTAACTGATCCTTCGTACTACTGTTGTAATGTGGGCCCCTCGTAGCCAGTTTTGATCCATGAGACACGCCATCTCAATGGACCTTGCCCAAATTTCTTATCTTGGGATTATGTCTACACATCACCCCACCTTACACCTCGAGGTATGGCTGCTCCCTCTTCCCATATCGCTCGAAATTTCCCCCTCATGGAGGTCTCTGCTTGAGTGGATGCTTCCACTCGGTCTCCTCTCTGCTTCTCCAATTGTGGCAGCTAGTCCACAACCTTCTGAGACTGCTTCTCATGACGATGCATGTTGAGATGTAATTTATGATCCCTCTAAACCGCCAAGTCTCTAACTTTTACTTTTCTCCTCAAAGCTTTGCATGCATCTGGTACCTCAAGCGCATATAGTTTCTTGACTCGTGCATAGTGTAATTGTCTCTACGTTACAAAAAGTTTCTAAAAAAGAGTTGATTTTAAATCGATGATATCTCCCTCATCCGAGCCCCAATTCGACCGATTGTTTTTTTCCATTTTGGTAGATTTTCACAAGGAATCCAAATATTCTATTTGTTTTTGAAAAATTTACACAAAAATCTTCATATATTCTCTGCAAACTCGCCACCCAAAAAATTCCTTCTCTAATACCATGTAGAAAATCTAACCAACGAGATTCAATCTGATCTTGTAATATACTAAAACAAGATACTGAATCCTTCCTACAATTTGCGGAAAAAAAACATGATCACACAATCACATATAAGTAAGAGAAATAAATCATCAATCGCATAAGAACATGATGTATTTGGGGAAAGAAACTGCTCAAAACCCCTCTTCCTCTATTGTGTATTAAGTCAAGGAATCATGAAAAAATACAATGCTTTATCTCTCATGAGATTCTCCAGCACTCTGTCAATTGTCTCCAATTGATCTAGGAAAACTCGGTATAGTAGTTAGTCCATTCTCATCCTTAATTCAGATTGCCTTGCTCATGCAATTCCTAGGGAATTAACTCCTTATTAATTAGGAAAATCAGTCTTCCTTTATTGTGCAATCCATCATGGAATCCCAATGACTTTATAATTGCACATGGGAAATTTTCTTTGAATAAAACTGATAGTTATGTTCCCTTTAACCTCTGTCTCAATTAGGTATTCCTCGAAAATGACATGCATGGAAATATTAATAGTGAATTATCAGTTATCTGATTGATCACTCATTGTGAATTAAATCTAATTTAATTCACTGGACTTCTCACTAGCTCATCACTCAGTTAGAACTAGTTAAACTTATTTTGACTAATTTAATTGATTTAATTACACTTGCACCCCACTAATGCATCAACTTTAACTGGACCCCAAAAATATTATAATCCCTCTATGTGCCTCATCTTAGACCCTCAAATCAAATTTAACAAACTGTGGGTCTCTTTGACTTGGTCATGTTACAGGTGGTTATGGATGAAATACAAATTATTATCAAAAAAATTTCTTAATATGAAAAATAATTGAATCTTTATTCCTCACTCCTGGTGCATCAAAATTCCTCACCAATGTGGTGCATTTTTTTTTGTCTTTTCTCGTTTCCAATCTCACTATTTCGGGTTGCAAATTTCAACATTTCAGAATTTGATGCAGCCTTCACACAAAGACACCATTGAAATCACATGCCCATATTCTCATGAGAAACCTCTCTCAAGCTCGATCTGCCAGAAGAGAACCAACAATATGCCATCCTACTTCCTAGCGCAAACCTACCATTAAGGTATGCAACATTCTTCTGAACCCTCACATGATCAAATCATGACCTCCACTTTAGCAACCTCCTGCTGCCCTCGTGCTAAGCCTACTTTAGGACTACATCTCTCTTCACCCCCTTGATGTTCCAGATAGTGGGAATACATGTCAAACATGCTAAGATGTGCCAAGTGACAAGGCATGCCAAGATGTGCAAGGGTGTGCCAATGCGTGTCAGGGACTGTCAAGTCAAAAAAATGGAGAAAAAAGTTACTACAAGGAAATGAGCACATAAGAGGGTTAATAATTCATAAATTTACGTTTTCCAGGAGGGGCATGCTATGCACACCAACACTAGGCAGCAAAAGGTGCCAAGTGAAAAGTCTTAGTGCATTCTAAGTGCCAAGTATTCCTTTGTTTCTTCTCATCTATTTTAAAACAATTGATCATGACAAATAAATTTAATATTAAACCATGCCAAATCATACCAAGGCATCTTATATTCAATACCTTAGGAGACTTTCCAAAAGCGTAACGACACCAGCTTTGTATGTCGGGGACAATGTTCATACACTTATGTTATGGAGTGAAGGGAATATTGAGAGAAGAGAGAGTGTAAAGGTGTGCTAAGAAGTGATAATGTGTATTGATGGTGCTAAGAATCTGAAGAGAAAAAAGCACGTGCTAAGGGAGCACTAGGTAAAAATTCATGGAAGTTAATGAATATGAGGAACATGTATTGCCAGAGACTAGTGTTAATGAGTGTTAGTTGTCATGCCAAGGAGGGAGTGACAAGGTATGCTAAGCATTGGTAAGAAATGCTAGGGAATATCAAGGTATGTCAAGAATTCCTAAAGTGTGCTTGGGCGTAACAGGGTGTGCTAATTATATCATGTGCCAATTAATAATGCTAAGATATGCCAATACATGATAGGTGCTAAGGATGTGGTGCAGGGTGGCGGGATATGTCAATATCTGTCAAGGCAAAAAAAGGAAGAACCAATAAGAGGGTTAATAAGTCAGGACTTTATCTTTTTGAAAAGGGGCATGCTAGGCACACTAATAATAGGTCCCAATACATGCCAAGTGGCATTGTGTGCCATGTGCTAATGTATGTCAATGCATTCAACTAAGGTGTTCCAGGGCATGTTAGGGACTATATGCAACATGCCAACACATGCTAGGAGAGTTCCATGTTGTGCTAGCGCATGCCACCATGTGCTTGGGCGTCAGTGTCATCACAAGATGTTCTAGGTACAAAGATATTCCAAGACATGTGGGGTGCTAAGAAATGTTAGTGTGTGCCAAAGTATTAATTTAAGGTGTGCCCAGATTGTTGAGGATTGTTAGGTCTTTCTCATTAATAGAATTGTTAGAGCTTGATTATGTATTGAATAATATATTTCCTACACACAATAGTGGAACTTTATCTAAAGGGAATTTTCTAGATAATAAACTTAATAGATATGAATCATGTGTTGAATCATAGGAAATCTCTATTCAACTAGTCATTACTTGAGGGAAATGATGCACACTAATTACTTCTTAAAAAATTGACTGACGCTAACCACTATGGCCTTGGAAATATTATAAAAAATACTCCACAATAATGGTATTAAATCGTTATATTTTGAAAAAAAATATATTAACAGGCACATAACGTCATAAAAAACTCATTGGAATGATCAATGATGACGAGCATTTTTTGACCGTCACCAAAAGTAAGAAAAAGAGTATTGGTGAGGGTCATTAAAAGTTCGTCACTAGAAGTGTCACCAAAGAGAGAATTAGTGATGGGCCTTTAATGACCCTCACCAAAAGTGTCATTGAAAATGTCTTTGGTGACGGACCATAAAGGACCATCACTATATACACTTACAATGATGGTTTTTTAATGATCAATGATGACGGACATTTTTTGACCGTCACTAAAAGTGACAAAAAGAGCATTGGTGAGGGTCATTAAAAGTCCATCACTAGAAATGTCACCAAAGAGAGAATTAGTGATGGGCCTTTAACGACCCTCACCAAAAGTGTCATTGAAAATGTCTTTGGTGACGGACCATAAAGGACCATCACTATATACACTTACAGTGATAGTTTTTTAAGGACCGTCACCATATGTGACATTGGTGATGGACCTTAAATGTCCGTCACAAGCATGACCCTCACCAATGTGATTTTTTCTTGTAGTGTAATGACATGGATTGCATGATAATGTGACAGTGTGAGGCTATCATTCTTGATGCTTCTTTATTTGTGTCTTCTTGAAAATATGGTACATGTTCTTCTTCTTCCTCCTTATCACTTGAAGATGAGGATTCTTCGATGTGATCTTCATCTTCATCTTCTGTTAGAGTTTGGTGTTTCTTCGTCTTCTCTCTTGATTATCACCTTGTATCTTCAGCTCCATATGTGTCTTCTAGCATGTCCCCCTTCTCCATCTCCTTCTTCATCATCTTTCCACAACATGATAGAATTAATTCATCTGCAATACACTCATGACAAGATGACATTAGTCCGATAAAACCCTAGCATCAGATGGTGCATATTGATCTAATGAATGAGCTAGAACCAGGTGACAGGTTGGAAAAGAGGCTCAGTAACTGCGCAATTTCACAACTTAGGAAGTTACGGGTGAAGCTTGAGCCTTGAGACTCTGCAATGCAAAGTTCAGGCTTAACTAAGAAAGAATATTGCATCATTTAGGAGCTCGGTGAGCCAGGATTTAGGGTTTTTCAATGTTTCAGTCAACTTTGTAGTTATGAGAGGAAATGCAAATCTAGTGAGTGTGTAGTTGCACAGTTCAAGAGCTCAAGGGTTGGGCTTGAGGTATCAAACTATGTAATGCATAGTTCAGGCCTGGCTAGAGGGCATGATTGCACAATTTTTGAGGCCAAGGCCTGGGCTTAAGCACTGAAATTGCGAAATGTGCATTATTGGAAGGACAAGAGGCTAGGTAATTATGCAGTTTCACAGTTCATTAGCTCAATACTAAGGTTTTAAGACTAATACTATGCAATTCATAGTGTTGGATAGGCTAGAGATAAATATTTCACAGCTTTGGGACTCGGCGGCTGGGCTTGAGCATTGAGGATGCGAAATGAGAAGTTCTGGGAGGAATAGGTTGCATATTGCACAATGCTAAGAGATAAGGTTTTTTCTTTAGGGTTGAGACTATGCAATGTACAGTTTAGGAGGGCGAGATGAGGCTAGGTTGTATGGTTGGGAAGTTTTCCTAATTTGACTGAGTGTAGGATCCATACAACTGATGCGAATAGTGAAAATACTTGATTGTGATCACACACTTGAAAAAATTTGATGAAACAACAACATACATAATCTGGAACACTTTAACAAAATATTTCCCTCAATGCTAAAATTTTGCGATGAATTTACGACAAGTGTGACACTAAAGGCACACTTTTCAAAGACCGTGACGACACTTTTGCGACAGTGTGCAAAACTTTGGAAATAAGCGTGAAACATGTCTACATGATAAGAAAAACTCATTATCACAAATATAACCCCTTGAAACCACCAGAAAAAGCATATATATACTGTGCAACAACTAACATGTGAAAAAAGATGACAATTGCTAAAGTGTGAATGAGTCTTGAGATATGTGAAAAAAATGAAAGTAACAATGTCAGAGTAAATATAACATTAAAATCATACTACTTAGAGTGAAATAAAGTGAAAATGACAGCCTAAAACATGAAAACGATGCTCGCAAAAAGAAAGGTGTGTACGTGCGAAAGTTGGCAAAACTGTCTGAAATGAAAGTACAAACACAACTAGGATGGGAGATATTGTCATTGTCAGCGCAAGCTCACTGTTGACATGGATTAGACATTGAAGAGGAACAACATTGATGGAACGTGC
The DNA here is from genome assembly GCA_034641835.2 of Pinus albicaulis. NCBI lineage: Eukaryota > Viridiplantae > Streptophyta > Pinopsida > Pinales > Pinaceae > Pinus > Pinus albicaulis. The sequence continues at coordinate 41,095,739 of CM076577.1, read as the reverse complement.
TATGCTTTTCCAAGCTTGCGTAAAATAATGAGCTCATGTACTTGTTACATGCTGAGCATGTGTGAGAAAGTGACTTCGACACTTCCAATCCAAGAAGTGACTATAAAATGAATGATCACAATATCTACGTAAGGTCCTTAATTTGAGTGACACAACATTTTGGAGGGTGTTTTTCACAGCGAAAACACTTGGTGACACACTGGTATAACTCCAGCTTCTTTTCCATGGTCCATTCTTTCGTGCATGGTCTATTTCTTCAGGAAGTATTGATTCATTGTTCATATTACCATGGCTTCCCCACTTACCCCATGCATAAACATAGTCCCCATTATTCCTTTACTTGGTTAAACACAAACATAATACTAGTGATCACACAATGTTTCGAATCAGGATAGGGTAATGATGTTTGTGATCTTTAGCTTTTTAGATAATATTTTTCAATCTCTGGTGTTGATCCACTACTAGAAGGCCTACACAATACCCCAACAAATTAACTTTAGGAACACAAAAATTTCTCCGCTTCCAACGAGCCTGAACAGTACCCCAACTCATTTTATTACTTCACATCTCTCTGTAGGAAACCTTTCTCTTCTTTCATCTTTATTTATTTTGTTAGAAATGAAATAACTCAGAAACAGATTGCAGAAAGCACAGATACAGAACCAGACAAAACAATGGTGCAAAAGAGGCTTCAGCCTCATGTCATTCTCGTCATATTCTCTTATTAAAATAATTTCGTTTACAATTTAAATAGATGAGAGAAAATGTCTAAGATAGTACGTGCTATCTTAGACTCCTTTGTTTGAGATAATTTCTCACCAAAAACCCACCAATATAGGAGTTACTAAACAAATTCCAATATTTGAGGAACAACCCAAGAGTTAGGCACAAATTCCTAACTTGAAATATTTAATTAATTTATATATTATTTCAGATTTTCTATTGTTTTGTGAGAGAGGCTAACATTCCCCCCTTCAATGAAAAATCCAAAATAAGAACGAGTAACCATCTTCCAAGTTCTCATGTCGATCCTCAAAAACATTGCTTGAAAAAACTGCCAAAACTGGATGCTGAAAAACTGCAATCTGAAGAGACCATGAGTCAGCTGCATGTCTGATTCATCTCTGAATTTCACTTGAAAACTCCATCACTTGCCAAGTTTCAAAAGGATCCATTTGTCCTTTACATGAAATCAACATCCTTTTTCCACTGACAAAATTTGTTCAAAGCCCACTTGCTGATGATGTCAAAAAACAACTCACTATTTCTTTTGCTGTGTTGAAAACTGTTCACTTCTTCTTTGTTGTCGACTGCCCACTGGAAAATTTGTTGATGTCAATTGGCAAATTTTTTGATTCCCACTGGAAAATTTGTTGATGCCCACTGGCTGTTGAAGATGCCCACTGGCTGTTGAAGCTTCCCACTAGCTTATTTTGTTGGTTTTGTCAAGACTTTCAGTCTGACAACCACCGTCAATTTCATTGACATTTTCCTCCCTTTGTCAGCTGAAAGGAGAGACACTTCTCTGGAAAGTTTTCCTGAACTCCCCCCCTTTAGATGTAGGAGTTTTACACTAGTGTACTCCTCCTTCAACAGCATGAGAGTACCATCATATTTTCACTGTTGGCTGCACTATGTGTGATTGTATTTGGTTGTAGAACTGAGACAATCTTTTGACTGTGGATGACCATTTCCAAGGGTTGATCCATTAATAATTTATCTTCAATCTGGTTGATTTTTGTTGGTGGCGAAATGTTTTTGAGGAATGATTGGGCTTGCCACAATGGTGACAAGGATGGAGATAAAAACACTGATCTTCCATATGACCAGTTCTTTGACAATGAGAACATCTCGATTGAACTTCAACTTCAGGTTGCTTGCAATTATGTCTGTCTACAACCTTGGGTTGCGTGCATTGCTAGTTGTCTGCAACTTTCTCAGAACCTGCTGAGGTGAGTTGTGAAATAAATCCTGCACTGACGAACTTAATTGGATTGGAATAATCTGGGATATGCAGGTTGGTGTTATTGTTGACATATCCTAATCCTCTTCGATTCTTGTTATTTTGAATTTCTTCCCATGGCTTGATGATGGGCTTGGAAGAAATTGGAACTGAAACAAATTCGACACTTGAAGCTGTTGGGATGAATGACTTATCATATGGATGGTTCAAAGACTTGAAAGTGTCACGCTTTTCTTACAATTCATTATGTTGAAGTTGCGACTCGAGTTGAATAAACTAAATGGTTTCATGTGTTTGTTATATATTCCATGAAATATTAGCAAGAGTTTCTTTGTTGACTTGTACCATGTCTTCAACACTGGAGATGATCAAACTGTGAAGAATGTTTAACAACTGAATATGTTGCGCCATCTGAACTTGCGCACTTGAAATCGGGCTCTTTTGTAGGAGATGTCGTGCTTTGAACTGTTTCACTTGATTTTGGTACTTGAAGGACAGGCTCACTTTCTATGAGGCTTGAATGGAACGTTGATTTGTTGCTTATTGAACTTGCTTGGAACACTTACTAGAATTGTAGAAGTTTCTTGCTTAAACTGTGGAATTAATGCTCACTTGATGATGATCGCGTTTTCTTGGTTGTTTTAACTTGTTTAGTTGTTTTGATGGTTGCTGCAATGAACTTCACACTGGCTCGCTCGAAGGTTTGAACTTTGTACTGACTTCATGAAAATTGCTTGAATGAATACTCACGCTCGCTTGCAGGAGATGTAAACTTGTTTCTTGTTTTCTTTAAAAACTCGTGCACTCACTTGATTTTGTGTAAAGGAAGGGTGTCGAACACTGTTGACAATGCACCCAAGAAATCTTACAATGATTTTAATGATTCACTTAAAACAATGAAGTTGATTACAAGTTCTTAAATGGATTTGCAAGAACGTTGATGAATACTTTGCTTGGAAACACTGGAGTGTCCAAATTCATGAAAGTGAGTGAATTTTCTTGTTGAAGTAGAATGCCGATGTTGAAAATCTTTGATTATGTGTTTTACTTACACAATTTCACATGTTGAGCTTAATTTTCCTACCTTGCAGCTATTTCGTTACATGTGTTGTGCTTGCTGATATTGAACTTTATGTATGCGATATTAAATTAAATCATTGATGTGTCACAACTAGACACAAATAAAAAAGCAATAGCATGAAGCCATAAAAAACATGCGCCATCACAAACACACATGGTGTTCCATTTGGTTTCTAACCTATGCTTGTTCTCCACATAACCTTGCTTTCTCTGCCTGTAACTCAACAGAAAAAATTTGGTTTATTACTCCGAACTTTAAACAAAAAAACCACAGAATTCTTTGTTCCCCTTCAACTCGATTACACATACTTGAATACATTTAAATTCACCACATTTTGTTACAAATTTACATGCTATGACATTATATCCTACTTGATCGCCATAACAGTCCATAAAATAATAAGACTTTTATCCTTTTGCTTATTGCATCAATGAAGTTGGAGAGAATCCTATAACAAGTTTTCTTTCAAATTCCTTCAATTGACGAAGTTCAATAGAGGTGCCTGCAAAACGTTTTAGATAGCAGCATAAAGTAGAGAATACTAAGTGCTGACCTCATGGGATCTTAATATAATATAGATTGATGCAGAAACCAATAGGGAAATTGGCTTCCCATGTTCTGTCTACCAGCAGCAATGGAGAGGCAAGCAAACAACTTAATTGAAGATCATCCCCTGCCATCCATTCAACTTCCAAAGAATCACAGATACATTGTCTTCATACCAAAGCATATGGTTAGTGTTTAAGGAACGAAAAGAAAAATCTCACCTCTGAAGTGCTCTTAAAAAAGCTCTTTTAATAGCTGCGTAGAGATCGATTCTCCGACTTGACCGCTTCAGTTACACCAACATTCTCTTGGCTCAGTGTTGGTTCTTGCATAAAATCCCCAAAATATTGTCTTCTCAATCTCACGGTGGTAGCAGTTACTTATATTTCACTCCTTCAAAACTGGTGCAATTGCTTACATAGCAATGCGCATTTACCAATGCAACACCATGGCTGAAAGATGGATCGCATGAAGCTGCACTTGCTGTTGTTCGTGCCTTGGCTATAGATGTCCCCGTCACAACAGATAGACTACGAGAATATCTTATGCATAAGTGGTTTCATCTATTGAAATTATTCTATTTAACATGCAGATTTACCTCTCGTACTTGCTTAAGGAAATATGTAATGCTATCATGGTCTGCGCTGCCAACGACCGTAGATGTGGCAATTAGATGTTGCTGCATGGAAGTCGATCAAAAAAAAAAAAAAAATTGATTGTCCCCATCAGCTCTCACACGTTCAAATCTGGCTCTTAAAATGTAATGTTGCCTCCCTTTTAACGCCTGTGCAATCGCTAACACAGTCTGCCTTATGCATCACAAAAAAGGAATGAGAAATCGTCACACGACTGTTTTAATTAACTTTGGCTCTGCACACAAATCAATCAAGTCCGCACACTGGTGGATTTGCAATTCAACGTTCAAACAGCTATTGACCCCATTGTTAAACTTCTACGCAGTCTAAATACAGTCTACGCAGGATTACACACAGCAATATTCTCAACCTCGCCAGACATTGATCTTAACTCCGCTTACACTTGCAAACATGCTTCACATAGCTTGACAAAAGGAAGTTATAGGAAAATCCGATATGCGGCAAGGAATTCAAACTCAAGCCCTCTGACACTGCAAAAAGGTGCGTGAACCAGAGTAGTTTGTTCCATTATTAATAATGGTACAAAGCCTCGCTCTATTGAATATCCCCCAACCGTGGCAGAGGCCAATATGGTTGCTAGAGAAACAAAATTGCTTCAACCGTAGTTGAAATTTTGAGTGATTTGAAGCTCATCAATGAAGATTTAACATCGTCATCCCCAATGTAGCTTAAATCAGAACACTTTCCTCTGGTAAGAGGGCCAATGACCTCATTATTTAAAGGCAGAATGCATGAAAACCCTTACAGATATTTTATGGAGGTAGAATATACATATATATAATAAACTGAATTTGTGTGAAAAATAAGACAAAAAAGGAGCCAACACATCAGGTGATTCACCGATGATTTAAAATCACATACCAGATAAAAGAAAATTTCAGTGTTTTAGAAGCGATCAAACTCCATTAAGGCCCTCTCATCTCCGCTGACGACGCACCTCCCTGTCAGCTCTCCATGGATCTCCAACGCACTCCTTAACGTTCATACACACTTCAAGTATCTGTCTTCTTTCTTCAGGTTCCAATCTCGTATTCTAGCCACAGATCGCTTCCTTCACTTCTCTGCAACAACTACACTCCTCATACAATTCCAGGCCATGCATAGTGTTGTTCAACGCTCCAATGGAAAAAAAATTGTTTTACAAAATATGGTAGCCTAGACTTATATCACAAATGATGTCTCACTCGGCCTCATCCATGTAGAGCGTGTATTGGATGCGCCTACAGTTCACGGAGAACAAAATTCAAGCCGACAACGTAATATGAACTCGCATTTGCAAATATGAACTTGGAAGTCTCGGCCCTCACAAACTTTACAACGCTATTTCACAGCTCCAACTCACAACATTCCTTGCCAGGCAGCGGCTTCATCAATCAATTTTGCAAGCAGCAACAGGTAGCGTATACAACTCATAGAACATTTAAAATTAGTCAACAAAATATTTTAGAAACTAGATTGTTAACATCTCTCGGTGATTTAGGGGGATCTCATCTCCAGATTTATAAATAAATATGTTTCTTCTACTCTCAACTACTGCGTTAATATCAAAATCATATCGGAAGCTATTTCAGTTAATCATGACACCATAAAAGACTCCAACACCTTTGAGAGCCGATAAACACTTCCAGATCAGCAGTAAAACAAACACACAGAAAAAATTTACCGATTGAATTTGTGGCGCTGACCCCTTGGTTCTCCACTCAGATCAATTCGCTTCATACCTTCAGACCTTCTGCACTAATTCAAGAAACTCCCATCTAACCAAGCTCTGATACGACATGTTAGAAATGAAATAACTCAGAAACAGATTACAGAAAACACAGATACAAAACCAGACAAAACAATGGTGCAAAAGAGGCTTCAGCCTCATGGAATTCTCGTCATTCTCTCTTATTAAAATAATTTAGTTTAAAATTTAAATAGATGAGAGAAAATGTCTAAGATAGTCTGTGCTATCTTAGACTCCTTTGGTTGAGATATTTTCTCACCAAAAACCCACCAAGATAGGATTTACTAAACAAATTCCAATATTTGAGGAACAACCCAAGAGTTAGGCACAAATTCCTAACTTGGAATATTTAATTAATTTATATATTATTTTGGATTTTTTATTGTTTTGTGAGAGAGGCTAACAATTTATTTGTACAGGACTGTGCATCCTCACTTATTTACTTAATGGGAGGAAGAGGAACTCGACTTATTGAGAGCATGAGAGTTTGTCCTTTCAGAGAAGCATATATAAGACCTTTGATATTGGTTTTCTCATATACATTTACCCCTTATCCTTCTCTACTTAATTGGATCAGCCTGAAAACACCAAAAAATAAAGACTTCAGTGTGGGAATGAGGTTTCCAGAATAGACATGGAGATCATGGTTTGACAGAAGGATTTCTTAACACAAGGGTAATATTTTCCGTCCGAACATCATCGACCAAAAAATGTAATTGAGACAAGGAAGAAGGACATGGAGTTAGCCAAATGTTGCAGTGCCACAAAAGTAATTTTTTTTTTCCACATTCCCTTTGATACAACATATCATCTTCATGCATGGTCTCACAAAATGAAAGGAAAGGCAACACACAACATGAAAACAATACTAGAATACAAGAGAAAAAGTGGTTAAATTAAAACATGATGTGAAATCAAAACCATAAAACACAATATAGACTACAAGAAATGAATGCATGATGAATATGCAGGTACATTCATTTGCAACTAGACCTACTCCTTCCCTAATCATCTAGAAGGTTGGGGTCATGTATAATGAAATTTCCAATGAAGCCACCATAACTTCTTTCGACCTGCATTCACAAAAATATAGGCAATTAAAACTAATATACATCAATGTTCAACAAAACAAATAAGAAATTGAACAACTTGCACAAAAATTTGAAGGTCTTGCTTGTGAGTAGAACATAGGCCATATTCACTACTTCTAACCATTTCAAATTTTTACCTTTTTGACAAAAACCGACATTCAACAAACCTCGGAAGCTTCTTGTGAATGTCTCTTCAACTACACCGAACTCCTTAGAAATCATCCAGAAAAATCGAAACTTTTTATTTGTGACGAAGCCTACCAAGTAATATTTCTCCAACCATTTAGTGATTGGATCGTAAAATTCATGAAAATCTTCTTGAAAACCCAAAAATATTTGGAAAATTGATGAATTTTTAATTAGATGCATGGGATTACGATGAGAATATTACGAGGGAAAATAATTCTAATAATAGTGAGGATTTGACATAACCATCAGGGAGTGCAGAAGTGCCTCAACTGCTTGACAAGTATCGGGGTAGGGAGATGTTAAATAATGAATATGAAAAGGTGTAAAATAACTTTCGTTGGATGTGTTGATGGGAAAATAGTAAGTTAAAAAACAATCATTAGAAACAAAATCATGATCAGATGGGATGATTAATGAATGATATTTCCAGTTTGTAATTCCAAAAGATAAATCAACTTGAAAAATTCCTGTAATACTCTGCATAATAAACTCATATTAATTAGCGGAATTTTTAGGTCTAAAATGGGCCTCCTAAGGAAATTATAAAATAATAGTGGAAATAATAAAATAATATTTGATTACATCATAAAATTTTAGAGGGAAAAAAGAAAAAACTGCTTTTTCGACTCGTATTTTCAACTTATATCCCAAGTTTTTACTCAAATTTCAAGCAGGAGTACTTGTTGGATGCAAAATTTAATTCATCATCCAAGGAGTACCCATGTTGCATACTTTTGATGGATCCTTCTACATGAAAAATGATAAATATATGAAAAACGTGATTGTAAACACATTTTTCATTTATTTATCATTTTTCGTGTAGCATGATCCATCCAAAGTATGCAACATGGGTACTCCTTGGATGAGGAATTAAATTTTGCGTCCAACGAGTACTACCACTCAAAATTTGAGTCAAAACATTGGGAGATAAGTTGAAAATACGATTTGAAAAAGTAGTTTTATTATGTTAATATTTTTATTCTTTTTAACCTTTTACTTAAAAAATGGTGAATCATCCCCCATGGTTGACATCATCATCTTGAATCCTAATGGTTCTTATAAAGTTTATTTTGGCTGTACATTTTTCTTAGCAGACCCATTTTAGACCTCAAAATTCCCCTAATGCCTCACATGACGAGTGTAACAAAACATTTTCTTTTGACTAGTTACACACTATACTAGCTTTGAATTCGTCGAAAGAAGTAAAAATGAATTCTAGTATAACAAACACATGAAACTAGTCAAGGTAAAAAAAGTGAATAATAATTTGATTCATTAATTAATTCATGTGTTCAGTGATGCTCAAGAGGATTTCAGGTGCGATGTAGAAAAGGATTAGCATTACAAAATTCACAAGAAGGATCATAATCTTATTTTCTTAAAAATAGTGTGACAGGTATGAATTATTTGGCCAAATATAATATTTAAAATAATCAACTTCGTAGTTCCATGATTCTATGAGAGGTACACCTTCCAAATACGAGTTTGATACATGATATTTTCATGAAGGTGAATCATCTGAAATTCGATCAAAAATCAAATCTTGAAATTTTGAAAGATCATATCTGCAACGCCAAATATATTTCAAGAAAGAGTTTATATCAAGTGAAATAATGCATAAATAAGAGTTTTGTGAAGAAAACCAGACCTAACTCAGTTCGAGGATCTTACCAAAGTTGCGAGATCCTAACATAACCATCAATGAATGTTGAAGTTCCTCGACTCTCTGAAAATTCCTAGAACTAGATCATGCATGGTGTGAGGATAGTTGCTTTAATTGATTTAGATGATATCGCTATTAACCATATGAAAACCATCTCTATCACTGATTTGATCATATTTTAATACTTCGAAAACCATATTACTCAAGCCAAAATATACTTATGATCGCAAATCTTGAGATCAATAAATTTCATGAGCTAGTTGATCTGAGGAGTTGTCTTCATGAAAAAGAAGAGATGATATGGGATGTAAAGGATACTCAATGATATGATTATTTTCTCTTTCATCATGGAACATCACTACCTTGTGTCAATTAAGAAGTGAGCTCATGCGATGAATAATTTGAAGAGCATGGAATATCTTCATCGCATGTAGATGCATCACAAAAAATAGAGCACAAGGGATAGTGGGACAAATAGGAAGTTTTGATAAGAGAATTTTCTTCGACCAAAACAAATTTTAGATCTAAATATTCCAAATTAAAAATTTCATCAGAAATTGAAATATCAACTGGTTCACTTGGGCATTCATCATCACATACATCAAGAGATTCATTATCACCAGAAATATTGTTGCCCAATACTACAGATCTAAATAAATTGATTTCATTTGATTCATTACCGATATTAACAAATTCAATATCAGTCAAGAACGAGGAGACGCCATCTTCAAACAGAGTATTTTGAAAAATAAAAGAAACATTGAAAGAAAATTAACCTTCCTACTCTACTTATGTAATGTGGCTATCTTGAACCCAATCAAAATTTGGGCCAATAACTTGAAAATTAGGAGAGTGTGAAAGACTAGTTGAAGGATCAGATTGATCAAGAACGTCACGATACAAAGAGTCACGACATGGAGATGATAGTGGATGAGAGAAATTTGAATCATATTCAAGACTAGAGTTATGAGTTTTAATACCATCTTGAGGAATAGAAAAATTGGTTTTCATTGTAGGCTTCTTGAGCCATTCTGGGATTTCCTCCATTGAATCTGAGTCATGAAAAATATAAGAAGAATGAGAAGATGGATTAGGAGTTTGATTTTCATATTTTCCAAATTTATTACCATCACACGTAGGCACCCTCGTGAGAACTAGAAAAGGAGGAGGACAAATAACAAAAGTAATAATAAATTCCTCCTCTGAAATTAGAGGTCCCTCATGATTCACAAGAGTTGAGGAAGTAAAAAAATTCTGGGGTTCAGGTTCATCGCGCAAAGAGATAAAAACCAAGTACTCAAACTCTTATTTCTAAAAAATCCAAATCTGTATCTTCTTCAGGAAATTCATAAAATAGGTGAAGGAATCAATCCTAAAAATCCTCAACTCTTTTACAAATAACTCAGTAATTATAGCTATCAAAGGCTTAATGAAGCTCCCTGAGGAAATGATGAAGAGAATGGATGGAAGAAGGTGGCAAGGTATGGTACCATTGATTAACATGACCTTCAAGGATGAGGAATAAAATCACATAAGCAAACTCATCATCATTTATTTTGTAAGATTGACAAAATTTAATAAAATTAGAAGTCTGCTTGGTTATGGATGTTCCTCCTCACCATTAAACTTTAACTGATACAAGTGATAGAGAGGCTTATCGGGGTACATCATTGATGACAGGGTGTGCATGTGGACCTAGTTAAGATAAAATTCATTTAGGATTGGCCAACCCCAGCCATTAAAACAGAGCTTTGCAACTTTCTGGGTATTTGCAACTTCTACCGTCAGTTATTTTTGGGGTTCTTTCATATCACTTGGCCTTTAAGTCAAGTCACCAAGGGAGAAGCGAAAGAAAAGTTCTTTTTGTCTGAATCCCAATAGAAGGCATTCACCGAGTTTAAGAATCACATATTCTCTACATTGGTTCATTACTCGACCTACAACAACCATTTGAGATTGAGATAGATTCCTCTGACTATGCTATTGTTACAGTTCTTACTCAATAGGGGAATCGAGTGGTCTATCATAGTGAGACACTTTTAGAAATAGTCTGAAATTATCCCACCTATGACAAAGATATGTTTTCCATTATGTGGGCCTGCAAAGAATGAAATAAATACATTATTGGGAAGGAAACAATGATCCACAGATACCACTAACCCATGAAATTCATATAGACATAACGGAAGTTTCAGAACGATCGCCATAAAAAATGTTCCAAATACCTAAAACATTTACATTTGAACATTAAGTATAAGAAGTGAAACACCAACAATGATGCAGACTACCTCAGCCGACCATTGATCTTGGCACTGACCACTATGCTCGACTCTTGTGGGAACGAAACTTCGTGGTGGCCGCATCTTTACAAGAGTGATCTAAATTTGACAACACATACCATACACTCTTGGAAGACAGGCAAGTTCCCAATTTTCACCTCCAGGATGCACCGTTATGCCACCTAGGACACCTTTGTTTTCCTTCAAGTGAGTGTTCCAAGATGATTTTGGAAGCACGCTAAAGTCAGGTTGTTTGACATTTCAAGGTAGAGAAAACAATGGTAGTGCTACATAAGTATTTCTATTGGTTGAACCTTCCACGGGATGTTGGGAAGTACATCATATCCTGCACTACATGCGCCATTTCAAAATTGAACATCAAGAAGCAAGGCCATTATATGCCACTGCCTACTCTTGTTCGACCTTCTAAATCCATCTCCATGGATTACAAGTCGAGCCTTCCTTCTACCAAGCATGGTAACGATTTTGTTTTTGTGATCATCGAACAATTCTATAAAATGGCCATTCTGGTGGCCTATAATAAGAGTATCATAACTGAGAAGCGACTACAGAGATCTTCTTTGAATGAGTGTGGGTACACTTTGGGATCCCAAATTCCATTATCTCAGATCGAGAAAGTAAGTTTCTAAGTATATTTTGGGTAAGTATTTGGCCGATGTTAGATACCAAGCTCTCTAAATCCATGACTTTTCACCCCCAAACTGATGGTCAAACAAAGGTCATCAACATGATGATCGTATACATTACGTTCATGTAAAACTAAAAGAATCCATGCACATGGGATGAAAGCCTCCCCTATGTCTAGTACAGCTACAATTGAGCTATCCATAGATAAACTGGCCACAACCTCTTTCAGGTGGGGTTGGGATTCCAACCACTATGTCCCATTGATGCCACCATGCCATTTGCAGTTACTGAAGCAGATTCATACCATGTCCAGTCTCAAGATGACCAGGCGTAAAATTAATTGAGTGTATTCAGAATGTCCTCCACCAGGTCCATGACATATTAGAAAAATCCAATGCTAAGTACAAGCATCAACATGATCAACATCATGTACCACACAGGCTGCAAGTAGGCAACAAATTTTGGCTACATTTGCGGAAGGGGCACCTTGCGGGACCCCACTGCAAGCTTCACCTAATATGATATGGGAAGTACACCATCACCAAGGTTTTAGGGGACAATTCCTTCGAGCTCAAAATTCCACCATTCCTTGGTCTACACCCAATGTTCAACATGGACCGCCTTCGTCCATACTTTCCACCATTACTGGACACATCCAACATTACAGAACAACTGACACCAAAAAATTTAAACCTAGACCGAATGGAAAATACCACAACTGATTGAATCATGGAAATTCATATCAATAACACTCGTAAAAAAATGATCCAAATATATTGAGTTCTCAAAGCAGTCCAACTCCTTCACTAGGGCAAGTGGTTCACCAGGGACCAAAATCAATAGAAATTTCCTCACATAATGGAGGCTTTGAACGCAATGGAGACCATTGCCTCATAAGGCGGGAGGAATGATATAGATTGATATTAGTGGCCACCCACCTATTCCACCTAAAACTCCAGTTATTTTTAGCAGTTTCCTCGTTTATAGCAGCATTTACTATTTTTAGCAGTTTTTCAGGTCTTGAAATTTCGGAGCAGTTTTGACCCCCTAAAACGATGTTTTTTAAGGTATGAATCAAGCTCATAGCCATAAGGAAGGTCCTACAACAAATCTTGTATTATGTTGAGAGATATTTCCAATGAGGTATCGTACACGCCAAACATAGATAATATGACCAAGTTAAGATCCAATGAATTTGGCTTCCGAACTAACCCCAATGGGGCCCACAAAATCTTAGCGTTCCATCTCCTTGGGTTATAGTTCTTGTTGTTCAAGGTTTTCTCCTATTGTTAGATAATGAAAATTCCCTTAAGCATCATTGTAACATAGTTGAGAGGCATGTAGCCTTGACATCTCTTCTCATAGATAAGTTACCATTGCCTAAGCTAGTTTATTTCCATTCTGTACGTAAGCATATTTCAAATCTTTTATATTAATGAAATGAAGTTTTATTTTAGTTTCATCTATGTTTTTATGTTTATATCTATATTCTATTATTTTTTTGCATAAGTACTAATCATTGGATCAACGTGAAAACACCAAAACATAAGCATTCGACTGTAGGCATGAGGTTTCCATAATAGAAATGGAGATCATGCTTCAACACAAGATTTATTAACACAAGGATCATATCTTCCATTGGAACATATTTGGCCAAAATAATTAACTGAGATAAGGAAGAAGGAAATGGAGTTAGCCAAATGTTGTAGTGTCACAATGTCCTTTTTTTTTTCCACATTCCCTTTCAGCCAACATAACATCTTCATGCACGGTCTCACAAAACGAAAGGAAAGGCAACACACAACATGGAAACAAAACTATAAGACAAGAAAAAAAGTTGATAAATGAAAAAAATTTGTGAAATCAAAACCAGAAAACACAAGAAAAACTACAAGAAATGAATATAGGATGAATGTGTAGGTACACTAATATGAAACTAGACCTACTCCTAACCTAATCATCTAAAAGGACATGGTCACATATAATGAAATTTCTAATGAAGCCACCATAACTGATTATGACCTCCATTCAACAAACCTCAAAATCTTCTTGCGAATGTGTCTTCGACTACACCGAACTCCTTAGGAAGCATGGAAAAAAATAGAAACTTTTTATTTGCAACGGAGCTTGCCAAGTAACATTGCTCCAACCATTTAGCGATTGGATTGTAAAATTCATGGAAATCCTCTTGAAATCATTGAAATATTTGAAAAGATGAATTTGGAATTATAGGCATAGGATTACGATGAGAGTATTGCAAGGGAAATAAATGTAAAGACAATGAGGATTTTACATAACCATCAACGAGTACGGAAGTGCCTCAACTACTTGAAAAATACCCAGGTAGTGAGATGTTAAATCATAAAGATCAAAGGGTGTAAAACAACTGTCATTGGATGTGCTAATGGGAAAATAGTAATTTAAACGATAGTCATCAGAAACAAAATCATGATCAGATGGGATTCCTAAAGCATGATATTCCATATTTGTAATTACCATAGATAAATCAACTTGAAGAGTTCTAGAAATTCTCTACATAATAGAATCATATTCCTCACGTGATGAGTGTAACAAACCATTTTATTGTGATTGGTTACACATTGTACTAGAATCGTAATCATAGAAATAATTAAAAAGGAATGCTAGTATAACAAACACATGAAACCCATCAGGGTAAAACAAGTAAAGAATAATTTTACTCATCAAGTAATCCATGCATTCACTTATGCTTAAGAGGATTTCAGGTGCGATGAAGAAAAGGATTAGCATTAGAATATTCACAAGAAGGATCGGGAACTGATTGTTTTGAAAAGAGTGTGACAGGTACAAATCCTTTGGCCAAAAATAATCTTTAAAATGATCAAATTTTTAGTTCCATGATTCTAAGAGAGGCACACATTCCAAACCCGAGTTTGATATAGGAAATTTTCATGAAGATGAATCATCTGAAATCTGAAAAAAAATCGAATCCTAAAAGTTTGAAAGATCATATCCGAAACACCAAATATATTTCAAGTAAGAGTTTACATCGAGTTAAACCATGCATAAAGAAGAGTTTTGTGAAGAAAACCAAACCTGACTCAGTTCAAGGGTCTTACCAAAGTTGCGAGATCCTGACAAAACCATCAATGGAAGCTGAAGTGCCTCGACTCTCTAGCAAGTCCCAGAATTTTCATGGATTGTAAAATAGCATTTTGAAGATTAAACCAGGTAATGAATGGTGTCAAGATAGATTCTTTCACTTATTTCGATAAGATCCCTATTAACCAGATGACAATCATCTATGTCACTTATCCGATCATATTTTAAAACTTTGACAACTAGATTACTCAAGTTGAAGTATTCTTCGCATAAAAAATCTTTAGATGGAATAATTCCATGAGCAAGATGATTTGAAGAGATGTCTTCATGCAATACAAGATATGATACAGGATGGAAAGGATACTCAATGATATGATTATTTTATCTTTCATCATAGACTGTAATATTCCCAAATTTTCACTTGATATTTGGAATATTAGAGTTCTTAATTTTCTTAATGAATTAAGTAAATAAAAGGGTGGAGGGAACCATAATCCTCAAGATGAATAAGTATCCACTTTTTATGTGTGAATGTGGATTAATTAAGCCTAGATATAAATAATGATGTAGTGGAGCCACTACTAATGTGAATGGAATTGGAGATCATGTCTCATTAATGAGATAGATCATGGAGGTTGATAGAGTCAACTAAGATCTTGGAAGAGATCAAATGGAATATCATGGAGCATTCATGATGAGATGATGGATGAAGTTTTGCAATTAATTCACACATCATGGAGAGGGTGTACATTACACCTATACATGATGGATGACTTGGATAGACAGTGCATTAAAACATGGAGGATCATTTCCACATGCACAATGCAGTTTAGATGAGGGCCAAGGCATGGGAAGACTCATAAACTATATAAAGGAGATGAAGACAACAATGAAGGAAGGTTGTTGATTATAGATTTTGAGGCCTGTGTAGATCTGGAATTGTCATGTGACATTCCATTGATTTCTTGGGCTGTTTAGCAAATATTACAAGTGTTGTATAGCACAGGGTGTTCCTGATCGGGAATCCCACCTCTTTATTTGAGTAGCTCTAGAGAGAGGGTTCTAATTCATTCTACATCAGGAATTGGTGCCACTTATTATTTCCATCATATGAAAAACATTCATATTCAGGAATCACTCAATTTCTAAAGATCAGTTTGGAAGGTGGAGGTTGTCTTCAGTATTTCAGCTGGAGAACCTGTGAAGGTTTATTCTTATCACCTTAGACTTGAATATCAGCAATCCCAGGGCTTCGTATCAGATCTGGCATCAAGAAAAATTGTGTTGACCTCATAGCAGTAATAATTCCATCTAGAATTACGTTGTCCATTATTGCAGATCCAAAGGAGGAAGAAATTTGCTAGCATTTCAACTAGTAATCCTATGAGGGATCATCCCCTCACCTTTCCATTAGTATTTCCATCAACCTGGATTCTATTGCAGCATATTTCAGCAGGCATAGAGCCTCTCTCTCCTTTACAACGCAGTTTTTATGAGCAATTTTATAGCAGCAACTGCAATCATCATTGGAGGAATGACAAGCTAGATCTATAGCTTATAGCTTATAGATCTGGAGAAGGTATCAACACTTGAAGCTTAGATATGATCTTGTAACATATTTCAGCCATCTATTTGTCAGATATAGCTTCAAATCTATAATCCCAGCAGATAAAGGATCCAACCCTAGGAGGTTGATTTTCCAAAGTTGTAGATTTTGAAAATCCTTTCTGGGTTATCTTGGGTTTCCATCACATTGGCCAGATCTTGAATCTTGGCATCATCGGTGCTCTTGAGGTCCCTATATCTGCATTTCCTTTTTCAGCAGTTCATGCATACCATCAGCTGAAGGGACAACATAGTATTTATTTCTGTAAGCTCACCAGTTACACAGTGCTAGTTGTAACATGATTACAGGGTGATTCTAGGCCATCTCTTTGGTTAGATCTACTCATTTTCTGTACATTTTGTAACTGATTCATCTCGATATAATAAAATGGCTCAGCTTCTCTATAAATTCTAATGTTGTCTTTAGATATATTGTTTACATAGTTGTAGTTCCTATATTGTGTTTAAGTATTACTGCATTCTCCCTTTTGGGATATTACAATGGTATCAGAGAATGATCTTTGGCTCAACTTGTGGACACTTCATATTTTGCATCAAAGGAAGAAGCAGATATATGAGATCTATCATGAAGGAGGATAGTTTTTCCATTCCTCTCTTTAGATCCATGGAAGATATCTCCAAGTAGGTCTATAAAATGAAGAAGGAAAGGCAAAGGAATAATCCAAGAAGAAGATTTGAGGAGGAAGGTCCAAGCACTTCCTATCAGCAGAAAAGAAGACAAGAGAATCATAGATCTCCTCATAGATCTACTATGCCCACATTATTTGAAGAAGGTGAGAGGTATAGAAATGAAGAAAAAGGACCTGAGACTCATGAGACTCTCATTCTATATCTGGAAGAGTACAACGAACAGTCTAGAGCTTTCAAAGAAAGTCTAACTCTCCAAGAATTCTTTGAACTCAAAGAAGAAAGAATATCCTATAGTAGCAATAGAAGAAAGAGGCACAATAGATTTTGTTTTCCTAAATTTGATGGATCTTCCTCAAGAACTGTTAAGGCTTGGAGGAAAGCGTTAGATACATTTTTCATGCTACATCTTGTGGCTAAAAAAGAGGTTGTCCAAATTGCAGCACTTCATCTTTTAGGTGAAGCCAATGATTGGTGGTTTAGTCACATGGAGCATGCGAAGGTGACTAAATATTCAAATTTATTTCACAAGTTGAGGAAGAAGTTTGATGTGAAGAAGAAAAAGATGGGTCACAAAGAGACATTTCATAAGGAAGCAAAGGAGGATGTCATTCTTGTCACTATGGAGAAGAGGTCGGTACATTCACCACCAACTGTAGAAGTACTTGCATCTAGAGAAGAGACACTTGTAACCTTGCAATGTAGTCTTGAGCTCTTGACATATAGAGTCCCATGCATGATTCAGGAGATGCATGAGGAAGAGGAGGAAGATTCCAGTGTTGGTACATGGGTAGAAGAGCAACCATCTCTCTTACCAGCAGTTGGAGACACCATTGTCTCGGTTGGAGGAACTCTTGTGTTCTGTCAAGAGGTTCCCACACATCAGTTGATCTAAGGTATGCATACACATTCATCACCTATTGTTTCAGTAGATCTTATTGAAACTTATGGAGACATGAAATCGGGGCCAATGCATAACTAAGGGTTAGAACAAAATGCTGATTTGAAGCAGCAACATATCACAGTGCAGAGGACCCTTGATCTAATCAAGGAGGAGATGAAAATATATCCCATTTTTTCATGGATGGACTACATTCAACCTTTTGAGTTGAAATGTAGAGTTTCAGAAGAAGAGATGGTCATGATTCTATGTACAATGGCTGGTTCTGAGATCAATAATGTACCTTGCTTTAAGACAGCATATGTATTACCCCGCAGATCTACAACGCTGTCACATAGTAGTAGTGATAATGAAAAGGCCCCATTATTCTTGGAGCATTCTGAAGGTAGCTTCACTCATGAAGCAGTGGAGGTTAAGATGATGAATGGTAGAAATCTTGAGATGAGAAATATTTTCTCGTTTCTTGATGACACTTTCTCAATGAGCATCTCACAATTCAAAGAGAGACTTCTACCTGTAGTAGATCCAAAACCTCATTGGTTTTGGAGGGCCATGGATGAGAAGGTGGTCTCATTAAGATATCTAATTGGAGGTGCACTTCAACATTTCATGGAGTGAAAAGTTCTTCATCAGTTTGAGGAGGTTGGTATCCTACAATGGGAGGATACCAAGTATTTGTAGAATGAGATCCATCATCCACATTGGGATGAATGGTTGATAATATGGAGCAAGAGGTTTCCAAACCACTTGTGATCTATGATACAGGCCAACAAGAAGCATGGTTGTGCTGGTTTCTCTTGCGTGAGTATGGCTACCACTCAATGAGTCATAATTTTATGATTCATGCCTTGCACATCACTGGAAGAATGCAGAAGAAGAAGGCATGGTTACTATGGTTGTTGAGAAGAGAGTTTAGACATCACATGTTATATCTTATGTCCATGTATTTACTCTTGTTTGCGACATGTCTCATGTATTTACATGTATTTCCATTTCAGATGTATCTCATGCTCATGTATGTTGTTGGGGTTGGGAGAAAGTATAACTCTCACATGATGTGGCATAAGGGATCTTGTTTGTATTATGTTGATGAGACATCTCACATGTCCATTAATTTATTGTTTCTCCATGACTTGCATCACGATAATGCAAGAAGGCAACAAGAATCCTTGTTTCTATGGTTACTATTGAGAGATTATGGGCTGAATTTTTCCCATACGTTGCATGACATTGTTGGAGGATGGAAACAGGAGGCCTTACAACGTTGGCTTCTGTTGGGTGATTATGGTCATTGTACATGGTATGATGATGATGTGATGGGGCATCTCGATGCCTTATTAAGGTGGCCTTTCTTGAGAGAATTTGGCCACTACATTTGGTACAATGATGGTGTGGTATGGCAACAAGAGGCATTGCTGAGGTGGCTTCTATTGAATATGGCTCTCATATTCTCATTGATGATTTGGTATGGCAGAAAGAGGCATTGTTGCGATGGATTCTTTTGAGAGAGCATGGCTCTCTTAATTATTTTCATGATGATCTTGCATGGCAACAGGATGCTTTTCTACATTGGTTCTTATTAGGAGAATATGGTTTAACAATGTTTATGTTTTCCCATATTTCTCTACTTCTTGTTTTTCACTATGATGATGTGATGTTTGATTCCAACATGGCCAATATAACTAATGATGAGGGCATTGATGTATGTAATCTACTCTATGTATCATGGGTTGGAGAGATAATTCATGAGTTGGGACTTTCCACTTTGGGAATGAACCACTTCATCTTATGTATCTCATGTGTAGAAAGGAAATTTGGTCATCATTTGGTTGCCACTTGGAGATCCATTGATGAGGAAGGGTATCTAATTTTTCAGTTCGAGACCACTCTAGAAATTGTAGAGAGGCAGCTTTGGAGCTAGACATATATGACACATTGTGGCAGATGGGAAGGCCTTCCACATGAGGATACCATTTGGAGGGAGGATGTTTGTTGTAGCATCCACTTTTGCACTTTCTTGAGGACAAGCAAAATTTTGTCGGGGAGGACTGTAATATTCCCAAGTTTTCACTTGATATTTGGAATATTACAGTTCTTAATTTTCTTAATGAATTAAGTAAATAAAAGGGTGGAGGGACCCATAATCTTCAAGATGAATAAATATCCAGTTTTTGTATGTGAATGTGGATTAATTAAGCCTAGATCTACCTAATGAGGTAGTGGAGCCACTACTAGTGTGAATGGAATTGGAGATCATGTCTCATTAATGAGATATATCATGGAGGTTGATACAATCAACTAAGATCTTGGAAGAGATCATACAGAAGATCATGGAGCATTCACAATGAGATGATGGAGGAATTTTTCCAATTAATGCACACATGATGTAGAGGGTGTACATTGCACCTAGACATGATGGATGACCTGGATAGACAACGTAGTCAAACATGGAGGATCATGTCCACATGAAAAATGCAGTTTAGATGAGGGCCAACGCATGGGAAGGCTCATAAACTATATAAAGGAGATGAAGAAAACAATGAAGGAAGGCTATTGATTATACATTTTGAGGTCTGTTTAGATCTAGAATTGTCATGTGATATTCCATTTCTTTCATGGGCTATTTAGCAAATATTGCAAGTGTTGTTTAGCACAGGGTGTTCCTGATCGGAAATCCCACTTCTTTCTTTGAGTAGATCGGAGAGAGGGTTGTACTTCATTCTACATCAGGAATTGATGCCACTTATTATTTCCATCATCTGCAAAACATTCATATTCAAGAATTATGCAATTTTTGAAGATAATTTTGGAAGGTGGAGGTTGTATTCATTATTTCAGCTGGAGAACTAGTGAAGGTTTATTCCTATCACCTTGGACTTGAATATTAGCAATCCCATGGCTTGATATAAGATCTGGCATCAGGAAAAAAATTATTAACCTCCTAGCAGTAGTAATTCCATCTAGAATTACACTGTCCATTATTGCAGATCCAAAGGAGGAAGGAAGTTGCTAGCATTTCAACTAGTAATCCTGTGAGGGATCATCCCCTCACCTTTCCATCAGTATTTACATTAGCCTAGAGTCTATTGCAGCATATTTTAGTAGGAATAGAGCCCCTCTCTCCTTTACAACGAATTTTTTATGAGCATTTGTGTAGAAGCAGCTGCAATCATTATTAGAGGATTGAGAAGCTAGATCTATAGCTTCTAGCTTGTAGATATGGATAAGGGATCAACCCTTCAAGCTTAGATATGATATTGTAACATATTTCAGCCATCTATTTGTCAGATCTAGCTTCAAATCTATAATCCCAGCAGATAAATTATCAAACCCTAGGAGGGTGATTTTCCAAAGTTGTAGATCTGGAAAATCCTTTCTGGAGTATCTTGGGCTTCCATCACATTGGCCAGATATTGAATCTTGGCATCATCAGTGCTCTTGAGCTCCCTAGATCTGCATTTCCTTTTGTATCAGTTCATGCATATTAGCAGCAGAAGGGACAATGTAGTATTGCTTCCTGTAATCCCACCAGTTATGCAGTGCTAGTTATAGAATGATTGCAGGGTGATTCTAGGTCATCTCTTTGGCTAGATCTACTCATTTTCTGTACATTGTGTAACTAATTCATCTCCATATAATAAAATGGCTTAGCTTATCTGTAAATTATGATGTTTTCTTTAGATCTATTGTTTACTTAGTTGCAGTTCTTATATTGTGTTTAAGTATTACTGCACTCTCCCTTTTGGGATATTACATGGACAACCTCACTACCTTGATTCAATTGAGAAGTGAGATCATGCAATGAATAATTTGAACAACATGGAGTACCTTCATCACATGTTGATGCATCAAAAATAGTAGAGAACAAGGGATAGTGGGACGAAAAGGAAGTTTCGATAAGTGTATTTTGTCTGATCAAAACAGATTCCAGATCTAAATCTTCCAAATTAAAGTTTTCGTGAGAAACTGAAAGAGAAACTGGTGCACTTGGGCATTCATCATCGCATACATCAACAAAATCATTATCATGAGAAATATTGTTTCCCAATACTACAGATCTAAATAAATTTATTTCATTTGATTCATTATCGATATTAACAAATTCAATATCAGTAAAGAATGAGGAGACACCATATTCACATGGAGGTTTTTGAAGAAGAGTAGAAAGGTTGAAAGAATAGTGACCTTCCTTCTCCTCTACATGTGTAATGTGACTATATTGAACCCAATTGCAATTTGGACCTACAACTTGAAAATTAGGAGAGTGCAAAAGAGTAGTTGATGGAGCATATTGATCAAGAGGATCATGGTAGAAAGAGTCACGACATGTAGATGATAGAGGATGACAAAAATCTAAATCAGATTCAAGACTATAGTTATGAGTGTTAATACCATTTTGAGGAATAAGAAAATTGGTTTCCATTGTAGGCTTCATGATCTATTTTTGGATTTCCTCTATTGAATATGAGTCATGAAATACAGAAGAAGAATAAGAAGATGGATTAGAAATTTGATTTTCAGAGTTTCAAACTTTATTACCATTGAACGGAGGCACCCTCATCGGAACTAGAAAAGGAGGAGGAAAAAGAACAAAAGGAGTAGTAAATTACTCCTATGAAATTAGATATGTCTCATGATTCACAAGATTTTGGGAACTAACTCAATATTATAATTTTACAATTTGAGCCATAAAAATCTAGTTGAATTATGGTTTCCAACAATATTTTTAATCTTATTTGATAAATTATTTTATTCCTTGGCTAGCACATCATTTTTCTTTGTTTCCTTAGTTAATTTGAAGAACCACATTAGCAACCCTTGGGATTTTTTCCCACTTTATGGGGTTTCTACATTTAAACGAACACATCTCTCAAACCGTGAGGTATCCCATGGTATTCCACATACCATAAGAATTTGCTTAACGAGAAGAATTCGATGATAGAGGTATTAATCCTAATATTCCTGATCTTCATCCCTAAATTCTTAAACATGTGTGGATATTTTGGGGATTTATAGGCGCTTATATCAATGGATCTTCCAATTAATGACGAATATTAAGAGCATTCAATCACTCACATTGGCATCAATGAAAAACCATTCAACAATCTCTCCGTTTGTCATTTATGGCAAAACATACACCCCTAGAGATAATTTCTCCCCTTGAATTCATGCTTTTGGTCTTCCTTTCCAAAATTTTGTTCCCCTTTGAAATCAATGGCAACAGGTTACTCCCCTTAAAGAAATGAATCCCTCTAATGATATGCCTTTTTCCCTATTTTTCAACTTGAAAGAGATGATGATCATTATAGACCTATATTATGTTAATTTCTCTTCTCCCTGTGACCAAATATATTCCTTTGATATTTCCTGCAATAGAATATATTACTTTTTCTTATTTTTTCTATTCCCCTAGCCTGTTATGATCATATGATTTGACACATTTGATTCTACTTGAATATTTTTTCAATTCTCTCCATGAATTGTTAACCTAAACCTGGTATTCTACTGATGCTTCCCATGATTCTAAAATTTTCTCTAACCACTTATGTTATCCATCATCTTTCATCCATCAAATTGTAAAAATATATATCTATAAATGTGTAATTACTAGTACATATACTCCCCCTATTTATCATTCATCGAACAGGGAGTTTTCAACAACAAGGTTTAGAACAAGGTAGAAATCAACTCAGTGGTTAGATCATATTAAATGTTGACATCTTCTATTGTGGATTCATCAAAGCCTTTTCACTTCATAACTCCTAAGATCATATTCACTGGGATATTTTCATTCTCCTAGTATGCTTGTTGTTGCTTTCTTCTCCAAAATTTCTTGTATCTGATCTTTGAATTCTCTTTCCTGCAGGATTCCATATTTTGTTTACAATTACAAGCAATGTATCCATAGAGATGAAATTTGAATAATTCTATATTGGACCTCAATGATGGAGCAACTAATATATAGTTTCTATTGACATAATTATTTTTAAATCTTTCCTTCGGTCTTGAAAGCTTTCTTTTAGTGTTCTGGTAATTTCCTTGATAATTAACTCTATTATACATATTGTATCCCGTGGAAATATGCCAAAAGTTAGAACATAAAAATCAATAACCAATAAACATGCTAGGTTACCTCGATGAGATGCCTTGTTGGGAATAACTTTTGTAAGCATTCCTTCCTAGAGGGGGGAAGTCATTCGATGAATCTTGACTACTTTAGCATTGCTTCCTAGAGCCACATCATTTTTAATGTTCTTTTATTTGTGATTTTACCTTTGAGGAATCGTGTTGTCTTTCCTCTATGGGGTATTAGAGCTTGCCTCTCCTTTAGATGAAAATTATCTAGCATAAACAATACATATTTTGATACATGGAGATCTTTGGAAACTAAGAATATCATCCAATGTTTGCGTTCTATTCATCCTATTATTTATCCTATCAAATTCCTCTCTTAAGGATACAATTTCCTCTTCTCATTTCATGTAATATTCTTCTTTCTT
Source organism: Pinus albicaulis (assembly GCA_034641835.2). Taxonomy (NCBI): domain Eukaryota; kingdom Viridiplantae; phylum Streptophyta; class Pinopsida; order Pinales; family Pinaceae; genus Pinus; species Pinus albicaulis. The sequence goes on along the minus strand of CM076577.1, from coordinate 41,071,159 downwards.
TTGAAACTGACGTGTTTATTCTTCTTTGAGTCTCTTGGCCTCTTCAATTTGGATATTCAAACAAGTGTTTTCTTCTTTCAACTAATGGAAAAGGTTGTCTTCAATATTAAATTTTTATTTCAAATGAGCAATTCCTTGTTCCATTCTATTTATAACATGATCCTTATTTTCAATGTCCTGCATTTTTTCCTTAAGCATGCTAATCTTTGAAATACATAAATCAAGTTCTTGTTACCTTTGATCAACCTGTTTACCATATGCCATTGGATGGATGATTCAACTCCCAGGTTTATGGGCTCCGACCTGAATGATGCTCGAACATCATGTTTACAATTTGCTACTAAATGGACACTCCAACATCCTACACAAGCTCCAAGTTTCATAAGCACTGACCTACCACCCTAAAGTGTTATCAAACTCTAATTTGAAGGATACTCCACTCTCCTGCCTTGCACCACCTTGATACCTTGCAAAGCAAGATGCCACTTTCCCTAAAGGCTCAAATATTTAGCTTACCATTATGGACCACGTTTCACAATTTTCAGAATCGATCCACCTATACTCAATATCTATATAGAACAATATATGACACAACTTAGGCTGAACGATCAAATACCAAAACTATACTCAACATTCAATATGATCGCTGCAATGCAAAATTGACTTCAATGTTCATATTTTCTTCTATGCATCGAGCGCTAGCTTCATAATCAACACAATGCCACACCCTCGCAACATCAATATGTTCTTATCAACGTATTTCATAAAATCAAAGCAACAAAATTCAACCCTAATTTTTTTTCTTATAATAGGAAACAAACCCAATTCACAACTTAGGTAGAATCCTAGCTATAACATAGAAATCAACATTTAGAAACATAACCAACACTTAGGTACTCAAGCACTACAACATATTCACATGACCATGCAAGACATAATTTCATGCCCTCTATTGCATATAAACCCTTTTTTCATATTGCATTAATAGTGTCCATACAATTATCAACTCTTTGTGTATTATAAATAGGAAACTATTTTACATTTAGGAGCAATACTTACAATACTAATTTGCATTCATGAATAAACCTTCAACAAGAAATATATGTGCAATGTCAAACCGTCAAACCATATTTTGTCAAGGAAGCTCTTTCTGTTATAATATGCAATCAAACCTTGTCAGCATATCTCACATAGCATCAAGTTTCACCCTAATTGGAAAAATTTTGTAGCTCTCCTCATTAAAAACAAAAATAAAAAACCATAAAAATCCCTATATATATATCACCTAAAAAATGTTCACGTAGACATTTCTTACTAGGTTGATCGAAATACACCATGTCAGGTGAGTCTTTACATATTAAAACCCATTTTCACCATATGAAATAATTTATTAAACTATTTTTCTAAATTATTTTTCATCAAAATCCAAAAAATCCCATGTCAATAATTAATTAAGTCACTATTTATTTATTATTCTCTCAAAATAATTACCAAATCATTATTTAATGATTATTTCTAACCATTTTTTACTTAATCACCTAGGAATTATTAAATAAATAATCATTTATTTATTATTCCATATTTATCCTATATTTCTCTCATGAGATAATTATTAAATAATGATTTCTATTTCATCTCTGACTTAATCCTCATAAAGTAATTAATAAATAATTTTTTATTTGTTAATTACTTTAACAATTTTCTAAATAAAGATACTTTACCATTTCAAATATATTTTCCCTTTCAAAAGATATAATAAAATATTCACAACAACTAGGTTTTGATTTAGTCTATAATATTTTATTATTTTCTAAATCTCAATCTATCTCAATATTTTGTTATAAATAGAGAGGTTTTCTCTTCATTCTTCACCATGACCACTCTCATTATCCCCATTATAATTCTCTGAATTTTGAGCTCCCATATTAAGTTTAAGCCTTCATTACCATCTTTTCCGCATAGCACACATACATTGAGAGAGAGATAAATCGTGCTGAAGGATAAGGTAAAAAATGACCCATCCCACAGAGGGGGATTTCTAGGCCCAAGTCTACAAACTCTCCTCATCGGACGTATTATTCTCAGTAATAAAAAATAATCTTTTTCATTCTCCATTGCGTTATTACACATTATTGTTGTTGTTATATGTTTATGTTTGCATAGTATATACTTTCTATAGGTATTTTCTAATATATTTTGTTTTAGATCTGAAGCATAGATTAAACCATTTTTGTTGTTAGGTTTGCTTGTCACCAGCAACTAAAGTGAAGCGTTTTTTGTACACCTTTCCAAAAACTTTACTCTAACAAATGGAAATTCCACTGGTGTATCAATTAAAAACCTTGGTGACTGTTGTTTCAACAATTGTTTTTTTTTTTCAAAATTTATTTTTTCTCTCAATTCTCATTTCTAATTTTATTTTATTTCCTTTTGCTAGAAAATTCTTGCTTCTCTTGGGTTTCCACATCTTTTTGCATGTCACAGGTACCAACCGCGTAGGATACGACACAATATGTAAATATTTTCTGAGTGAGATCTCTGGGAACAAAAAACACTTTTTGGACCATTGAATATGCCCTAAAATGCACTTTCTTGCTCCTTTTTTTCATTCGAACGAACTAAACAAGTCAACATCTCAAGACTCCACTTTTCAGAAATTTTCAAGAAATTTTTAGTTTTTATTGAGAGTTTTTCTCGTGTGTCGAGAAGGGTTTTAGTAATTTTCTTACTCACCCATAGGCCTATAGTCCCTTATATTGTTTATTATTTTGAGGAAGGAAAATCCACCTAGGTTTTAGAGTAAACCTCTATCATTTAGGAGAAAATTTGCTAAGTTGAGTAGTCTATTTTGCAAAATTTTCAACCATTGTTTCCCAACACTTTTTTCATTTTTTTGCAGTATTTTTTAGGAAGCTTTTTAAAAACTTTGTTTCCTTAGAAACTTGTGTTGATTTCAATATTTAGGATCACCTTAAGTATCCATCTTCTTGCAACTTGTTTTCTGCCATTTTCCACCACTTTCTCTTTTGTCATTTGTTGGTTTTTCTGCATCATTTTAGTAGTTTTTTTTCCTTAAGATCCTAGTCCCTTTAGATATTAGATATTTTGGAAAAAAAATTTGTTTGATATGCTTGTTTTTCCATAACTTTCCTTGCTATTTGATATACGTTTTTTGGTGGGAAATTGTGTGGTTGAGCTTGTTGTTTATTTTACTCTTTATTTTCAGTATTATTGACATTTTATGCACTTTATTTTTAGTAGCATTGGCCTCATAAAACATTATCAATTATCTCATCCACTCACACATTATTTACACAATCGCACCTTAAGCAAATGTGAGCTTGGTTATAACTTAACTCACATAGATTAAGCCCACTTGGGTAGTAGGGAAAAAAATATTGGTAGTTAGGTTTAGGATCAGTAGGATAGGATTCCAAAAACACCCATCGATCACTTACATCGAGACCTAGACAGTTGTCCTTGTAGGAAGATTAAAATCCTTCACAATCCCACAGTCAAAATTTGCTGTGTGACAAAGACCCGTTTGAGAGGGGATTAGGCTTAGGTCTCAATGTGTGTGACTCTCCATAAGGATACGTCAATAATTGGTCGAAGGTTCCATATTATTGACTGACTATCAAGAAACCCAAGACTCAATTACCCCTATGGGACGAAGGTAGCCTTAATGGAAAATATAATGAAAACGCCTTATTTTTCACAAGCAACGATAGTATAATTCTTCGTTTTTCATCATAGGAGGAAGATGAGCCGGAATTCTTCTGAAATTCCTTCTTCCTCCTAGAATACTGTCTAGAGGCATCCTCTCTTTCATAATCATAGGCGAGATTCTTATCAAGATATGCTCTCTAATTTATATATGTCTATACATGCACAGGTTGCTACTGCATCGCCAAAGATATATTTGGTATCCAATGGCTATAACTGTTTTATATCTACTTGAGCTATTAGCAGATCTCATAGGGTTTTCCCCTATCTTTAATCACGATTTCTATTGTAATCATTATAACTCAGAATTTTGGGAATTTCGCCCAACAGGGCTATTACGATTAAATTAATTACACTCCGCTTATGCAATATACAGTAGTATTGAGTCAAATATACCAAATTTTAAGTAATCTTTGTTGGTACTTATGCCACATAAATTTTATTTTTTTATAAAGAATAATATAATTAAATTCTTTTCCTAGATTGTACTAGGAACCTTCACCTCTTCACTATTCCGTGAAGTCAATTTTCTTATAAATCTGTATTGTTCCTTACTAGCTACATATAGCCTGTCATGGTGGCTTTTAAGCTATGTCATTCCTGGTTGCATTCTATGCAACATAGCTATCAATGGAAGATTTGAATCTGGCGTGTTTCTTCCACCACCTAGATCTACATATAGCTCGTCCCCTTCAATTAGATTCTGTAGTTGTACCCTTCAATACTGTTTAGCTATCTAGAACTTTAATATCAACAATTTTTTTTTCAACAGCATATATTTATGTCTAAGCACATGATTTTCCTAGTGTGTTAGCTAAAGCTCATCCTCTTCATTCAAGGTTTTGCAATTGTAAATTTTAGTACCTTTTCACTGTACAACAATACAACATTATTAATATACATATAAAATTTTACTCATACCAGTGAGCACATAAACAACCTAGTTTTCAAACTAGGGCTTTGATACCATTTGTGACGTCTCTCATCCAGAATATTTTTTTTTTTCTACATATTATTCATCTTTTATTTTTCTAGTGGTTCGTCATAGTTAAAAAACCTTCTGTTTCCGTGCTGCACTTATCTTTTTGTCACAATTAGACGATATCTGTCAATGATATATTTTTAGTGTGACTTAACTGCCTTAGCACCTTAGTCTAATTGTGAGGGGAAATTATCATTCTAGATAATATTGTGAGGGCACCTTCTAGATAATTATTTACTTAAGAGTAAAATAACGAGAAATGACATTCCTTTCTCAACAAAGATTTATGGGCAATTCTATATGGACCTTTATTCCTCTTAAATATTTGGTTCCTTACTTTACTCGAAAGAATCTTACCTTTCTTTAAGAATTTATCCATGGTTCCATATTCATTTAGCACTATTAAAACAGACCTAAGTCTATATAGTGCATTAATGTTATTAAAATTTACCCATAATTTATAATCATATATATATATATATATATATGGGGCTTGCCTCTTTACCAAACAATTATACTCTACCTTTCATCCTCAAGAGATATATATATACTTAATTATTCTAATTTAAATAAGGACTCTCCTCATCTTCAATTATAAAATTTAAGTATAGGGTGAATGTCTTGTATGCAATTACACAAATTGACATTATTATATTCATATCCCAATCTATACCATATATTAATGGTAGGATTAATAAATCATTCATCTTTACTCATTATTACTCTCCCTTAATATACCCTAAATACTTCCCTTTTACTTTAATCGAATTGAACTCTTTTCCATATAATCTTTTCCATATGGGTTTATAAATCTCGAACTATTATATGGGTCATATATATTTATATTTTATTTATTTATTTAGCTTTTGTCATTAGCATCTTATAAATTCTCATTCCATAATACTAACACATTTTCCTTGATTCATTCCATTAAATATTAATTCTAATTTCCACAAGGCCCCTTTTTATTTTTACACCACCACAAGGCCTTTATTTTATATTATCACTTATTAACCATACATCTCTATATAAATGTTGAGCACAAATGTTTATGAAAATCTGTTTAATGGTACGTGTAATATTTCATGTCGATTTCTTATGCTTTCTCTTAAATTCATTATTCATGTTTATATAAATATCTAACTTAATTCGACTAATTTATATTCCATATGATATAAAGAAAATAATTATCACATCATGATTTCCTTCTTGTAACATTCGAATTTTCTTTTTATGGATTAAATTTTCGAATCTACATTCTCGCAACGTTGTAACATGGTTTTGATATATAGTTAATATAACTTTTACGTTACTCCTCTATTCGTACCTTGTCTTGATGGGGTTTTTAATGAGGTAATAAATATATCCGGCCTTCTCTCATCACGATTCTTATTTTTAAATCCAGGTTTTTGGTCAATTCACTATGGAAAATTTTGACTTACTTTACCCAATATTTAATAATATGGTCTATTCCCATAATTTATATATATGTGAATTACTAACTTAAATTTTTGTTATCCATCTGAATCCTAGTTAATATACATTGTATTTTAAATCTCTTAGTCTTGTGATAACAAGAGATCTAACCGCAATTCCACATGTTCTTGAGTATAATCGTGGCTCAATGCAAAGTACGATGCCACTGCAATTCTTCTCCCCAAGCATTAACTCAGAATCTGTAGAATTTAATGTGATAATAAATACCTCAGTACATCCTACAGGCTCCTTTCTCAATTCAAAGTTTGCTTGTCAATTGCAATGGAAATTAAAGATTTTATATGATACGAGTCATAAATTCGCTTCTACTCTATCAGTTTTTCTATACCACGCATTTATTTAGCCAACTCGTAATAGTACTTCAGAGATGGTTGCACCTGGTTTCCATCATTACATTGTTGGATTCGAGAATTCCCTTGTCTAGTTAACATTTTCATTAGACATCTTCCTCCACGTCGACGGTGGATGCCTGAAGACTTTTAGGGTTTTCAGCAATTATTTAATTCGAATTCTCCATAGTAAAGTCCATTTACCCTGTTCGACTTCGAGAGGTTGATTGTATTTGTTCTCTACCATTGCACATATTTTTCGAGCAATGAAGGTATCGCAGTTATTTCTATGGCGCCTTAACCGGATTACGATTAAGTTTATAGGTATTTAACATATCCACCCTGAAAGAAAAATATTATATATATAATTTTCTTTCTTCACAATCAGGTTAAAAAATTGAATGTTCTGTATGTTTATTATAAATCGAGTGAAGGAAATCTCATTCAGTTAGATGTTTCTTTTTCGAAGTTTTTCGAAGATGACTATATAAAGTCTGAGATCATTTTCATATATATATATATATTTTGAAGAATGGTGACATAGCCCCTGCATTTTGGTTTTATTAATAAACACTGATGGTTATACCCTTCCCTGCGTAACGTATTGACATTTTTTTAAGTTCTCGTTTTCTTTGTTATTTTTAATTTGGTTTTCCACCGATATCGGCGATTGGCTAGCCAACTTTTTCTTGGTGCACAAGACTCTCAGCTTCTCATTCAACACTTCTTCCAAAGGAGATATGGTTGAACAACTCCACCAGGTTCATGTATGCACTACCCTTAACTTGTATTCGAATCTTGTTATCTTCACTGTGTAAACCTTTATTTTTCTTTCTTCGAATTCTTGAATTGGACTCAAGCATTTAACGATTGTCCCTTTTTCGTTTTCTTTTCAATAGGTAGTTGAATATGCATATTTCAATTCGGAAGGTAAAAATTTATTTTTATTAATAGTCGGTAGAGTTATAGTTTTATCTATTTCCATTCTAAATTAAGTTCTATTTGTTCTGGCAGGTAATTTTACAAATCCTGCCTCTTTTTGTTTGCTTAAACAATGTTCATTTTCTGTCCAGAAAATCTGAATAAACCTGATAATCAATTTCATTATATTTTTTAGGTCGGTATACTTTGTTTTTTCGACCATCTTCTTCAGATATTCCAGAAGTCGATATCACATATTCATTAAATCCATATTAGTGAATAATGTCTGTAATGAGCTATTGAAATATAACGAGATTAATTTTAACGATTAATTTGTAGTAAAATCTACTTGGACTATGGACTATGTACATAATTCAATTCGTATAACTACTGAAATCGTACTTTGTTTTTCTATCTGTAAAATTGGATTTTATATTGATAAGTTTATATTTGCTTAGACTAAAGTCTGCTACTTCTTTTCTATCACAGTCCCTCATTTTTCTTGTCAATACTCATGCACTTACATACTCATGCACTTACATATTGATATACAGGCACATACAGGACTTAAACAAGTATCCTGTTGACTCAAGTGTATTTATATATTTGATATCAATTAAATTTAGTATTAGTTCTTTAAACATATTTACTCATTTAAATTAATGAAATGTTTTTATGGTATATCAATCTTGTATGATTTCAGAATGCCACTTCCCTTATAAATGCCTATATATATATATATATATATATATATATATATATATATATATATATCAACAGTATTTGAATTCTGTTGCTTCTGAGTTTTACTTAGTTATCGAAATGATAAAGTTCTATTTATCCACAGTAGTGCAATACCGTTACAATCACATAGTAAAACAATTTATATTTTGGTAGTACTACTTTAATCATCTACTAGTTCTATAATTTTCAAAAGTCTTTAGTCAAGCAACAGAGTACACATAGAGTAAGTTACAGTTGTCCATAGTATCCATATAATCACTGTCACAGACATGAGCATTTTCTGTTGTTCTACCTTAAATATTTAATTTATCTAGTCATATTTCCACTTTCATAGTTTGCCATCTTTCAATAATGTGAACATGTAATATTATATAGATTTATAAATGTTGTACAATGTCCTATCTTTAATGACAGAATTCATTTATCATACAGTTATACAGAACTTAAAATTTCAATTTAGTTATATAATTTTTTTTTTTCTAATTTGTTTAAAATTCTGGGAGAAACCTATCCCTAGATCCAACATCTTAGCTCATTCGCCTATGCTACTAAACTTACTAGACTTAATCTATTAAATCTGGTCAATTAATTGCATGATTTATTACACCAAAATTTCTTCTAACTTTCTATTAAAACATAACATAACCTTTTCTAAATCAGAAAAATCCTTTTTAAACAGATTCTAGATAAACTTTTAGTGCTTGGTGTGCATACCAAAATTTTGTGACTAGTCCTCCCAACCATATAATTTGTTTTTCTTCATAATTCACCCCCAAGCTGAGATCCTCTCCCCAGAATAGACCAACCTCAATCTGTTCTGGAGCAGCTTACTTAAGCTATGCTTTCCCTCAAGCTTGTTTCTAAATTCTGCGTCTATAATTTCAGGATGCTTTTCTTCCTGTTTTCTGAGGCTTCCCTTAATGAGGGACTTTAAAGCTGCTTTCTCCTTTTCCATATTTTTACCTCTTCCCAGCTACTTTCTTCTTCATTAGCGAATTTAGATTTTTTTCTCTTCAATCTAAATTAGCATTTTTCCTTTCAAGGCTTTTGGAAAGGTTTTGGGAAAGTCTTAGCCTTATCCATATCCTCATGGATCAGGCTTATGATATCCAATCTCTTCTGGTCATAGTGCACACATAAATATTCCATTTATTTTTCATTAATAAATATTTAAATAAATCCACATAATAATTTCCCATTTGGGTCCACTCCCCTTTTGTACTTATTTGCATGTCAATTAAAAAGCATAGAACTAGGGGTGTTACATATTCCCCCCCCCCCCTAACATTGAACACCGTCCTTGGTGTTACACTTTGAGGTTGATTTCTCAACTCAAGACAAAGATTCCTCCTCCATCTTTGCTGCTATTTTCCATCAGTTTTCTTGAGAGTATCATTCCTTCCTCGACTTTTTGATACCCTCTAGATTTTGATTTTATTCATACTTCATTTCAAGAAGTGTATCTCGAAGAACCTTTTTCTGGCCTCTCTGTCCACAATTCATACCAACTCATATAAGTAGTATTATTTACATATTTTGATAATCACAACAACCTACTGAATTGTAATAATTTCAATAAATTTAGCTATTAGCCAAACCGTTCAGTTTCATAATAGTTTAGTGCACTTTCAACACAACTACTTATCATTCCTTGTCTTTTGGTGAGATTTCCTCCTCACATAAACCTGGTCTAGCTCGACTTTCTTGGTTTTCTTGGTGAATTATCTGCACTTATTTTCACCTTTGACTCCTTTTTCTGGAGTATACAATTCCTGTTACACACTCTGCTAAACAAAATATATAACTTTTTATTAGTATTTCATGAATTTAGAAAACCAAATTTATCATATGCAGATGTTCTGCTTTACCTTTTTCTAAGTACATTTCTATACTTCAAGTACCTTCTCGCTATTTGATTTTTTTTTCAAACAATTTAATTTGTAATAACGAGTCTCAATAACAAGGTCTAAAATTCAATTTTTACTTTACACTTGAATTCTTTTCTTATCAAGTGTATCAGCTAGTACCGTAGATCTTTGACTTGCATCTCAGTCTGTAGTTTTAGCCTTACAGTGATTGATCGATTTTCCATCTTCCTATTTTTATATAGGATCTAGATTTCATTGTCTCTTAACAATCCTTCCACATAGGATTTTTTTTATTTTTTTTTATTACTCTTTCTTCCTCACCATGCAAACATGTCTTGTTTTAATTATGAAACTCGATTGGAGTTATTTGTATGTCCGAACTAAGGACATATTATGGATTTTTTTTTTCCCATCATCTGTGCTATACTGAGGTAACACTAGTAATGTACCTTGTATTTTTGCAACTATCATTTATTCCTGATTATTAATATTTTGATAATTTTCATATTTTCTTTTCAGATAAGTACAACCATGTACTATTCTAATTCTTGAACTTAACTCGAGTCATTTGTATGTCTGAATTAAGAAATTCTGTTTTCTAACCAATTATGCTGGGTTAGGGTCACATGATTTATGTACCCTCAATTTGTTTATACTTATAACTTCTTTCTCACTTGAGATATTTATCAACATTTTTGAAATTTGTACACTTAATAAATAGTCATCACTTATTGTCTTCTCTAAAGGAATATGCATTTTTATGTCTATGCTCCACTATTGAATTTATATACTCATTTGAGATATTCCTTTAGAAATTTGTAAAGGTAATTTAATACTTTATTACCTAAGCATTATTCAAAATTTAGGGATATTCCTCCTTTACAAACATCCAAACAATTTTTCCGTTTCCTTTCAACTTATTTAAGGAATTGCAAGCACTTAGTTTGCTTATTAGTTTCTTTATTTTTTCGAAATCGTTTTCTTCCATTCTTTTGTTCCTAAATCAACTGCTTCTCATTTTTCTCAAACATACATTTCAACATAACCTTTACTACAACTCAAGGGACATATCCATACTGCAACTAATTTCATTCTTCTTGAGATTTACTACTGCTCCTCTAGGCTTGTATAATTTTATATCCCAATTCCTCGTTTTTCCTATATCATGATTTAGTTGACTGGTAAAATAGGATCAATTGCCTTGTAGAATTTCAATTCAATTATTATTATTATTATTATTATTTATAACTAGCTTCCTTATTTGGAAATTAATCTGGAATTTTCATCCAGAACTATCCTCTTACTATCCTTGGGATCTGGAATTTTTCCTACCAGTTTATATTTTAGTTTGTTATCTTTATCCCACCTAATAAAATTGGCATCACTTTTCTAGCTGAATTTTGCAGTTCCATCGCTACATTTCCATGAACTGTTTTCTTTCAACGAGTTGGTAGGTCTTTTCTGTTATCCTACCCAAATTTATTCATGTTTTCTCCTTCATTGAAAGAGATAATGGAAATTATTGAGCTCTATACAATTTGCGTTTATACTTGGTATACTATTGAATGATTTGAAAACTTTCTATGCCAATTATGTACCAAATTTCAGGAATTATTTCAGGAATTTCTCTGAATTAGGGTTGGGGACAAATTTATTAAACATCCAATGAGGTACATCAACCTCCAGAATCCCTATTTCAGGTGCCAAATACTTAGCCATAGAATTTAGGATTGCCCCATTATGCTTAGACCTAATGCCCCAAATACTCTATTAAGTATACTCCTCGGCACCAAGCTCAAATTTCCTCTCAAGGTAATAACAAAGGTAGGTTCATGTCACCTTAAAGAAGAATAACCCTTAAAGCAAGAAAGTGGCCATTACAACAATGTCAATTGTTGGCAAGCGTGTAGTTTCAGCAAATGGGTAATATTTGAAATGACCCAAGGATCCTAATATGGGAAATTGGATACAAATTTATAGGCTTAAAGGCATGGCTTCACCGAAACCTTACAAGGTAATAGAATATGGACTAAATCACTATCAATCCACAATGATAATGACCTCATGAATGTCAAGAAGGTATGCACCCTTGTATAAAATTCATAGTTCATAAAATTAGAATTATGATCCTTAGTTTACATATTTTATGTTTATAGAAGCTAACTATCTTTTTACTTCAAATTGTCCTAAATTGTATTTCCAATTTGTTCATATTACTTCTAGTCATATGGATGCCAAGAGGAAGACTGTCATTTTAGTTTCTATCAGCCTTGATTCAGTTGTGGGGTGGGGAAGAAACCCATTACATATTTGAATTTTCAACCTTCGTAACATTTATGCACCTACTAATGCTAAGGAAAAATGAATTTCAGAACTAGATGGATGAAAAGCTGGCCTATTCTAAGTGGCTAGTTTGCAGGAACTCCAACATAGTTGAACTCTAGATGATAATTAAGGTGTGTTTCCTGTCAGAATTCCCTAGAGAGAAAAGGTCACTAAGTGTTGAGATCATGGGAGATAAACAAGGATAAAATATAACCAACAATACACCCTAAATCAGAAAAAAACACAAAACACATAAAGGAAAGTGAATATCATGAACAAGAGAAACATCTCATGAAACTAAAGAATTGGGCATAAGAGAGCACTTATCTCCTGATAAAAAAATTTATTTGTATAATATGTCTACATACTACACATTGTAAGGTGGAACACCCTCCTTAAGAGGGGTTACAGGCCCATTAATCTATATTGGACCCAACCACCTAGATATAATATAATAAAGAGTTGAATAGAATAGATTTTAAGCCAAAACCATTGCTACAGTTGAAAAATATAGAAGATAGGTGAGCCCATGATCCTGTACACTTGTGAGTGGAAACTGAACCAAAATATTTGAGACTGGTGACCCTTTTTAAATAAGAAACATAGGCTTGTTAGTGCCAATATGAATAATTGTAGATAGCTGGGTAGGACTCACATTACCAATTACAATATATAATACACAAGTACCAACCCTTTGAATATATGAAGAATGTCTCCAAATAAGGTGGAGTGAATACCAAATACATCACCATCTAAAACTAGTATAGTCAAATGTGCGAAGAACACAACCATATGTGTACCATAAGAACAATCCATCTAGTCCAATAGATGAAGTGTCCATGAGTCTTAAAGAAAACCCAAAAAATGGGACAAGAAGGGTTTAAAACCCTATTATAAAGGTGATATGGCTTCCTTAGTTCAATGGCCCTTATGAAAAATTGCACTGGTCATTAATCTCACATATTAATTGAATAACATAGAAAACCCTGTGCCAAGCAATTCTCCAAAACAGATAGTTTCAAGTGGGCCCTCCTAGGAAACCCTAAAAGGGAAAGAATCCTAAAAACCCTTCAACATTTGTGAAAATAAGATGATCTAAACACTTACCGGTCAGTGTTGTAAAAAGTACTTGAATATTAGTGAAATCCTAGTGAAATGATATAATCTGAAAAAGCATGATGACAACCCTTAGGGAAATAATATCAAGTAAAAAATTCAGATCAGCTCCAAATAAGGCTGGAAAAGACTATAGTTACAAAAAATACCAGCATGAGCAGCGAACACCTGAAGAAATATTATTTTGTGCCAATTTTTCCATATTTAAGGTAGAATATGGACATAAAACAACCCTATACAGGGAGTCTTCCAACCAGAAAAAAAACCCATAGAACAACCCCAAAAATTCTTCAATTCGACATCTTCCAGATACAAAAATACCAAAAATATTAAGAAGAAAACATAATAGGATCAAGGGCACTAGCCCTAGTGTAATCTCAAATAGGAGGGAAATATAAAAAACCATAGCAAGTACACATTAAAAAAAAAATATGGCCCATCAAATATATGAAATCAACCCTGTAGGATATGGATGAAACAATCATGTAATAAGTGTTCCAAGGGATGAATGATCAGACCAATAGGACATACAAGATACAAGGACAAGTGGTTGACAATTAGCAACTGCTGCTAACAGGAACTATTTGTAGTTCTCAATGACTTCGGTTCTGGAAAAGCCAATCCATATATTTCTTTCCACCAAAGAAAAAAGGGTGACCTTATCCAAAGGCTTATTTACTAAAATCATAGTAGTAATTTTGAGTCAATAGGACTGATATTAAAAATAACTAAGGAAATTTATGTGGTAGGGACAGGTAGGCAAGTTTTTTGATGCAAAAAATATATTGTGCCATGACAAAACACTATTTTTTCCACTACAAACTAAGGCACTTAAAGAAAATTACCTAACTGTAAGGTTCTAATTTTCTACTTATTTTCATATCCTTTCAATTTGCAGTTAAATTAATGAAAATGTGATATTGACCATACAAAAACATCTTATAGTAGTGGCTTGTAGCCTTGTCTTTGATGTACAAATGTTATTCATTGCAGTTTTTACACACCAATGTTATATTTAGCAAAGCTCTACTATACTACAAAGCCTCCAAATGTACTAGAAGTTCACTTGTAAGTGTGTCATAAATTATTAAATACACTTTTTTCAATAATGGTTTGCTATGTTGAAAAAAGTGGATAGCTAATATATCCCCCAACAGGGCTCAAGTCCTACCAAGTGATATGCCCCATACTTTTGAATGTACACAGAGCACACAACAGTGGTTGGAGCCAAGTGGATGTCCTAGGTTACTTTTCCCAAATAGATACCCCCCACTCATGGTTTCTAAGTTGAAGGCCACTGAATTGAATGCCACTAAAGGTTCCTTTGTAATGCTAAATCTGGGGTTTTTGGACTCGTCATAATAAGAGGTAGCCCTTTGTGGAGGTTTCTAATTCAAAATCTATATGCAAGTTGGTCTTGAATTCAATAGACAAATTTCCCATCAACCATTGATAAGCATTATAAAGCTTATATCTCTAGAAGGGTTTGGAATGATTCCACTTCAAATCCTTTGATCAAAATAATTATATCCGCATTGCTTTCTTGAATTGGCCTTTTGAATTATTTTGAACATGACATTGTGACTAGAAACCTCCAACCACAAAACACAATATAGAAACACTATAGACAACCAAGCACAATTTCAGAAGAAAGTAGTAGTAACATACATTTAATCACTCTTTAGATAGTCATTCCTAGCCAAAGAAAAAATTTAGCCAATGCTCTATGCTCCCCTATAAAGAGTCAAGACAAACCATCTCCCTAAATCATCACAAGGGGAAATTAGCTATATGAAACATCTATGTATATATAAATGTATATATGAACAAGGTAAACATTGAATAATAAATTACTCAATGTAAATTCCAGCTCTCCAGGCCTCTGTGGAGGAATAGGAACTCCTAAACTATGTTGGGGAAGCATCTGAAAACATATGAATAAAAATCAATAGATCAATAGAATACACTAGAGAAAACATGGTGCTAGAATATATTTAATTAACCACAAAACTTAACTAAATAAGAGCTCAACATCAATATTAGATATTTTGATAAAAAATACAAAACAATGTCACAAAGTTACTCTGAAATATAAAGGAGGCTCCAAATTACCCCTGAATAGCCAACTAAAAGTTGATTATTGGTGGAAAATGGCATAACAACTGGTAGCATATTTATTACTGCATCATGAAAACAAAACTGATATGTAATTTTAGTTACATTAGTTATTGCAATGTTTCAAAATATGGCAGTGGAAAAGGTTAACAAAATCCAACATCCATATTTCTCTAATCAAGCTAAAACTTACATATCCTATGAGGATGATTGAAATTTGAATAAAATATTTCATCCAAATTTGTAGCTACACAAAAGATTAAACCACATGAGGTAAAATCAAAGAGTAAACTTTGTATAAAAAAATATGTCAATCAACGTGTAAGATTTCAATAAAACATACGCTTGATTTAAACTAACACTATAATAATATTATCACTCCATTTACTCATACATATATAATAACATGAATAAAAATTTTAGAATTCCATTCATGATTTGATAAAAGAAAGGCATCACTTTGTAAAATTACCTCCCTGTTTTGACATAAAATGAGAAATCTGTGTCACCCTGAAAAATCATAGCATCCACAATAATTAGAGAAAAACAAAACCAAAGCATTCCCAGAAGTAAAAAAAACTGACAACAAGCCCGAATAATCTCAATACAAAACCAAAAGTATAGACAGAGAAGGCAATGAAGCCAACTAGATTCCAATGAATTACATCAAGTAGAACACATAAGGGAAATCTAACCTAGTTTTTCATCATTGGAGAAATCTAGACAACACTAATAACCATATAACACATTAACTCAAGGTGAATTTGAAGTGACAAAAAATTTGATTCAAAATCACTGATGACAAACTCCTTTATCCATACATTAAGCAATAGATAAATCCAAAAGAATACTCACATGTCTAATTGGTAAGCCCTTGGAATTATGCATTATAGAAAGATTTATAAGTGTGACTATTGTTTTCCCATTTACAACTCCAACAACCCCTTGTTCCTCTATTCCTACAGTTACATCAACATCCCCTTCCATTTTTTTCTCTGATATTTTTAAAGATCCCCCTTTGTGGTCTGATATTTTATGAACCCTCTTTGTGTTTTGGATGATCATACTTGCACTTGGAACCATACTTTAAAATACCTCTCTTGACAAAAAAATTGGGATCCAAAAAAATAAATTCAGTAAACCAACATTTCCAAAAGAAAAAGTATAATCCAATTAGAAACAACTGTAGAACATGAAAACAAAAAAAAATCATCATTGAGTATCTTACATCGCACTCAAGCTTGCCAGGCCTCTCTGATAGTCAAACAACAACAGGTTTGGCATACACAAGGAAGAGCATATAAATTCAAGGACTGATTACGTATTATATTAAATGGAAGACAAAATATAATGGATGAAAACATAGACTGGCTTGAGTACCTCACTTCCATCAACTTTCTCCTCTGATTTTAAGGTTGCCAACCTGTCTTTTGGATGGTGGAACTTTCATTTTCAACCAAATTTGCAGATGCTAGTTTTCATATAGTACTGAGTGAATAATATGAAAATCAACAAAAAAACAAAAATATAAATTAAACAACATCAAAAAAAATCAAATATTACAAATAAAAGATAAATTACAACAATATTAGAAGGATGTCAGCTACGAAAAAACAAAAACAAAAACATTCTTTTAACTTACAGGACTCTCCTAGCCTCTCTGGTGGAGAATCACTTCTTGTGGCAGTACATGGCACATGTAGCCACAAAAAATATGTAAAATTACTGGTCCCATCAAAGTTAATAATGTGTTGTAAAATGGAACAGCCTTGTTGTCGACCTTACAATATTATATACACTGAATCAAAAGTTACAACAAACTGACAACTTACTCGAGCATTCTTTAGATTGAACTTTACAATAAACCTGTATATACCCAACAAAAGTTCATTTGATCACACTACAAGTAGTAGTTGAATATGGGGCTAGAAAAAATAATCAGTGCTACAAATCTGTAGGTGGGAAAGAGTAGAGACAACAAGACAAAAATAACTGTAAGGCTATTATTCTAGCGGCAATCTGAGTGTCAAGGGTGAAAAAAAAATAATGTAAGGATGGTAAGAGTCATACCATATGAGAGAATTACAATTAAGCCCATGATTGAGAATTTTATTTGCTAAAGGAATAAATGTTTTATAGAAACAAATTACTCCCTATTTCAACTGAAATGTGTTATCTAAAGCATAAGTTCAGGCACTCTATTTAGGTGCAGATAATCTTGATACCATGATATAAAAAAATAATAACATATTAACATTTGCAAGTGATAATCAATTGCCACAACAAAAACCATAATCCACTAATAACATATGATCACATTAATAAGTTTTCCAGATTGGAAGACAAATTTTTATTTACTTCACAAACACAAATGTGTAAACAACTGTGCTTATATTTATTATCTGCATTTTGATGCTAATTATATTGGTACACACACAAACATTAAAAAGTACTACAATACAACTTCAAATATAGAGTTGTTGTGATAGCCAAGGATCTTCCAATTTTTTCTATTTAATATAGTCCAGGTGAAACAAATTACTCCCTAATACAACTTGGATGTGCTATCTAAGCATAAGATCAGACATGTTACTTAGGGGAAAACAATCTTGATGCCTTGATATAAAAAAATAATAACATATTAAAACTTGCACGCAGTAATAAATTTCCATACAACCGACAATCCACTTATAACATATCAAATTAATAATTTTCCCACACTGGAAGGAAAATGTCTATTTATTTCAAAAAAAAATAGACGTGTAATCAAGTGTACTTATTCTTATTATCTACATTTTGGGGCTAATTGGATTGGCACACACACAAAAAAAAACAAATACTACAATATAACTTCTACCATATAATTAAAAATTGTTGTAATTGCCAAGGATATGCTAATTTTGTCAATCTAGTCCAGATAGTTGGGAGGAGTGTTATCCTTCCCACCTAGGTTGAATTCCCCAAAGTGACCTTAGAAAGTATATTGTTCAATAGATTTGATCTGTATTATTGAACTTCCCTTTTTCTCTTTTGGTTTGTTTCTGTAGAAACTACCTCTCACATACCTTGGAACTTCACATACAACACTTGAGAAATCAAACTTTAGAAGCTTGGAACTCTATGTTGGACAAACCATCCTAGATCCATCTTAACTTTGGATCTACTAAGTGCCATGAGGGATCAAATGTCTTGAGATGCAAAATTCCTTTAGAGTGAAAATGGATTTGATACCTCTCAGCCCTTGGTAGATCCAAAGTTAAGATGGATTTACACTGGTTTAATTTTTCCTTTTAAATAGGTTATATTCCACATGAATATCATGTGTCAATAGACTCAATACCATGGGTTTCCATAAACCTGGAGATCAAAAACCCAGTACTTTGACCACATCAAGTTTTACAAATAAAAATTAATAATAATAGTAATAAAATGTAGAATTTATATTTATATTTATATTTATTTTTCTTGAGTCAAAATGTTTACAAGAAATTATATCATCTCTACTATACGAGACTGGAAAGTGCCTCTCAGTATAATCAAACTCATATGTGAGTAGACGTTGTTTGGAGAGGATTAAACATCCTAATATGGTAATTAATTCATTTAGCCCCTTGAAAATAACATGGGAAAAGAGGAGCAGAAATAGATTTATTTTGGTTGAGAATAGAAGAACAAAACTCATTCAGACAATCAAGAATAGAAATTGGGGAATAAATAAAATAGATATACAACCACGTATTCAATCATGAGACAAATGTCTCCATTTAAAAGTGTAATGTATTTGTGTTTCTGAATTATAGATAAATCCATCCTTTCTTATATTTCCGAATAAAAAAAGATTGAAGAAAAGATATGCAAGACAGATCATAAAATTTCACAGAAACCATAAAAATGGGGAAGATGTGAATGGCCAAAAAAATACATATGATTGAAGATATTGGAAAATATGCAATTTTTTTCGATCACAAAATGAGGGATTTTATTAAATACATAATGTCAGGGGATAATTATATACTAAAATCGAAAGTAACTTGTATATTATTATATGCTAAAACTTTATAAAAGTACATGCTAAGAGAAAAAAGCTACTGTAAGTACTAAGTTATAACTCAATACAATTAAATAGTAGTACAGAGCTAACAGTCACCTCCTTATAGTTTGGATTTCCACCAGCTCGAACCCAGAGGGGTATGATCAAATTTGCAGTCAGCTCCAAAATTACAGGTTCTTCTCATCATATAGTGAGTACAACCTTTTTCTCCAAGTCGGTAAGGATAAATGGGAATATCGCTTGAACCATCCAACCTAGGGCACCTGGACAATGCATTCCCAGATGAAAGAGCTTCACTTCACCCAAATGTCTTATGAGTTCCCATAAGATTTTTTGAAACTATAAGGAGTAGAGAGAATATAGCATATTCTTCCAATGTACCGAGTTTAACCAAATGGCATTCTAGGTTGAATTCTTTGATATCAAAAGGCACATTCATGGTTCAAATCACATTGTTATGCTGACTATATATTGCTCTTCCTACATCTATCTTGGAATAAGGAGCATACCTTTGTTCTTTAGAGTGTATGACTGCCTTAGGTTTAAAGGACTTGAAAGCCTCTACAAGGAAATCAAAATCACAAAAATCTCCCACAAGGAATTCAAGTTGTTTTCCAGAGACTTGCTTCCATCTCTTTATTATATTCTGAATTGAGACAATGGGAGTTAGAGAGTCAATCCGAAGCTGTTGGTAAAACAACCTACAGACAAGGATATCAACAATGGCAACTTGGTATCCTCTGTTTGAGAGATGCAAAGTTGTTTCCCATCTAGAGTAACCATCCCCTCATACAACCATTACTTTATTCCCTTTACCTCCCCCTTCCATGGCAGGGGATGTTGTTTTCACTTATTTCTCCTTCACAGCAGCAACCCTCATGGAAAATATAGCAACATTTCTTCTACTGCACTTAATTTTAAACAAAGATAAAGATACAAACCCACTCCATCTAAACAAGGCCTCTTGCTTCCAAAATGAAATAGAACTCCGCCCTCTTCTAAAGGAAATTGTATTAGCAGGCATCCAGATATTTCTAGTAGCATCCAGATGGGGCTTAATGCAAGCCATTGGATTGAAACAAGAATAAATCAACAAAGTTTGTGACATGTATTCACGGTTGAAAGCTAGTGTGTACCTAATCTAATATTGAAATGGTATGTCAGCCCCAGACTTGACCACATGTGAGAATTAGTACATATAGAAAAGATAATCACAATCATTTTACACAGAATATCTACATGACAGAGGTGCATATGATTATTTGGAGTCATACTAGTCCTCCATATATGGTTAATTTAATTAATCTGGAACAAAACAAAAGCTTCCCCACTAACCTGATAGAGAAGCTTCGAAAGAAAATTGAGACCTAATGTTTACCAAATGAATGCAAAATGATAAACAAAATTGTTTGGCCCCAGGGAAGTAGAACATCAGCTACTCATAACTGCAATTCTAGCCTAAACAATACCCAGAGCCTTCACTATAGAAAACAATGAATCAATATTTTAAACATTGTATGCCAATTAAAAACATTTTTATAACCTATGCTTGTAAAAGATAACAAAAACCCAGCTAAGAATCTTTCTGCTTACGGGTGAGGAAAACCCGAAGAATATTTTTTCTGTATTGAAGGAAAATGAGGTCCACCCACAATCACCTACACGTAGGAATCCATGTTAACATGTTGGGAAAAAAACTGAGAGGGGGGGAGGGGGGTGAATCAGCATTTAGGGCATACTCAAAACTTTTTACTTTTTCATACTCTGAAACCCATACGCTACTTTAGTGAAGCCAACTCGCGTATACATGCAGATATCCTTTATAAAACTCATGTATAGACAGAGATCTTATTACGCATTTAATTATTTACTTGGATCTATGCATCATTTATTCATCAGATGTTTAGTTAGCAGTAAGCATGTGCAGTTATAACAGAATAAACCATCACACATAGGCAACACACAAGAACACCAGGATTTAAGGTGGAAACCCAAGTCGAGAGAAAACCACCACTTCCGTCGTCTCAGTCTTCAATATTTTATTATAAAGAAAACATCGTACAACCATGTACTGGCGCAGACTCATACCAGCACGCAGCCACCCACCTGCAGAAGGCTACAACCTTCTCTCGTTTACCAGCCTCTCCTGGAAGGGAGCCACAACCCCCTGCTCTCGTTTACCAGCCTCTCCTAGAAGGGAGCCACTACCCCCTACTCTCGTTTACCAGCTATCACTAGAAGGGAGATACTACACCCTGCACTTGTTTACCAGCTACCACTGGAAGGGAGCTACAACCCGCTCGCTGAAGGCTTCGACCCTCGGCACCATTGTGGACCACGTTTCATCAATTTTCATACTGGATCCAACAACTTCCATACAACACATCTTGTAGGCCACTTTTCATCATATTTTCAGACTAGACCCACTCCATAGATTTAAGCTCAACATTCATCAAACTGAAACTTATAACCCCATCAATTCATTCATTGAATCATCAGCCAATCAACCAACAACCTGATATTCAATTAACATAATCAGCAGCATATTCATCATTCAAACAACCCAGTTCTGTATGAATACATCATTGACAGATAACAGTAAAACATCAAAACATATCAGACATTTCATTCCACTTACTTTAGCAAACCCTAGATTCCATAAGTGCTTTTACTTCACTGAACCTGCGTAAATCTTTTTTCCTCTGGAACCAACATGCTCTTGTGCATTATTAGAAAACCATGCCTTATCGTGCTTTTCCTTAAGTAGACACGTGTATACAACACCTCTTGAAAGCAAACTGCATATACATTTGTAACTTTTAGATGTGTAGCTCTTGGTCAGGACAAATAACCTAGATTTCATCCTTCACTTCAGAAAGTATTTCACCTCATCTCAGATCTAAACATTCCATGAACAGATCTAGGAAATACATATACATTTCAAATCTAGAGATCCCTCTTCATCATTTTCTTCATAGGTGCATTATAGATTCAAATCTATCAATCAAGAACAGAGTTCATCCATGAAGATATTCCTTAGAGATATTTATTCATTCACAACCTTTACTCATGCACACCATTGCACAATGATCTTCTTCTCCTTATATAGGTTTATCTTTTATCAATACCATGAACCAAAACCACACCACTTCCGATGGTATTCTTGGACGGGATCAAATAGATAATCAAGCGCTCAATACAATGGGTCAATACCATGGTAACACCCCTTCGTATTCTAAATTTGGAGCGCAAAAGGGCATACGCGATTTGGCACGTACTTTTCTGCGTGCGTACGCTACTTCGCCTTAACGAACCCACGTATGCTTTGTGACACATCATATTTATCATTTTTCTGGCACATACTGGAATTCCTTTCTTCTGTTACTTCTGAGCTGATCTGTAGATACATCATCCTTCCTTTTAACACACAGATACATCATCCTTACATGTTTAACACATAGGTTGCTTATCATAGGCAACTCATCAAGAAGATTTCTATCAAGAACAACTTCATCAGGCAGGTTCCATCAAAGTCAACACATTGTATCACATTGCCAACAATCTCCCCCTTAACTCATCAAGTAGGTTGCCATCCAAAGACAACTCATCAAGTCAGTTTCCATCAAGGACAACTTCATCCAGTAGGTTTCCACATCAAGGACAACAAATTGCATCATATTGCCAACATTCTCACTTCATCAAGTAGGTTGCCATCAAGGACAACACATGCCAACAATCTCCCCCTTTGGACTTGATGGCAAATTTGATGGTGTTTGATAACCACAACAGATAGATACATTGATTATAACCATTATGATACTCTCCCCTTATTCAAACACCATGCTACTCTCCCCCTTTGACATCAAGGGCAAAGAGCGGATCAACATCAACACAAGGTTTTTCTTTGCTTGTAGAAAGAAGAGCTTTGTAGATCTGATGTGCATTGAAGTTACCATGCTCCCTCTAAGTTCATGCTGAGAATTCAACACAAAATTCAATGAAGTACATGACTCTATGACCTTTCCTATCACCAATGACTCATAATTACATCAATGATCCAACCAAGTGGATTTACACATTTTCACTCAACTACCCAACCAAGTGGGTTTACAAATTTGAACAAGTCCTTACATGAATGAATACTACAATTTTACATCATAGGTCTCATCATGACCTTTTCATCAAATTACAAATATGAATTTTTATGACCACTACCAAAAAGACCTCAAGAAAGATCATATTTCGGAATCATCATAATGCCAACAATGCATTATGCTCAGCAAGGCTAATGCTTCCCTTGAAACTGTGCATCAATGCATCCTTTCCATATAACCAAAAATCCTCCTTAGCTTGTGCAACCTGAACACTTTCAACAGCCAATCATCAAGGCATATTCACCCAATATCAGAGAATGAAACAAAAATATAAGAGCTGAAACATCATCAGAGATATCAAATAGTACTGCAGCTGTGCTGAAAGAATGCTGACCCAGAATAATTTTGTCAGCAAATACCCATACGCGGTTTTATGTGTATGAACTCGCGTATATACGCGACTGTCTTTCAGGAAACCCACATATCCAAATTAATCTTCTGAGTTTAAACAGATCTGCTCTTCTGCATGGCATAGACTACTTCGAGCTTCTGTCTGAGAGGCTTGTTCAGATAGATCTTCTTCTATTGCTTCATTGGGTTCACCTTCGATATTGTTGCTATTTTTATGTAGAAGGACATACGTCACCATCGTCTTCATTTGTTGTTGGTTTTTCCTCATAACTGCAGATGTATCCATCAGCACCAATCCTTGTCTGTCAAAAAAGTTCAGTATCATCAACCTGTGACCGGGTCTATGGATCAAGCATCATAGTATCTTTCTGTGGAAACCAACTATCATCTCAATCTCTTGTCTTTATAAAGGTGAAATTTCCATTTCTGTTTTTTTGTAGAAACATATGTGGGATATAGAGTAGAGTGGCACAATGTATCCATGTTTTCAAGTGTCATTCAACAGTTGTAGCATAAGTACATCAGTAACCAAGCCTTCAGAATTTTTGCATCATCAACAAATTCTTCCCAAGAGGAATCATTATACCAGAACAACTTACGTAACAAACAATCATCCATGTGATCTAATATCACCAAGATCTTCAAGATTCATCATGATGTAATATGCGTAAGAAAAAGGTCTCAACCATAGCAACAACCTCTGCATGATCTATTCTTATCTCTAAATCATAAGACTTCCAACTCATCCATGTGTGAAACAAAAGATATTCTTCAGCAAAAAGCAAACAGGGCTCATCCATAATCTCATCATAAGAAACCATGTATCATGTCATCATCATGTGAGAACTAAGAAATAGGTAGATACAATGCCATTAATGCAATCATTAGTAGTTAGATTGATGTTCCCCCTAAACATGTGCTCTTGTTCTTGAGCTGAATCATTGTTTTCCTTAACAGAAAAGCATACGCTTCTGTCTCCAAAGGAACTCACGTGTATATGCGGCTTTTGTTCACTAAACCCGTGTATGAGAAGTGAAATACTGAAAATTTCCACAAATTCATCTCCCCCTGAATTTGTACCACCTGTACCTGTCTTCTTCACATCAGATGCACTGTCAGAAATAAACATAACCAGAATTACCAAACCAACCATGGGAGTCATCATACATTGCTCCCCCTGTGATGATACATTACTAATTTCTATAATGTATCTCACATCATTCCTGCATTCATTATGAGTAGTAAGCTTTAGAAATGGATGACTATAGTAGGGTCAATATTCCCTACGTTTCTGTCCGGTCCTCCTTCTTTTTCCAGCTTTGCTTGAAATTTCTTTTAATGTGCTGAAAATTCTCCAATTTCTTAGATCTGTTCATCCTGCATTCTTTTTCTACATGTCCATACTTGTTACAAGCATAACATCTTATGTGACCAGAAAAGTAAGCATAAGGATCATAATGTGTTTTTCTATTCTTTCTTCTATTGCAATCAGCTGCTTTATGACCATACTTGTTACATGAAAAACAATATCCCTTGAAGAAACCAGAGTACCTTTCTGAGTAGAATCTGTTTGTTTGTGACTGGAATGATCTGCTTCTGTAATTGGCTGCAACATGCCCATAATTATGACATTTAAAGCATTCAACATTATTGATGCTTCTATAGTTAGGAGGGAAAGATTTATTTTCAGAGTTCATGATTATTGGTTGATCTTTTGATTCTTCCAACACTTCAGGTTTTGCATTGATATCCTTTGACTCTTTAGCACTTCCTTGTGAACTAGATTCTCCTTTAACAGTTTCATGAAAACCAAGGCCAAATTTAATAGAAGGAGACCTTTGACTACAAAAAATATTGTCCAAAATCTTAGTACTATCTTGAAACCTCAAGAGTTTATCATTTTCTTCTAATTTACCTTTTAGAATGTTTACCTCAACCTCCAATTTTTGGCATTGCTTCTTCATACTTTCTTCAACCCTTATTCCTTCTTCTACTTGATCATTCAGTTTTAAAATCTCTTCTTTCAACCCATTTTCTTGTTCTTCAAAAATTTGTAGAAGTTCTTCATTCTTCTTATTTGATTTTTCCAGATCTGTTTTGAGCGAGATGATTTATGCTTCATGTTCTTAATTCTTCTTATTTGATTTTTTCGGATCTTCTTTGAGAGAGATGATTTCTGCTTCTAGTTCTTCATTCTTCTTATTTTATTTTTCTAGATCTTCATTTAGATCGATGATTTCTGTTTCGAGTCTTTTATTTCGATTGGATGCATAATTGTACAACCTTTGATACTTGTCTATCTATCCATTCAGTATTTCTATCTGTCCATTCATTTGGGAGATCATCTCATTGTAGATACTTTCTTGCTTATTAGATGCTCTTTTTTGTTCTTCAACTTTAATCTTGAGAGCTTCTTCTATATTCATAACATTACTTTTACTATCTTCACTATTGCATGCACAAGAAGGTGAATCACAAGAACAACAATCAGTACCTGTTTTATCTTCTTCATTTTCTGCTGCACATGTTTTCTGAGATATCTCCTTTTGAGTGGCCTTCTTCTTTTGCTTCCTTCCCATTGCGACGGATCTCCTTCAAGCGATCAAGCTTCTACAGAAGGACCTCCTCTGATACCAATTGTTGGGAAAAAAACTGAGGTGGGGGAGGGGGGGGGGTGGGGGGTGCAGTGAAGCAGTATTTAGGGCATACTAAAAATTTTTTACTTTTTCATACTCTAAAACCCATACGCTACTTTAGTGAATCCAACTCACGTATACACACGGATATCCTTTATAAAAATCGCGTATACATAGAGATCTTATTATGCATTTAATTCTTTACTTGGATTTATGCATCATTTATTCATCAAATGTTTAGTTACCAGTAAGCATGTGTAGTAATAACAGAATAAACCATCACACATAAGCAACACACAAGAACACCAGGATTTAAGATGGAAACCCAAGTCGGGAGAAAACCACAACTGCCATCGTCTCAGTGTTCAATCTTTTATTATAAAGAAAACATCGTACAACCATGTACTGGCGCAGACTCATACCAGCACGCAGGCACCCACCTGCAGAAGGCTACAACCTTCTCTCGTTTACTAGCCTCTCCTAGAAGGGAGCCACAAACCCCTGCTCTCATTTACCAGCCTCTCCTAGAAGGGAGCCACTACCCCCTGCTCTCGTTTACCAGCCTCTCCTGGAAGGGAGCCACTACCCCCTGCACTCGTTTACCAACTACCACTGGAAGGGAGCTACAATCCCCTCACTGAAGGCTTCGACCTTCAGCACCTCTGCGGACCACGTTTCATCAATTTTCATACTGGATCCAACAGCTTCCATACAACACATCTTGTAGGCCACTTTTCATCATATTTTCAGACTGGACCCACTCCACACATTTAAGCTCAAAATTCATCAAACTGAAACTTATAACCCCATCAATTCATTCATTGAATCATCAACCAATCAACCAAAAACTTGATCTTCAATTAACATAATCAGCAGCATATACATCATTTAAACAACTCAGTTCTATATGAATACATCATTGACATATAGCAGTAAAACAGCAAAACAGATCAGACATTTCATTCCACTTACTGCAGCAAACCCTATATTCCATATGCGCTTTTACTTCACTGAACTTGCGTAAGTACGCACTTTCATGCAGAAAAACCCGCGTATACTTCTGTGCATTATTCAGAAAACCCTGTCTGCCCATACGCGCTTTTCCTTAAGTAGACACGTGTATACACGCACTTTTACTGAAGCGAACTTGCGTATACATTTGTAACTTTTCAGGACTGTGTAGCTCTTCAGATCAGACAAATAACTCAGATTTCATCCTTCACTTCAGAAATTATTTTTCCTCATCTCAGATCTAAACATTCCATGAACAGATCTAGGAAATACATATACATTTCAGATCTAGAGATTCCTCTTCATCATTTTCTTCATAGGTGCATCATAGATTCAGATCTATCAATCAGGAACAGAGTTCATCCATGCAGACATTCCTTAGAGAGATTTATTCATTCACAACCCTTACTCATGCACACTCTTGCACAATGATCTTCTTCTCCTTATATAGGTTTAGCCTTTATCAATACCATGAGCCAAAACCACACCACTTCCGATGGTATTCCTGGACGGGATCAAATAGATAATCAAGCGCTCAATACAATGGGTCAATACCATGGTAATTCCCCTTGGTATTCTAATTTTGGAGCGCAAAAGGGCATACGCGACTTGGCACGTAATTTTTCGTGTGCATACGCTACTTCGTCTTAACAAACCTGCGTATGCTTTGTGACACATCATATTTATCATTTTTTCTGTCACTTCCTTTCTTCTGTTACTTTTGAGCTGATCTGTAGATACAACAGATTTACATTATTAACAACTCATCTAGTCAGTTTCCATCACGAACAACTTCATTAAGCAGGTTCCATCAAAGTCAACACATTGTATCACATTGCCAACAATTTCCCCCTTAACTCATCAAGTAGGTTGTCATCAACGTTAGCAAGTAGGTTGCCATCATTCATTAAGTAGGTTGCCATCCAAAGACAACTCATCAAGTTAGTTTCCATCAAGGACAACTTCATCTAGTAGGTTGCCACATCAAGGACAACACATTGCATCATATTGCCAACATTCTCACTTCATCAAGTAGGTTGCCATCAAGGACAACACATGCCAACATAACAAAGGAATATGTGTTTCTCTTGATATTTGATAGAGTTAGAAACCATATAGAGTAAGTGATACTCTAGTAATAGTAGGAATATATGTTCAGTGGCAGGAAAGGGTTGAAACTAATGCAATGCAAGATGAGGAAGTGAAACTTTCCTTACCAGCACAAAGAAAATGAAAATGAGGAGGGACACTTTTCTTAAAATAAATAATATTTTTTTTGTTTGTTAATATATTTCAATGTATGCTCACCATAAATGGATGACCAACTTTGTTTATCCAAATTTATACCTTGTGAAATGAGTACAACTATAACAATAAATTTTGATATCTATATATATATATAATCCACCAATATCATAATATTGTGGATAATACCTTAGCTCATAATTATTCATTGAGAGTGAATGGATTAGCGTATTTTGAAACTTAAAACATAAGTATTAATTTACAAAACCAATTATCATCTTTATAGATAGGTTATAAATAAAAGCTTAATGAATTAAAATAATATTAAAAATAATAAATAAATCAAAATTTATAAAGTATAATTGGTAAAGTTAATTTATTGTAAAATTTGTAAAGAAGAGAATAGTCAAACATGAACGATAGTTAGTCAAACAAATTAAAATAATATTAAAATTAATAAATAAATTAAATTTTATAAAATATAATTGGTAAAGTTAAATTATTATAAAATTTGTAAAAAATAGAATGGTTAAACATGAATAGTAGCTAGTCACACAAAAAATTGAATGCAATGATAATAAAAGTATTATATTAATTAATTAGCTTAGATCGATTTAAACTTTGGATTTACTAAGTGCTGAGAGGGATCAAATCTCTTTTCACTCTAAAACGGTTTGCACTTCAAGGTTTGGTTGGTGTAATTATTATTTATAATTTTAAATATTAATTTTATTTGTTTTATTTTTATTTTTATTTA
Organism: Pinus albicaulis; assembly: GCA_034641835.2. Taxonomy (NCBI): domain Eukaryota; kingdom Viridiplantae; phylum Streptophyta; class Pinopsida; order Pinales; family Pinaceae; genus Pinus; species Pinus albicaulis. The sequence continues at coordinate 41,041,331 of CM076577.1, read as the reverse complement.
TGTAATTGGACCTAATAAAAAAGTTTACATAGCATAAGAGGACATGACATTATAGTATTTATTCCCTATTAGGCTAGAGAGGTCTATGTATCTTTCCATTTGAGAAAAAGGAGGTCATTTTAGATAGAGGCTATATCAAATTATCAAGGCCTAGAGAGTGATAATGTTATCCTAAGGGCATAAATAAAAACTAGAAAAAACCTCCCTAATGCTATCAAGTATGTTAATATAAGGAGGGAAAGGGGACATGAGGTCTACACATACGGGAAATATCCACTAACCCTTAAGGAGATGATAAATATCCTCAAAACTATGAAGAATGTTATCAATAAACTCAAGTAGTTGTAGGCAACCCATTATTTTCAGATAACTTCACTTAGATCTCAAAATACTCTATTAGAATCTATTCATAGTTTAGAAGGCCTCCACTTGTGTTGTTAAGATACACAAAGCAAGAAGAGATAGATATACCATATTCCTCTAGGGTATAAGGTAATATGGTTGTCCCTTAACATTTTCATGAAGAATATTATGATATAAGAGGAGAAGAGCTAGATATCCATCTCATGGACTTAGATCAAGTAAAATGAACAATTATTTTTTCCTGGAGCATCTACTTGAGGTAGAAAAAGGAAAAAATGATTTAAAATGTATAATTTCCTTGAAATTATGCAACTACTATAGTGAACAACCTAAAAACTAAAAACTATTTTCTTTTCACTAAAACACAAAATTTATGTACTTCAAATTTGCAGTGGAATAGAAACAAAAATAACAACAATCACACAATTAAAAAGACAATTTTTTTCTATGGAACCCAACTAGGAAAGAACTCTGTTTGCTTGAGAATTTTATTGAAGAAAAAAGGCTAAGAAAAAGGTCTCTTACAAAATAATTGTTTCAATCAGAAAACACAATTATTTCCCCTGCTTTTTCGAAGCATGAAACCCTTGCAAGATTATTGACCTTTGTTGCCCAATACTGATTTGTGCGCAAGCTTCTCTTGCACACTCTTCCTCTCAAAAGCTCCATGCATAACCATGTGAAACCTTATCATAAACATGTAAGCTCTATTACCTTGCCTCACCAACTCATGCTAACAAGACAATGATCAAATTTTGCCTTCGTTCCTCGTTATAAGAACTTTGATTAGGGTATTACTAACAAGTTATATTTGAGGAAAGTCAAACTATTGATTGACTAGTCAATAAAAGTTCACTGTTGTGTTAACTCTTCCTTCCTATAATTTAGGAGCTTGACTCAATGAACTCATCCATTAGCCAAAATAACTTGCACTAAAAGACAATACACTCAGTATTCCACTAATTAGCACTAGTCAACTTCTTCTTGCACTCCTAACTTTTAGAATTTTACCCTAAATTTTAGGAGCTCACCCCACCTTTTAGGAATTAGTTCCTAACTCATAGGAACTTGTGGATGCTCAAGGAGAAACTCATTGTGGTTCCATTCATTAATGCACAAATCAAGGACCCCTTTCTACCTAACATTTTCAACACTCCCTCTTAGTGAGGAAGGTGTTCCTGAAAGAACCTCATCCTCCTGAATCATTTTCCAAAATTACCATGTTATTTTTTGTTGCAGTTTCTCCCTCTAAACTAAATGGATTCCCTAATTTATTTTTGGGAACCTATTTTAAAGACCCGTTCTTTTCCACAATGCTCTGCAAGTCTATCACTTCTTGCCTTGTTTCTCCCTCTGAAAGCATGCATCTCCAGATCCACAATATTTCAATATTAGTGAACACATCTCCTTTATGTTACTAAACTTTGGCCCAAACAGTATTCCCTCTAGCTGCTCCTTTGTCCACAAAGGATGCCAACTCATAAGGTCTTAAACCTGCCCACTACTTGCATCATTGTTGCTCCACAAAAGACAAGTCTTAGGGAAAATGAGGTTGAAAAATTTCCACTAAAGATTTTTTTCTGAACACAATGAACTAGAGTTGGTTCACTGGCCCTCTTGGTTTCCCTTGCCTCCTTCAAGGTTCAACTCCTTGGTCTCCAATACTTCAACCCTTATAACAACTTAATAATGTTTATTTTTGGTAGCATTAGATGTGCTCTAATCCTCAAAATTTGTAGGGACGCTAGGACACATGCATCCTCCAAGACCCAGAAATAATTTTTGGAAACTCCACCCAGAGAAATTTTTATTAAAATAATTAAATATTTTTAATGGATGCCTAAGTCTAAAAATAGAAAATTAAAATAATTAAAGGGTATTAATGAAACTGGGTGTGAATATTCTAGAAAAATATGGAGATCGAGTCAAGATGTTGTGAGCCATTGATTAGGAATTAATCTGGGCCATTGGTTGTTCAACGAGAATATTATAAGAAGGATTGTGATGGGCACTTGGAAGTCACATCGAATTGGAGATCAGAGATCAATTTTCTCAAGAGAGCAGCGCAATAGTTTCGAGAGAAGTGATCGAGATATTTCTTGCAGTGAGGGAAAGAGATAGTTTTTTGGTGGAGGGATTCCTAATCTAATCAATACATTGTAGAGGATGCAGAGAGAGGTTTAAACCAGGTAGCGCAGAGCCACACTGGACAACACAGGTGCAACGTAGTGCTTTAGAGGTAGATCAAATTTTTTACTAATTAGTAGTTGAGATCTAGTACCAGAAGCCAGGGTGTGAAACATAGGTGTCACAAGATCGATTTTATAGCCAACAGAAATATTATATTGGAGGTGTGAAGCAGTCCTTGTAGAAGTGACGTAGTAACTGTGTAAGTGTGACGCAGAGTTGGGCAGAGACCACGCAGAGGGCTCATCTTTAGTCAGTTTATTATCGAATCTTCTCATACCAGTGTGAGGTTATCTCATTAACTTTCTTCCTATTTATATTCTCTTTATTGGATAGCCAATGATGGCATCCAAGATTGTATTCAGAAACTACTGCATAATAATGCAAAACCTCACCTACTACACCGGTTTTTCGTATTGGATTTTTCCGGGAACATTTCTCAAAAAATAATGGTGTCGAATGTGTGTGTTTATTTATTTCCCGTGTTGTATTTTGTTTCCCTATCATTTTATATTTGTGAATACTACAGTGTGTTATTTTCATTATTTACCATAACAAACAATATATAATTTTATTAAGCTATATAACAAAATAGAAGAAACTTAACCAGTTGTTGTAGAAGCATTCCAATTGTGCAATTTCCACGAATAGTACTTCGTACTTAGGTATCTTCTGGAAGCCCTCTAACAATCCTCCCACATGTACACATGCTACCAATAACTTTGTCCTAGACCTAGACTACATCATGCACTGCAATTGACAATGTTCCTACATTGTTCACAACTTCGTTTGTGAACCTTGCTCATGCTTTTTTATATGCCCACTTACAATCATCTTAGTGATAGATCTAGGGTTACAAAATTGTTGCCCTCTATTCTGCAATTTGCTCTTGATATTTCACAATTCTACGACTTATAAAATCTATTATCCAAATTCCTTTAGAACAATCCTTTCCAACTACTTCAGCGCAACTTTCTTTCCATTGATACTCCTCCATGTTGACCCATATTTCCCTTCACTATATCAACCATGTATTTTGCCCATAAATTTTTACTTTTGTACAGTTTCGAGAGATTCAAAATTACCTACTTTAGTGCTGGCATATACATTGAATATTTGCGCAATACAACGATTATTCCTTTTCTATATATCTCCTTCTTATGGTCCCTCTCCTCCCTCTTCCATATAGAAAATATGAGAGAATTTATCAACATTTTGAACAATATTTTAGTGGTATCATACCTTAGAGGGAATCCATAACTAGGGTATACAAATATCTGTTGTTCACACCTTAAAAAAATCCTTTAAAAACTCTTGAATTGTCGTATTTCTCAATACTTTATGACAACCCTACTACCATTCATGATGCACCCCAATTATATACACTAGCATGCACTATTAGATTAGACTTAAGCGTTGATCCACGATGATTGTACATGCATTTAGAAAACCTTAACTAGGGCTTCAATATATGTTGTTCTAAATACTTTAAAACTAGCTCTCCATCTCCTTGCAACAACCAACATGAAGTAGTACATCCATGGACCTATTGACGGGCTGGAATGTACCACGAAAAGTTAGGGGGTCTGCCTCATGTGAGGTCCCAAGTAGACCTCACATCGTTTTGGATAGGAGCCCCACCCCGTATGTGGGCTTGACTACCACCATGAATATTTCTCTCTTTCCTACCAGATGAAGAGATGTCTGAGTGAGGACAAGAATGAAATGCCCAAAAAATGAAACAAGGTTAGCTCAATATTAACAAAATGGAGGAAAAGGTACAGGAAAATCATAACAACATTAAGAAGAGGTATGTCATGAGAAGGGTGAGTGAACCAACACCCAATCATGCATACATGAAAAAGAACATGCCATAATTTAATTGCAAATCAATTCACAATAGGTTACTAACATGGCATAGAAATAAGTAAGAAAAAATTGAAAAGAAAACATACATGCAACAAATACAAGCCAGTTCATAACGAACTAGCCAAAGCTGCGAAAATCCACCAATCCATTCACATTGCAAATCTCATGTATACAAATCTCATCAAACTTAAATAGTTGTAACCTTAAATGCGGAAGCTTTACCATTTTAATACATCTCACCTTACTTTAATGTGAACTCATCTTTCCAAAGTTCATCTCTTTAATTGAATATTTAATCGGAAGCCTATTTACTGGCTCGACCATAAACAATTTGGTTAACAACATGTCACAAAGTTCATTCTCTCTTGCATACAACAATATTATAGCTTTAGACTTTGGATAAAATTCCAATCTCTGTATATACCCACATAAATTACTAATATGAAAGTCTTAACTTTAATTCCAAGATAACCACCGTTCTTGTAAAAAACTCCTTAAGCGAAATTCCTTAAACCTTTTCTTTTAACCTATGGTTATAAACCCATATACATCTTCTTAATTAAAACATTTATACTTTATATGTCAATATGGTTTGAAGCTAAAGTTCCACCGTATACATAAATTTTACGGCCCCACAGCTTTACCATGCCTCTCTTATTATGATTTTTATTTAAAATAAAAACCATGCCAACAATACATATCTGACTCACAATCAACTTTAAACGTACCTTTATATCGTCGATTTTAATTTCTCATACATCCGATGGAAATTGCAAATAAACTTGCATTTCATTTAACATTTTTAAACCCATGCGAAATGGCTGGTTTTTATTTTGCGATGTGTCACACTCTGAATGCTATCGTGCTTGCTCTAGAACTTACCACTTACCAGACTTGTATCATGAGAAAACCACATAGTGGTTTTGGAAATCAAATTCATTATTTCGTTCTGTCGTTGACTCACAATACCATATTCAACTCTTAAATGTAGCTCCTCCTCACATTTGATAAAACGTTCAAGCCATCGATTGTTTATTCACTGAATTTCGAATTCGTTTTTATTTAAACTCATTTCTTCCTTTATCTGCACCATCAGTCATGGTATCTGCCTTCACATGCTCACAACTGAAGCAAATTATTTACATTCTCAAAGTCCATTCCTCAACACTATCCTTAGTTCTCGTATTTTTCAACATTCATTGAAATGTCAAAACACCCAGGTTTCCTTTCATTCCCATCCACAACAGTCACATCTTGACGCGGAATCCTATTTCAACTCTTGGCAATTTAAATTTGAACCTTATTTTTTATTTTCCTCACCTTTTTGCAATGAGAATTGATAACAATTTAAAGGACCAAAATATTTTTTAGAGGCATCGATCCATTCTGTGATCGATTCTCATATGCAATCTATCCAGAATTCAATTTCAAATTGAATCTTCAATTTCTTAAAAACATAGTCTCATAATAACATAATTCCTTTGGTTTTATCCGATTCACTTGCACACATATTTATTATCCCAAACCTTGATTTCCACACGAATTATAAAATATAAATCAATGCATAATTCTTCACTATAGAATCGAAATTTCTCTGTATATATACAACCAAACAATTACAAAGGTTACATCTTCTCTGGCCTGATATTCCAATCAGTGGCCTTTCTGTCAAATTTTCCCGTAGGCTTACAATAACAAACCCCTGTTTGTTTAAAACTTGAATCTCTCCTCTACCACTATTTTTCTATGCCTTGAGACTTATAGTTTATACAAATGGACTCTATAACCAATTCTGGTTTTAAATCCATAATTTACTCAACAATTTCCTAAGAATCCTCTTAGTCCTAAGACCTATCCTTTATCCCTAAATATCCTTTCAAACTCATAAAATCATGGAACCAATTCTACTTTAGGAATTACAATTAATTTTCAAATTTCTCATTCCCTATGGAATCTCAACTATCCTACTTCCCTCATGTTCTCCAATCATTCGTGAATATTTAAAAATTTCTCTCAATAATCAATTAATTCCTATTTAAAATCACTCAAAACATTAATAATTACATTAGTGAAGCCAACTTCCTTAAAAACACAAGACCCCTATGTCTAATAAAATACATATAAATTTATGAGCCTAATCCTCCAAGGTTAAAAATACATAGAAATAAAATACATAGAAATTTATGAGCCTAATCCTCCTGCATCAGACTTCCAAGGTTAAAAATAATCATGATCTCCTGATCATGTAATTTTAATCTTTGTCTTCCTAGATCGCATAGATTGTTCTGTAATTTATCATCTATTTCTACTGTTGTTTGTTTTTCTTCTCTAGGTCTCCACAATTTATGTTGCTTTGCTCCACTGGCTATACTTTCACAGTCTGCCGCTATTTTCCTCTTGCTGCTGTTGCTTCTTTGCTTTACTGCTGATGTCTTCCTCTAATACATTTTCATCATTATCCTTCTTATCAGTTCAATTTCTCTGTCAAGTAAATCTTCTAACTGCTAATCACCTTCACCCCTTGATTGCTGATCTTTCATTCTTACTGCCACCCCATTATCCTTACCCTCTTGTTTAGTGCAATTAATAACTTCTTCCAGATTGTCACTTATGACAATTTATCTGTCTTCTTTCTTCATCAATTCATTGGACTGATACATAGTCTGCCATTTACTTCCATCTTCTTCTCTTTGCTCTAGTTTGTTGTTGTTGTCCTCTATCTCTTGTCTTTTCACATTCTGCATTTCTGAATATTGAAATTGAGATTTCTCTTCCTGTATTGAATCCTGATTCTTCAACATATTTTCCAGCATTTTAATATCTTTGCTACATGGATTAAATATTTCCACATAATTTCCTTCCTCTCTCTTTACTTGGCTACTCATCTGTGCCACAGTCTCTCCAGCATCTGCAACAAAACATGCACTCACAAAAAAATTACTAAAATAAAAACCATAAGGCCTCAATGCCTCTTTTTCTTTTGGCAACATTTCAGTGTGCTGCTCTGAAATTTCCTCTTCTATCAACACATCAGTATGCTGATTCATTCTTCCTAAAGAATTTTCTAAAGGAATCATAAGACTGTCAACAAGTATCTCTTCCACACCATCTACTCCCACGATGTCTCTCTGTTCTTGTCCACTGTATTGAACTCTGTCTTCTGCATTCACTTTGTCATAATCTGATTTTTCCAGCAAATATTATAGCAATGCAATTTATTTTTGGCATCTATGAAGTATTTCATCATCACTTACAATTCCTGCATTTTTACACAAATTGTCAGTTTGCAAATTACAAGGTTCAATAGTCTCAACTATTGCTTCACATATCAGCTCTTCAAATTGAATCTCATCTTCTTATTTCAAAAGAAATTCTTCTTGTGTTGTAACAACTTCAAATATAATTGCATCACTACTTTCCTCATTCAAGAGACATTCTTCATCATTATTTAATTCAGAGTATTTATCTTCTGAAAGATACTCTCCCATACTTTTGACAGCCTCAAAAGATTTCTCATCTTCTGCAAAACCTGTAATCACATCAAAATTATTAGATTAAAAAATACAAGGCTTTACATCTTCTGGCTGATCTGAACTTCCCCAACAACTCAGGAAATCATCAATAATTCCCTCTTTGGCAAGGTAAACTTCTTGTTTTCTTAATTAATAAGATCTTTTATAGATCTCCAATCTTCATATTCATCCAGAATTTCACCTTGTTCTGCTTTACAAATGGAAACTTCCATTTCTGAATTTGCTTCTCTGAGCTCTTCACATCTCAATTGCACACTCATCATCTGTTCAAGCTTTCTCAACTCTTCTACTAACTTTATATTCACTTGTTGTTTTCCCTTCTGTTGTAGCCTCTGCCACTTTAATTTCTTCTTCATGGTCCAATCATGTCTCTGGTTTTCTTCTATTAGTTTTGTTAACACATAAAACTATTTTCTTATCTCAGCCAACTCCTTCTCATATTCTTCATTAGTCAACTTCTTCCATATGCCATTTTCCTTGGAATCTTCTTTCTCCTTTATTATGTTGTGGTCTCTCTCAGAACCTCTGCTATCTCTTTTATGACTATTAGTAGTCATCTTCTTCTCCATTTATATCTTCATGAGTTCCTCACTCATTCATCATGAACTTTACTAAAGCCTCTGCAACAACAATTCCTCCCTGCTGCCACTTACCTCACCAATTTTTTCTCTGGACTTGGGCTTTTGGCAAGCACTAGTTCTCTATCTTCTGGAACCTCTTGAGCATTCCTCTCTACTCCTTCTAGGCTTCAAATCATTTTCACATTTTAAGAACACAATTGTTCTTTTTATCCAACCTCTGTTGGAATTATTCAAGGTTTTGTCACATTTTACTCATAAACTCTTATCAGTTTCCTTTATCAATGCTCTTAATGTTGTGATCTTCTTTTGCTGAGATTTTCTTCAACTCTATGCAACCTGAATTCTATGAACATAATCTTCACAACAGAGTTAAAATAACACTTATCAACTCACCTTCAAGATCTTTTTGTGATCTTATTTCTCTATTCATCTGTACTGTATCTCTATGTGCTGCAATCTATCAGATTCAAAATATGATCTCTTTTTATTTTCTCCATCACACATTCATTAATTCTAATTCCAATTTAATTAAAACAACCTTGAACCTTCAAAAGATCTATTTCCATCTTTGATACCAAAATTGACGCAGCCAAAGCTGCGAAAACCCACCAATGCATTCACATTGCAAATCTCATGTATATAAATCTCATCAAACATAAACAATTGTAACCTTAAATGCAAAAGCTTTACCCTTTTACGTCATCTCGCCTTACTTTAATGTGGACTTGTCTTTCCAAAGTTCATCTCTTTAATTGAATATTTAATCAGAAGCTATTTACTGGCTCGACCATACAAACTTTGGTTAGCAGCATGTCACAAAGTTCATTCTCTCTTGCATACAACAATATTATAGCTTTATAATTTGGATAAAATCCCAATCTCCGCGTATACCCACATCAATTGCTAATATGCAAGTCTTAAATTTAATTCCAAATAAACCACCCTTCTTGTAAAAAACTGCTTAAGAGGAATTCCTTTTCTTTTAACCTATGGTTGTAAACCCATACACATTCGCTTAATTAAAACATTTATACTTTATATCCGACTATGGTTTGAAACTAAAGTGCCACCATATACATAAATTTTATGACCCCACAACTTTATCATTCCTCTCTTATTATGATTTTTATTTAAAATAAAAACCACACCAACAATACATATCTGACTCACAATCAAATTCAAACGTACCTTTATACCATCGATTTTAATTTCTCATACATCCGACGGAAATCAAAAATAAACTTGCATTTCATTTAACGTTTTTAAACCTATACGAAATGGTCGGTTTTTATTTGCGACGTGTCACACTCTTAATGCTATCGCGCTTGCTCCAGAACTTACCAATTACCAGACTTGTATCATACGAAAACCACATAGTGTTTTTAGAAACCAACTTCATTATTTCATTGTGTCGTTGACTCACAATACCATATTCAACTCTTAAATGCAGCTCCTCCTCACATTTGATAAAACGTTCAAGCCATAGATTGCTTATTCATTGAATTTAGAATTCGTTTTTATTTAAACTCACTTCTTCCTTTATCTGCACCATCAATCATGGTCTCTGCCTTCACAGGCTCACAACTAAAGCAAATTATTTACTTTCTCAAAGTCCATTCCTCAACACTGTCCTTAGTTCTCGTATTTGCAACATTCATTGAAATGTCAAAATACTCAAGTTTCCTTTCATTCACATCCACAACAGTCACATCTTGATGCGGAATCCTCTTTCGACTCTCATCAATTTAAATTTGAACCTTATTTTGTAGTTTCCTCGCCTCTACGCAATGAGAATTGACAACAATTTAAAGGACCAAATTCTTTTTAGAGGCATCGATCCATTCTGTGATCGATGCTCATATGCAATCTATCTAGAATTTAATTTCAAAGTGAATCTTCAATTTCTTAAACACACAGTCTCATAATAACTGAATTCCTTTGATCTTATCTGATTCACTTGCACACATATTCATTATGCCAAACTCTGATTTCCACATGAATTATAAGCTAATCAATCAATGCATAATTCTTCACTGTAGAATCAAATTTTCTCTGTATATATACAACCAAAAAATTACAAAGGTTACTTCTTCTCTGGCTTGATATTCCAATCAGTTGCCTTTCTATCAAATTTTCCCGTAGGCTTACAATAACAAACCCCTTTTTTCTAAAACCTGAATCTCTCCTCTGCCACTATTTTTCTATGCCTTGAGGCTTATAATTTATACAAGTGGACTCTATAACCAATTCTAGTTTTAAATCCATAATTTACTCAACAATTTCCTAAGAATCCTCTTAGTCCTAAAATCTATCCTTTATCCCTAAAAATCCTTTCAAACTCATAAAATCATGGAACCAATTCTACTTTAGGAATTACAATTAATTTTCAAATCTCTCATTCCCTATGGAATCTCAACTATCCTACTTCCCTCATGTTCTGCAATCATTCGGGAATATTTATAAATTCCTCTCAATAATTAATTAATTCCTATTTAAAAACACTTAAAACATTAATAATTACATTAATGAACCCAACTTCCTTAAAAACACAAGACCCCTATGTCTAATAAAATACATAGAAATTTCTGAGCCTAATGTTCCTTCATCAGACTTCCAAGGTTAAAAATAATCATGATCTCCTGATGATGTACTTTTAAACTTTGTCTTCCTAGATCCCATACCTTGTTCTGTAATTTATCATCTATTTCTGCTGTTGTTTGTTTCTCTTCTCCAGGTCTACACAATTTATGCTGATTTTCTCCACTAGCTATACTTTCATAGTCTCATATTGTTTTGTTAAGTCCCCATATTACTAGTATAGTCCCTTATTATGTTAGTGTAGCCCCGTTTATTTTTATTGTTGTACCCCCATATTTTTATTATTGTGCCCTTAATTTATTATTGTTAAGTCGGCTAGGATTACATTGTGGCCCCATGGACTCCTATATATAGAAAGGAGGTTTTGTCATTTGTATCATCCAAGAATTGTTCATTCATGTAATGTATTGGAGCTTGCCCCCTCGAAGTGGCTTATTGCTAAGGCGTTGATATATCTTTTCTTCTATTTTTCGAGTTGGTTTCAAAACATTTGGTATTCGATCTTTGGATTTTAGGGTTTCACTACTCCAAATAGATCATCGTGGCATTTTCGCTATAATTTTTTATATGAAGGTTCAGAAGCTGAAAGTTTTAGATAGCAAAGTCGAATCCTGGGGACCATCGTCACAAAATTTTAGAGCTTGGTTCGCAATATTTTTGAAGATATGATCTGTGGAAGCTAGGTGTTTTTTAGGCTCCCGAATTTCATCTCAAAGAAGGTTATAGGTGAAAATCTTCCAGTTCAAACAATATTGCCAGAACTTAATGAGGAAGGAAAAATCATATTGGAACCTGAAGCGGTCACAGAAACAAGAACTCGAAAAGTACAGTCAATTTCAGAGTATCTCAGTAAGTGGAAGAACTTTCCTGTAGAAGATTCCACATGGGAGGATGAGAATTTTATACAGAAGCATCAAGAAATAATCAAGCATTGAGAACAACACTTGTTTGAAGGAGAGGGGCATGTTAAGTTCCTATATTAATAGTGTAGTCCCTTATTATGTTAGTGTAGCCCCCCTTATTGTTATTGTTATACCCCCATATTTTTATTATTGTGCCCTTACATTATTATTGTTAGGTCGGCTAGGATTACATTGTGGCCCCATGGACTCCTATATATAGAAAGGAGGTTTTTTCATTTGTATCATCCAAGAATTTTTCATTCATTTAATGTATTGGAGGTTTCCCCCTCGAAGTGGCTTATTTCTAAGGCATTGATATCTCTTTTCTTCTATTTTTGGAGTTGGTTTCACAACATGTTTTCCTCTTGCTGCTGCTGCTTCTTTGCTTTCTCGCGGATGTCTTCCTCTGAGGCATTTTCATCATTATACTTCTTATCATTTCAACTTCTCTGTCCAATAAATCTTCTGACTACTGATCACCTTCACCCCTTGATTGCTGATCTTTCATTCTTACTGTCGCCTTGTCATCCTTACCCTCTTGTTTACTGCAATTAATAACTTCTTCCAGATTGTCACTTATGACAGTTTCTTTGTCTTATTTCTTCAGAAATTCATTGGATTGATACATAGTCTTCCATTTATTGCCATCTTCTTCTCTTTTCTCTAGTTTGTTGTTGATGCCCTCTATCTCTTGTATTTTCACATTTTTCATTTCCCAATATTGAAATTGAGATTTATCTTCCTGTATTGAATCATGATTCTTCAACATATTTTCCAGCATTCTAATATCTTTGTTCCATGGATTAAATATTTCCACAGAATTTCCCTCCTCTCTCTTTACTTGGCTAGTCATCTGTACCAAAGTCTCTCCAGCATCTGCAAAAAAACCTTTACTCACAAAACAATTATTAAAATAAAAACCATAAGGCCTCAATGCCTCTTTTTCTTTTGGCAACATTTCAGTATGTTGCTCTGAAATTTCCTCTTTTATCAGTACATCAATATGCTGATTCATTCTTCCTAAATAATTTTCTAAAGGACTCACAAGACCGTCAACAACTCTCTCTTTGACACCATCTGCTCCCATGACGTCTCTCTGTTATTTTCCACTGTAGTGAACTCTGTCTTCTGCATTCACTCTGTCATACTCTGAGTTTTCCAGCAAATATTCTAGCAATGAAATTTATTTTTGGCATTTCTGAAGTATTTCATCATCACTTACAATTCTTGAATTTTTACACAAATTGTCAGTTTGCAAATTACAAGGTTCAACAGTCTCAACTATTGCTTCACATATCAGCTCTTGAAACTGAATCTCATCATCTTCTTTCACAAGAAATTCTTCCTATGTTGTAACAGCTTCAAATATAAATGCATCACTTCTTTCCTCATTCAAGAGACATTCTTCATCATTCTTTAATTCAGAGTATTTATCTTATGAAAGATACTCTCCCATACTTTTGATAGCTTCAAAATATTTCTCATCTTCTGCAAAACCTGTAATCACATCAAAATTATTAGATTAAAAAATACAAGGCTTTACATCGTCCTACTGATCTGAACTTCCCCAAAAACTTAGGAAATCATCAATAATTCCCTCTTCAGCAAGGTAAACTTCTTGTTGTCTTAAATTCTTACAATAATTCATAAGATATTTTACAGATCTCCAATCTTCATCTTCACCCTGAATTTCACCCTGTTCTGCTTTACACCCAAAATTAAAAAATAATCCACTTATTTAATTGCTTCCCATTCCCAAAACCTAAGACAATAGATAGAGGTTTGCCTTAGTCGCTCCATAATGACTAAACACACACAATATGTGTCAAACAATTTCAAGACCTCCATCTTATAAAGGGAACGAAGGATAAAATGAAGGATAAGTATTCCAACTATACTTTAACATTGGAATTGTTAATCCCTTGATTTCTATCTCACAACATCCATAACTCTCAAGGTGGCTATGGAACTATGCATTATCACTGAAACTTCTCATTGCATAGACATTAGGTGGGGAGTTAATTTGTATAAACAAAGAGATGAAATGAGTATTAATTTAGGAAAAGCTTGTCATCTAAATCCCCACAAATGTACCAGAAATATTAATGCTACATGAACACTGTTCATGTTTATCGGATCACTTATACATTTCATGTAGTGATAGTAACCACAAGATTCTTATAACCAGTGGTACAGTGTTCTATCATGAAGGAAGATGTGGCAAAGAAATATAAAGATTTCCACCTACTGGAATAACATTAGATCATGGGGTTGAATTAAAATTTCAAGGTCAATGTCAAGTATCTCCAGTAAAATGGGGTTACTAGCCAAAGGCTTCCTTCCAAATATTTTAAAAAGAGTAGGTCATATTTAGAGGAGGTCAACTCAAGAGACTAGAAGCAAGAAAAGAGGGCAAGTATCTAACAAATATGGTTAGAGTACACATTGAAATCCCCATCTTGGAATGAAATGGTGGTTTACATGGGGCTTGTGAGAGAATATGGGATGGAGGGTAGATTGGAAAAATGAGAAAATGAGAGAAGGGTTTTGTCTAATAAAGGAATATGGGATACCACAAAATAGTAAATATATTGAAGTAAACCCTCTATGGCCAACATCGAATAGAAATATAAATAGGAGGGGAAGGAATGTAAAGATCGGGTTAATGGATAGAGAGAAAGATAAGGACTTATAAAGAGGAGGGTGAGTAGGTGAGAAAACTTCCATCAAATGTCTAGAGAAACCTCGGTGGGGAGGTTATGTGGAAGTGGGTAGAATTGGAGCTAAGGTGATGCATCAAGGCTGCATATTTTCACAATTCTTGACCTGAGGGTAATGGGCCCACATGAATGATTACTATATCGCAACTTCGTAGTTTTAAATAGATCGCAAATCGGCTCCTAAAACAATATCACAGATCGCAGATTTTAAGATTTCGCATGTCGCAACTTATAACATGTAGAACTTGTAATATTTAACCAATAAATAATACCAATGTCGATGTGAAATTGTGATGATGATATCGCATCATTACATTGCAACCCAAAGCTTATTGCAATTCAGAATTTCGTAAATTCAAGTCTACGCCATTCACTGTTATATCATATCGCATGCGATGTGCGATATGCACATGGACCTCTGCCCAACACGTATCCACTTCGGCACTTTCATAGTTTAACTTGCGAATTGATTAGGACCTTCAATCTTCACTCCAGTTTCTGCAACTAAATCACAATCCTCCACAAAATGATATCTATCGATAGAATCGCATCTCAATAAACTCCTGTTCTGCCATATTTTAATCTCCAA
This sequence comes from Pinus albicaulis, assembly GCA_034641835.2. Taxonomy (NCBI): domain Eukaryota; kingdom Viridiplantae; phylum Streptophyta; class Pinopsida; order Pinales; family Pinaceae; genus Pinus; species Pinus albicaulis. Next base: position 41,025,989 of record CM076577.1, on the reverse strand, counting down.
CGAAAAGAATACACACACATATATATATATATATATATATATAATGAAATCAAAATAAATAACGCACATAGATAATACATGATCTAGAACATTTTTTGATACATTAAAAATAAACAGACTCCATTATTATTGAGCTCAAATTATAGGCTAAGGTTATTATGGGCCTAAATCACAAATTCGACCAGAGATTACATTGTGCTGCCTCCCTCATACAACATAGAATTTGCATTATAAAGAAATTACAAAACGAGTGGATCATATAAGATCCACGATTTCCTCCCGCAATCGCTTAACTAATCCCTGAGATCACTCTATTTTAATTACATGGCAGATTTTAAAAACTATTCATATCTTCTAGATGCATCGATTCCACTTTTGAGATAACAAATTTATCACTTTAACCAAATTTTATGAAATTAGCCCTCTTTTCAAATGGTTGTCCACGTCTCTCCTTCCAAAAATTTGAATTTAAATTTTAATTAAGGGTGGTCTGATTCTCCTGCATCAGACTCCAAAGGGACAAAAATTTTATGACCTCCTGGTCATATGTCTTCTTCATCTCTGTAACAAGTCTACTACTTGCTATCAGTACCAAGTCCTCTTCTTAGCATCATTTTCTTTCTTTTAGAAATTCTACCCACACTTTCTCTGTGGAATTTCCTTTGTGATTTTTGTGTAACATCACTCGTGGGTTGCAACAAAACCTCTGCAATAAAAAGTCTCCTCCTTGCTACATGATACCTCACTAAGCTTATCTCCTCTGAGCTCAGTCTTTCGGTATCTCTGGTTCTCTCCTCTGGAACCAATTGAGCACTTCTGGCTCTAGGCTACTGCAATATTATCATCGTGGCTACCTACACAAAATATAAAGACCACGCATTTACCAATCTTCGACATATTTCTACCTCCTTTCCACACATAATATTTTTCTGCTCTGATACCACTTGATGCAGCAATGTTGCATATTTTCACAATTCTTGACTTGAGGGTTATGGGCACACATGATGGATCGCTATATCGCAACTTCGCAGTCTTAAACAGATCGCAAATCGGATCCCAAAAAAATATCGTAGATTTTAAGATTTCCCATGTCACAACTTATAGCACACACCTTGTAATACTTAACCATAAATAATAACAATGTCGATGCGAAATCATGGTGACGATATCGCATCGCAACATTGCAACCCAAAGCTTATCTCCATTCGGAATTTCACACATTCAAGTCTACGCCATTAACTATTATATCATATCGCATGCGATGTGTGATATGCGCATGTACCTCCACCCGACACGTATCCACTTCGACACTTTCATAGTTTAACTTGCGAATTGATTAGGACTGTCGATCTTCACTCTAGTTTCTGCGACTAAATCACAATCGCCCATTCCTCTGCACACTGATATCTATGGATAAAATCCCATCTGCATAAACTACTATTCTGCAATATTTTAATCTCCAACAAAAATAATACGTATATATAATAAAATCGGAATAAATAACGCACACAGATAATACATGATCCAGAGCATTCCTAGATACATAAAAAAATAAATGGACTCCATTATTATCGAGTTCGAATTATAGGCTAAGGATACTATGGTCCTGAATCAAAAATTCTCCCTGAGGTTACATTGTGTTTCCTCCCTCATACAACATAGACTTCATTATAAAGAAATTACAGAATGAGTGGATCATCTAAGATCCATGATTTCCTCCCACAGTTGTTTAACTAATCCCTGAGATCACTCTATTTTAATTAAATGTCATATTTTTAAAACTAATCATATATTCTAGATGCATCAATTCCACTTTTTAGATAACAAATTTATCATTTTAACCAAATTTCATGGAAATTAGCCCTCTTTTCAAATGGTTTTCCACATCTCTCCTTTCACAGCTTTGAATTTCAATTTTAATTAAGGGTGGTCCAATGCTCCTGCATCATAAGGGGATAAAAGTGAGTGAGGGTTGGGATAAAGAGGAAATAAGTTTCCCAATGGGTCATTGGGTGTTGGGTCATGGAGTCATATGGTCATGAGCATCAAGGGTCTCTAACTTCTAGGGATGAAAAACTACAATTTTTCCATGGAAACACATAAGAGCTCAAGGAGAGGGGATGCATGATCTCTTCATAACACTATGCAGGGATAACCAGTGGAAAGAAAGGCATGGGAAAGATGAGCATGGGTAGCATTCTAATTCTTCATACCACTATGGAACCAGGAAATATAATTAAGATATACAAGTGAGATTGAAATTAAGAAAAAAAACATAGCTTGTAACTTGTAAGACATTATATTTTGTGGAAAAATGTGGAAGACATTATATGATGAAATATAAAAGAATAGAAATATAATTTAATAGTCACGCCAAGAAAAAATTCACAAAGTAAACTCAACGATGTCCTTTCGACTCTCAAAATTGTTTGTAGTCAAACATTGAACTATGTGCCATCCACCTAAAAATTAAGTTAGCTTAGCCAAATCAAAGACACAATAGAATAAAAATAAAATTCATCATATAACATATTATACTTTCGATTAATATATAAGCAATTTTTCTGCTAGGTGTAATTAGTTTTTCGCGTCACTTAATGGTTTTTTTCTTAGAATTATAGAATACGATAAGATAATAATAATTTATATGAAATCCTCACCATAATATCTTAACACCAATGAAAAATAAAAATATGACCAAACTGTTATGAGGGTCATTGGTCTACTGCAAAAAGAGTTATAAAGTACTTGAAGGGAACTGAAGACTTTGGACTCAAGTATACAGAGGTGGGTGACTTCAGCTTCGTTGGATACTCTGATTCAGACTTTGATGGAGATAAAGAAATCAAATTATCTACTTTAGGCTATGCTATGAGTCTTGGGTCAGGAGTTGTCTCCTATAGGTCACAAAAATAATCAATTCCAACATTCTACAACTCAGACAGAATAAGTGGAATCAACTGAAGTAACAAAGGAAATTGTGTGGCTCGAGAAAATTCTAGAAGATTTGTGGGAGAAAAAAGTACATTCAAGTCCTCTTTTGATTGACAAAACTTTTTCGATAAAATTGGCCAAGAACCCAAAGTTCCATGATCAAATGAATCACATTAATACAAAATACCATTTAATTTGACATTGTGTTGAGGTCAAAACAATCCACCTACGAAATTGTTCCAGAAATGAGCAGATTGAAGACATCCTCACCAAAGCACTCAGAAGGGAAAAGTTTGAAAGAGTCAAAATGATGCTTGGACTCACCAACATCCCTTCAAATTAAGGGGGGAGTGTTGACACCTAATATTTGGGATTAGGAAAAATTATGTAAATATTGTAAATAGCAAAAAATAAAAGGAAGTTAGTAGATGAAGAGATATTGGGAGATGAAACTCAATAGTCTCCATCTCCTTGTATATATTAATATTCTCTCTTAATGAAAAACAAAATTTGGTTCTGATTTACAAACCTGGCCTGACAGGAAAGACACTTAGAATAGTCATATTAGGTAAATGAGATCAGTAAACATATGATGGAATGATAAGAAGCACAACCCTTAAACATTTTTTTTCCTTTTTATGCCACATGAAGCATCAAGCGGCTCACATAAGATGATTGAACAAGTATAACCTTAAGAAAAGGGTAATGGGTAGCACATGGGATGAACAGATGAGGGTAGCATGCAAGCATGTACAAATGCACCCATTAGAATGAGTTGAATCAGCTAGAGTGAACATGGAAGGATAACGCATAAGTGAGGTGAGCACAAAGGAGCATAAATTACTATTGAGACGGGTTGGGCAAAAATATCATTTGGGCAAAGTATGTGATACAAAAAATTGACCCATTCAAAATGAAGGATGCAACCTTTTCAAATTGGAACGATTGCTTTTAAATGTGACAAGATATTTGGCAAGGCAACAAGCATTTGACAAAGTACCATTTGCATTATAAGTGCTAAGGTGAGATGAAGAGTTGGTGAAGGAGTTGGAGGGGAAATCCATAAGTTTATATGGGTTTAGATATTGTGCAATCAATCAATGCATTAGGGGGATTTTAAGATCTAAAATGGGCCTCCTATGAAAAATTTACAACCAAAATAAAATTTATGAGAACTAATAGGATTCAAGACGATGATGTCAGCCATGGGGGGTGATTCACCATTTTTGGAGTAAAAAAGTAAAAGTATTAAAAAATAATAAAACAATAAAACTACTTTTTCAACTCGTATTTTCAACTTATCTCCCTAAGGGTTTAATCAAATTTTGAGCGGGAGTACTCGTTGGATGCAAAATTTTATTCTTCATTCAAGGAGTATCCATGTTGCATACTTTTGATGGACACTACTACAGGAAAAATGAGAAATACATGAAAAAATGTGATTGCAATCACGTTTTTCGTGTATTTCTCATTTTTCGTGTATAAGAGTCAATCAAAAGTCTAAAACATGGGTACTCCTTGGATGGGGAATTAAATTTTTCATCCAAAGAGTATTCCTACTCGAAATTTGAGTAAAACCTTAGGGAGATAAGTTCAAAATAAGCATTGAAAAAGTAGTTTTTTCCTTTTTTCCCTCTAAAATTTGATGATGTAATCAAATCTTACTTTATTATTTCCACTATTACTTTATAATTTGCTTAGGAGGCCCATTTTAGACCTAAAAATTCCCCTGATGGGCTAGGATGATACGATGGGTCATCGCACAAGTCATGATAAAATTTTCTTACATGACAAAGTGTAGGTTAATAATTTCTTGTTAGTCAGAGGAAAATATAAGCATGTGAACACAAGACAAATAAATACACAAGCTTATGCTTGAATAAATAGTTTATATTCATTAATTATTCTCTCATATACATCCACCGAGATACAACTATTCTCTCTTCTTGCTTCACATTACAATGGCCCAACCACATCTATATAAACACCAAAATTTTCAAATATGGAATCATGCAAACTCTACCTTTACTTTCCTCATGCAAACTAAGACTTCACATTTTAACTAAAATTTTCTAACTCTCCTTTAACTTAACTCAACATTTTTTTTTCTTGACTTAACTTTTCTAGACAAAGCATTAACCTTCTAACTTCAGCTCACTTGACTTCTAATATAGGCTCGAATTAATTTTCTTAACTTAACTCTACTCTTCATGCATTGCATGCATACGAGATTAATTACTATTTCTAAAACTCTCCCTTAATTATGACCATATGACTCAAACTTAACTTAATCATAACTCAACTATGGATGCTATGTTTGCAATAAAAAATTTTCTCAAAAAATTGTCTACAATGTAGTTTTTTATTTTTCATTGCTTCCATATTCTATACCCTTGAAACTACTTCATTTTCAGTTGCACTTTCTCGATGTAAGCTCCATATTTCTTCACTTGCTGCTACTGCAATTTTTCTTTGACTTATTTTATATTTTTTCTAAAAAATAATTTAGGTTTTAAGGTCCTATATTCTTTACCTTCCTCTTGAAATATTTGTTGACTCATTGACTACTACCATAACTCTTCATCTTCAAACTATGAAATTTTCCATGCTTATTTCGCTTCATATTCCTGATTTTCTTTATGTCATATTTCTTGATAGTACAATTTGATCTCTTCTTGACTCCATTATTGAAAGTTTGTTTCAATTCTTTCTTCTTCGTCTTCAAAAACTTCCATGCCATTTTCTACATATTTTTTTCATCTTCTCTTTTAGCCATAATTGTAGCTAGAGTTTTGTCATGTCTACTTGCACACTCAAAATAAATGTTAAAAACATCTTCATTATGCTCTGCAATGAGATATTTTTATGCTTCTTCTTTCTTCTCTGCCTCTTCAACTGCATTGAGGTTATCTTCCACTATTATGTTTTTAGTGGACATTCTCATCAAAAAAGCATGAATCACTTTATCCTCTTCTTAAGCATCAATTGTTGCTAGACCATGCACTGCTTCATGAGAAATTATAACTATTATTTCATAACTTGTTGCTATAGTGGTAGCTTCAACCTTTAATTATTCATCAAACATGACACTTTCCATATTTCCACAATCAGTGCTTGTTTCAAAAAAAAGACCATGAATTTCAATAATGTAATTTTCATCTTCTCTGTGGTGAGATATTTGAGCATGCATGTGCTCATTAACAATTTCAACGTCACCAAATTCATCATTTGTTTCTATATTCATGAGAGATGCACTTTTAGATCTACAAACAATTAATTAATATGAAAATTGTCATTGTTGTTCTCAAACTTAAATTCCTTAAACTATGATTCAAAGAGGTCATCATCAACTACAATCATGCCAACTAGATCACACATTTTATTCACTTCTTTATTGGAAGCTTCACCATCATCCACAAGGTCAATTGTTGGATTCATCAATTCACAACTCATTTTTCAATCACCATCCACATGTGTCTCGTAACACTGGGATTCACGATCATTTCCACCATCCATGTTACAGTGAGGTTCTTAAGCATATATAGGAGTCTTGCTCTACTTCACACGTAGAGGCTTCAACTTCTCACTCTGAAATATTTTTTGTGTCTTCTTCATCTATATGCATGTATGCATGATGGGTTTCACTTTTATAGTCTTTATGTCCATCATCCACATTTGAGTGAGATTTTCCAAACTCTGTTTCCCCCCTAGATTCTTGCTCATTTACTCTTAGACGTGCAATTGACTTTATATTGATTCTTCAACAAGATGAAACATAATTTGGTGCTTTATGTCACTTTCCTTTGTACCAAATTCTACTTCCAGGGTCTTTCATGCTTCCGAGGAAGATGTAGCTTTTGCTACCTTACACAAGTAATTATCATCCAATGCATGTTTTATAAGATCCGATACTAAGGCATCACATGCTTCATCATATGGGTTATTATAACGATACGCAATCAACTCTTTACATCGAAGAAAAGTTTTCATTTTGACAATTCCCAAAAATTTAAATTTTCACGAGGAAATATTGGAAATGTTACCAGATCTATCATGATCCATTCACCCTCAAATTGTTCTACTTCATCTACTTGTCATTTATATGCCTTGACTATGGTGATGAACTCTATGATCTCTTCGAAATACTTTGGATCTTCCTTTTGATTTCTTTTCCCAGTTTGCTTCTATCTTGCTTTGTGATCCATGACTATCATCTTTATTTTGTCTTTTTTCTTCTCTCCTTATTGTGTCATCCTTCTAGAAATTAATGCCACTTTAAAACTAAACATTTTAACCTTCACTTTAATAGTGGCTCCAAACAACTACTAGCAACTTTTCTAAGATTTTCTACGTAGATTCTTATAGAGGCTCATGGCTATAGCTTACAGTGGAGGCTCCTTCTTTGGTGAGTGGTAGTGGCTCTTTCCTCTTGATATGGTGGTGGATCTATAGGCTACTCACCCTAATATTTTAGTAGTTGAGTTTACAAACTCTCAACGAGCTCTAGTTTCTACTTATGAACCAATGGATGCAAAATTCAGTTTTCGGTATACTCACAATAGCTAAGGCTCTTAGTGGAAGTAGCTCATGACCTTCGTAACTCCTTTGGCTATTTAAAACATTGCTAAACCTTTCTTTGATACCACTTGTTATTTATAGGTAGAGATAAACATGAAAACACAAGACAAATAAGTACACAAGATTCTTCTTGAATAAATAAGTTATATCCATTATTTATTTTCCCATTTACATCCACCGAGTTATTGTTATTCTCTATTCTTACTTTAGATTACAATGACCCAACCATGAGTATATAAGTACTAAAATTTCTAAATATGGAATCACACAAAATCTAACTTGATTTTACTCATGAAAATTGTGGCTTGACCCTTTAACTAAAATTTTCTAACTTCACTTTAGGGTAAAAATGTGAATCTGGGTTACACTTTCATGAGAAACGTGTTTGAAAATTTCATTTTCCCTAAAAGTTCAGCTAAATTCAACATAGGCTGTGGTTGGTCTTTAGATGATCTCAAACTAGAAGTTATGTCTCATGTAAAAGAGTTTATCCATTAGCTAGAAGCTCACCCATAGTGGACTAATATTTTTCCAATGCCCACTGGGTGGGTAGGGTATTTAGCTTTCTAGAGGTGAAATCCACTATAAGGCATCATGAGACAAGACAATCACCTGAGTGAAGCTACTACGTGCCACCCCACATATCCCCCTCAAGTTAAGTAAGCTATCAATTCTGAGATGCCCCTCAGGTGGTCACCATCATCGTCATGATATCGTCATGTTAGGTCACTGGTTTAACATCCCAGCCCTCAGGAGGTCAAGTACTAAGGTGCACAACATACTAGGGAGGTGTTTTTGAGCCCCATGTTTTACGGCCAGGAATGTTTTGCAAAAAAGCGAAACCCATAGGTTCAGCTCCATCTTAGCTAAAGGGTTACCACAACATATATTGAATTTAAGCCTGCCACCCCACGTACCCCGATGTACCTCTTTTAGAAAGTTCAGATGAAATTTTGAAATTAATTCGGCCGAACTTTTTCTATAATTAACATTGATGGCATGGGTAAACAAATTTTTGGTCGGAGATAGGAAAACCAGCAACAAAAGTTCAACCGAACTATTAGTTCAGCCAAACTTTTTATTATAATTCGACCAAAATTTTTGTTATAAATATACCGGTCCACAGACCACAACAATTTTTCGGTCAGTTTGTTACCGTTGGAGAGCTATATGGTGTGTTGTTCTTTTGATTAGTTTGTTCGATCAGAGTTTTCGATCAGTTTGTTCGATTAGAGTTTTCAATCAGTTTGTTCAGTGTGTTGCATTGTTGTAAGGGATAGTAGGGGAGCAAGTGAAGGTGCGAAGTTCAGGCAAATTTGTTATTTTATTGTTTATGGTTGTTTTTGTTGTTTAAATCTATTTTTTAGTTTGCTTTGTTTGCAGGTTTTGTGTAGGTTCTGCTCTACGTCCTCGACGTGCTCTGCCTACTCGGCATGCTCAACATGATCTGCATCCTCATCCTATGCTCTTCCTACTTGGTGTGCGTTGTCTCACTGTCTCCTCGTCTGCCTCCTCGGTGTGCGTTGTCGATTTTCAGGTATGACTCTTATGAATTTATTCTAGAGATTATTAGAGTTTGTAAATTTGTTATTTTTTTTGTTTATGGTTATTTTTGTTGTTTAAATCTAATTTTTAGTTTGATGTGTTTGCAGGTTTGGTGTATGGTCTACTATGCATCCTCGACGTGCTCTTCCTGCTTGACGTGCTCTGCCTGCTCTGTGTCCTCGTCGTCTTCTCCGCCTGCTCGGCGTGCGCTGTCTTGTTGTTTGCTCGTCTACCTCCTTGTCATGTGCTATCTATTTCCATGTATGGCTCTTATGAATTTATTTTGGAGATTGTACGAGAGAGGTCACTGGTGAATAGATGACATTCTTGTTTTAAGATGCGTGTGAATTTTTTCCGATAGAAAGTGTTTTCTTATCATTAATGTATGTTCAGTTATTCATGAAAGCTAGCACTTATATTTTTTGTAAAGTAGGTAAATTTATTCCCACTTATGCTAAATTATGAATGAATATGTAATTATTTAATAAATGGGAAAGTTCATTTCTTAAAATAATTTTGATGAGGGTCCCCTAAAAGAAGTGTATCCAACCCATGCCTCGGTTATGTATGTTATCCACGTAATTCTCATTTCACCTCATGTCTTAATTCCAGTCTTAGGGCACATGCGTAGGCTCCGTTTATTGTTTTCACCCTTTCTTTCTCTAGTCACATTTTGACTTCTTCTTGTCCTTCGAATCATTGTGGACTTCGAGATTTTTCTTGTTTTGCTCATAGCAATACTTATCCTTTCGTATCGCCTTATCCAAAGTTTGAGGTTCATCAAAATCAATTTTGTATCATATCTCCATCACAGAAAATACAATCTACACACTGCTCTATGTTGACTTCTCCTAACTCAAATATACCTCCACTCTATTCCTTCCTCTCTTACCCATTTTATATCAGCAAGCGCTTATATCTATCCTACTTCTAGATTGGGACTATCCTCATGTTGTTGTTATAAAATAAAGATCTATCTGTGGCATAGAGCCAATGTGAGCTGAGTAGAGACGCCTACCTGGGAGTTCAGGGGTTCTATATCGGGTTTTGGTTGTTGTTTATTCTTCGATAGCTATTGTTATTAAACAATAAGGATGCTTCCTTCTCCTAACTCAGATATACCTCCACTATATTCCTTCCTCTCTTACCCATTTTATATCAGCAAGCACTTATATCTATCCTGCTTCCGTATTGGGACTATCCTCCTGCTTAAGAGAATTAATTTCTATCTGTAAAAAGTATCTTTCCTCCTGTTTCTATTATAAAATAAATATCTAGCTGTTGAATAGAGCCAATGTGAGCTGAGCAGAGACGCTTACCTGGGAGGTCAGGGGCTCTATATTAGGTTTTGGTTTTTGTTTATTCTCTGATAGGTATTTTTATTAAACAATAAGGATGTTGCCTTCTCCTAACTGAGATATACCTCCACTATATTCCTTCCTCTCTTACCCATTTTATATTAGCAAGCACTTATATCTATCATGATTCTAGATTGGGACTATCCTCCTGCTTAAGAGAATTAATATCTGTCTGTAACAAGTATCTTTCCTCCTATTGTTGTTATAAAAGAAATATCTAGATGTGGCATAGAGCCAATGTGAGCTGAGTAGAGATTCTTATCTGGGAGGTCAGGGGCTCTATATCAGGATGTGGTTGTTTTTTATTCTTCGATAGGTATTTTTATTAAACAATAAGGATGTTTCCAGCTCCAAACTCAGATATACCTCCACTCTATTCCTTCCTCTCTTACCCATTTTATATCAACAAGCACTTGTCATTAGGGGAAATTTGAGGTCTAAAATGGGTCTCTTAAGAAAAATGTACAACCAAAATAAACTTTATAATAACCAATAGGATTCAAGATGATGATGTCAACCATGGGGGATGATTCACCACTTTTTAAGTAAAAGGGTAAAAATATAAAATAAAATAAAATAATAAAACTATTTTTTGAACTTGTATTTTCAACTTATCTCCCAAAGGTTTTACTCAAATTTCGAGCGGGAGTGCTCGTTGGATGAAAAATTTAATTCCCCATCCAAGGAGTACCCATGTTGCATACTTTCGATGGACCCTTCTATGTGAAAAATGAGAAATACATGAAAAAATGTGATTTCAATCACATTTTTCATGTATTTGTCATTTTTTGTGTAGAAGTCTCTGTCAAAAGTATGCAACATGGGTACTCCTTGGATGAGGAATTAAATTTTACATCTAACGAGTACTCCTACTTGAAATTTGAGTAAAAAATTTGGGAGATAAGTTGAAAATATGAATTGAAAAAGTAGTTTTTATTTTTTCCCTTTAAAATTTGATGATGTCATCAAATATTATTTTATTATTTCCACTATTATTTTATAATTTCCTTAGGAGGCCCATTTTAGACCTCAAAATTCCTCTAATGATCTATCTTGCTTCCAGATTGGGACTATCCTCCTTCTTAAGAGAATTAATATCTATCTATAACAAGTATCTTTCCTCTTGTTGTTGTTATAAAATAAAGATCTAGCTATGGCATAGAGCCAATGTGAGCCGAGCAGAGACGCTTACCTGGGAGGTCAGGGGCTCTATATTAGAATGTGGTTGTTGTTTATTGTCTGACAGGTATTGGTATTAAAAAATAAGGATGAAATGAATAAATTCCATACCCTTAACTCTTAAGCTACCTACGTCGAGAGAAATTCAAGAAAGAAAACACTCTTTTTGGGGTAGCGCTCCACTATGAATACTTATAGGCAGGGTTGTTCCAATGAAACCAATCATTTTAGTTATACAAGTAATATACGTTTTATAATTCAATTAAGAGTTATACATGATGTAACTTATCTCAATTAGCTCGTAATAATGGTCTTACTTCACATTTCATCTATTACTTATAAGCAAGGGTGTTGTATTCCCTCATGTTTACCTTATATTACCCTTACTTCCCTCACAATTGCTTTTGTTGTTTTTCCTTAAGGTCCTCTAAAAGTTTTATCTTACTTTCATAGGTTGCTTTTATTGTTTTATTTCATTAGAGTTTTCATGCCCTCACAATTGCTTTTTCTTTTATGTCTTAAGGTCCTTTACAACTTTATCTTACTTTCTTAAGGTCCTTTACATATTTTTATTACTTTCACAGACTTCTTTTATTGTTTCATTTCATTAGGCCTAATTGTAATATTAATTCCTCAAGGAATTGATGAACCATTAAACACATCATTAAATCATCGAGATTTTTCATATATAATAGCTTTATCTTACTTTCATAGGTTTATTTTAGTTTTTCATTTCATTATAGTCTTCATGCCCTCACAATTGCTTTCTCTATTCTTCCTTAAGGTCCCATAATAGATTTATCTTACTTTCACAGGTTGCTTTTATTGTTTCATTTCATTAGAGTTTTCATGCCCTCACAATTTCTTTCTTTGTTCTATCTTAAGGTTCTTTACATATTTATCTTACTTTCATAGGTTTCTTTTATTGTTTCATTCCATTAGAGTTTTCATGCCCTCACAATTTCTTTCTCTTTTCTGTTTTAAGGTCCTTTACAACTTTATCTTACTTTCATAGGCTTATTTTATTATTTCATTTCATTAGGTCTAATTGCAAGATTAATTCCTCTAGGCATCGAATCATCATTAAATACATCATTAAATCAACAAGATGTTTCATATATAGTAGCTTTGGCTTACTTTCATTGGCTTGTTTTATTGTTTCATTTCATTAGAGTTTTCATGCCCTCACAATTGCTTTTTTTGTTCTGTCTTAAGGTCCTATAATAGCTTTATCTTACTTTCATAGGTTTATTTTATTGTTTCATCTCATTAGAGTTTTCATGCCCTCACAATTGCCTTTTATGTTTTGTCTTAAGGTCCTTTACAACTTTATCTTACTTTCATAGGCTACTTTTATTGTTTCATTTCTTTAGGTCTGATGGTAAGATTAATTCCTCTAGGAATTGAAGCATCATTAAATACAACATTAAATCATCGAGATGTTTCACATATAATCTAAAGCTCCATAGAGATTTTGGATACATAACTAAAAAATATGCAAGCAGTTTTCGAATAGCAATGTCAATAGTGTTCTAATGAGATATAATTCTCATTAGAATTAGCAGTCTTTCGATTTGACAAGTCAATTATTTTGAAAGTGATTTAAGATACAATGATTCTTTGTTTATTATATATATATGAAAATAAATAAAAGACAGATAGATCCTTATCTTATTTATATGCTCTATATTGTAAAAGGCTGGGTGTTTAGTCGTTGTTGTGGTGGATTTGGTGCACGAATGTATGAAATCACACTAGTTTAAAGGGTGTGGTTTGGCCTTTAAACTCTAGGTAACAGTCAGAAAGTGGTGGACTCAAAAGCATACAATCTAGAGGAAAAAGCATGCAAATGTATACTCAAATTAAACTAAAAGTAAGACACAAATATACAGAAGCTATTGAAGAGAGTCAAATGATAATAGTGAAAATAGTGGCTCTAGGACCCTTCTTATTAAATTTTTGATACAAAGAAGAAATTTTACCCACTTGCGAAAGGGTCCCTAGACAATGGTTCTAGGTCCCGATGCAAGGATGTTGTTTTCCAAGCTCGCCTTGGTGCAAGCTCCGTCTCTCTCTGCTGTGATGGACTAAGATTGTTGGATGGCCAACAATCGAGTCCCCTATATCTCTAGCTCTGGGTGACACATTGTTGGTATTGCGTGGGAAATTCTGGCCAACATATCAATGTGATCACCCATTCTTCATCTCATGGTGGCTTTATATAGGGGATTTCAAATCCTCCTTCCCTCCCTTGGTACATGGTGGATGGTGACCCAAGGGAGATGTATGATTCCATTGTGTGCTCACATAGTGTCTAAGGAGGCGCTAGTGGCTATCCTTAGGCGGCTTCATGTAAGGAGTAACTGTCCTTTTCTTTGTGTGGTCCCGAAAAGTGAAATTTTGCCACCTTCAAGAATGTACGCTTACCGGGAAAAAATACATGTAGAAGGCGCTCTTCTCGAAGGATAATGCACGCAAATAGTAGTTAATGACTAGTTCAAATTTGATTTCTCAAAATCTTAGAGATTTTAAATACTTTCTTGATTCCATAATGTCTTCATGCCCTGTAAATCCTTTATCTTGACATTAATTAATGTCACCTTCTGATGTACCATTTTCCAATGTTAACAGTTTCCCCCTAATGTGTGAGGTCTAGGAAGGACTGTATAGCCAAAATAAATTATAGTTTCTTTTATGTATCATGCGTAGAGAGAGAGGGAGACCTGCGTGGAGCTTTGGAGTTGACAACACCCTGCACCGGTTCCAAGAATGATCACATCTAAGTGATCCCTGCAAGAAAATACAATTTACAATCATATATAAAAAATTTAAATGAGGCGGGCATGTCCCAATATTGTGATGCTATGGCTAGTTAAAAAAAATTAACAAATACATGTGTTGTCTGCATCACTACTATGGTAGTGATGCTGGCGGTTGTTGACGACGACTGCTGACGCCCTCAGGGGTGTTTTTTCTTTGAGGATAGGTGAAATGTGGTACCCATATGCGTAAACTTGGTATGGCATGTAGCTGCGCAATGAATGCATATGGACTAGCTGGGACCTTCCTGTGTAAGCATTGTTTGACAGAGATGCTTGTGGAGGCACGGGTCTTCAACAGATTTGATCAAAGTGAAATGGTTGTAAGGTACGATACCATCTTGACATGAAAGCTTTTTTCGTAGGCGAATGTCAGGAGGATCGATGAAATTTTTGGATAATGATGTCTCCCACATTGCCACCCGAGGATACCCCTTTGCATGGGAAGGGATGATCCAAGGTATCGCTTCCTTTTTGGAAAAGACGTATCAAGGTCGACAAAAAGGAAGCCTAAACCGAGCCATGGGTTGCTGACCTAAGGGGTTGGGGACTTAGATGTGATGGGTTTAACATAGGCATGTTGGTGAGAGGTGACTGAAAACTAATGATGGGGATTCAGTGGCCTGAGGTCAAAGTATACTTAAGTAGCTTGGTGATAGTCATAGTTGTTTCTGAGGGGAAAATCTCTAGAGTCGACACGACTTCCAGGACGGGTGTAAAACGACTATGAATGTCATGATGGTGTATACGTGGGGGTGAAATAATCTGACCAAGGGAGATCAGGGACTACTGCCATGGGAGAAAAGATGAAATATGAGGGTGAAGGGGCAAAGTGCACCGTTTGTGGTCTTTGTACACTTACCAAAAGAATAAAATAATGGGGTTTGGTTTGTACAAAACACAGATACAGGTACCCCAAAACATGAAAGTGTTCACTCACTGAAGGCATGAGGAAGGTGTTTTTCTGAGGGTGGGGTCCCATTTGTTGGTCTCATGTGCGGGGTTAATCAAGTAGATGAAACAGTGTTGCAGATGGGATTATGCTAGTGGAGGTATGGTGGGCCAAATGCGATGCACGGTGGTGTGTGTTTTATTTGCTTGTACAACCTGGTCACCCAAGAAGGGGGTTTTAGTTGGCATGGTAAACTTGACCTTATGCATGATGAATGGATGGGCACGAGGTGCTTCCCGGACTGAAGTGGTATGGCCATGGCATCACTTCTGTCATGATATATGGTATACTTTGGGTGACGAGTGCCATGGAGGGGAGGGTCTACCGACCAATGCGGATGTCTATCATGTGCAGGGTGAGGTGATGATAAAAATAGTCGAGTATGAGGACCCTATGGTTTATTTCTAATGGATAAATGATGTCAGCATATGAAAAGTTTTCTAGGACTCTATCATGTTGGGGGTAGAATGATACCTACTCTGGAACTTTCAATAGGTGGTGCTGTGAATGGTTTGCGGGTTTTTCCTGCAAAAATAACTACCTCAAGTGAAGGCATCTTTTTTTCATAAAATAATATTGAAAGGCATGAGCTTTAAAAAGGAAAATAAGAGAGGGCATACCTGCCGATGCTAACTTTTATTTTTTTTGCTGGAAAGAGAATGTGTGGCATCGCTTCCGTTCATCGCGAAGGACTGATAATTGTGCAACTTACGGCTCGCAGAATGGACCCTCTGATCTCTCGTTATGGCCCTCCGAAGTTTCTAAAAAGCGTGATAAATAGGTGAATATGGCCCTTATTCAATTAATTTGTATTTGTTGAGGTTTGAGAGATAAGAGGTATTTGCGGAGCATTTCTTGTCATTGCGGTCAGCCCGTGTAACAGGGACTAGTGATACTATGCCAAGGTAACTTCTATGATGTCCCGCATTTTAATTTTTATAGTTTGATGGTGCCGGGGGCCGTACAAATTGGGTTTATACGGACTCTGGGTGACTTTTGCCCTAGATTGCACGGGCGATCTGGGCAAAAGTGCGCCTTCCTTGCGCGCAATTTTGAGGGACAGGCACGCAAGGGCGCTCTGTTCCCCAATTTTAGTGTGCCTGTGAGAAATATAGGTGTGCGCTAAGTGTGCCTATCTGAGGGACAGGTGCACAAAGGCAGAGGTGACAAATGTTTTTGGTTTTTTAGCTATTTTTTGGGTTTTTTCTCTGTACTGACGGGTGCCTGTGTTGATGACAGTTTAATATGGAGGGAGAGGGACTGACCTGAGATCTGGACCGCTCTAGCTATGGATGCTGGGGTGCGACGTCAGTTGGCCACATGGGGCCTTTTGAATTTTGCTGAGAATGAGTTTCTTTAGTCACAGGACCGTTTACTACGCTACATTATACAACAATGGTGTAGGAGGCGCAACATGTTCGTGTTGTGGGGGACAAACTTGGTGATCCGTCTCGAGATGGATATCTACTTTATGACCAAGTTACTGCCTCAGGGTGAGGCACTGAGGTACCGACTCCCCTCTCGGAGAGTGAACCTAGATAGATTCGAGAGGCATCATTATGGGGGAGCGCCTCTTACCAAGGGATGCATCAGCATTGCATCAGTTACAGATGTGGTAGAGCAGTGTGCTCTGGTAGTGGTCGTACGATTGTTGGGGTCGTCTACTTCGGATTGGGCATCTGGGGTGTAGGTTGGAGTTTTTCACCAGTTGAGGTCCGATCATTTCTTTGACTTCGCCCACTTTTGTTTTGACGGTATGGTTTCGCAATTGAACAAGGTCCGACATGGATCAAATTCATTTTCGTACGCTCATATCCTATGTAGCATAACGTACGAGAGGGTGATGCTACTAAGGCCAGTGGTGGCAGTGCCTATTGGGGGGCCACAAGAGCCACGTATGAGGAGGTGGGCTCTGGTGATGTCGCGAGGCGATGGTGGCATGGTGGGGAATTATTGAAATGCCATGATAGAGGCCTGGTTCGAGGCCAAACCACAGATGTTTCTAGAATACCCGTATGCAGGGATGGACTTCCAGGGTGAGCTAGACATGGGTCTCCTTTTTGGTTATGTTTGGGGACCTGCAGGTATGGTTTATATGTTTTTTCTACATTTGTTTGAGTATGTATGTGCTTACGTGTTTTGTTAGTGACACTGAAATTGTTTTGGTTACACGTCCAGATGTTGGCAAGGTGGGTCTCCCCGTGGCCCAAATGGTGGGCCACGATCCTCGGTGACAACCTTGAGGTGGTCAGGGAGAAGGTGATGCAGGTGGACTAGGCGGTGGTGTCGGTGGACCTGAAAGAGATGGTGTTGGCCCATCAGGTGAGGTTAGTAGCTTGGCTATTGCAAAGGTTGTGGCTAAGCGAGCTCATGCTGATGCGACAGAGGCGTGCATTGTAGTACTGACAGCTCAGGTGAATGCTCTTAAGGACTTCCGGGGTCGAGTGGATCACTTGACCCAAGCGATGCCTGGTCGAGGTTTCATGGATGACTTTGGGTAAGTTTGGTTAGAGACAGTGATGGCTCGTGAGAGGGATTATTGGCCCACTCCATGTCAGGTGGTGATCGCAGTGGTGACAACAGCTCCGATGGTGGTACTGGAAGCAGTGGTGTGTCCAAGTTCCCCTCTTGCGGGGGCACCCCCCTAGATTAGTTTTGTACACAGGGAAAGCACCCATTATGAGGATGCTTCCCTTATTTTTAACAACTTTTGCATCTTTGGGCTGGAATTGGGCCAGCGACACTATTCTTTGTACTAAGATATACATATTTTTGATATATATATGAGATATGTTTTTTGCGGCTGTACATGATGTATCACCTGTTTCGGTTTATGTATTTTGTTATGCTAATGGATATCTATATTTTTGGTTTTATGTATGATGGTTTATTCGAGATGAATTCTAGTTTAGGATATTGTTAACTATGTGATCAACTATTTGATTTTGAATCCTTAGTACATGTGAAAATGTGATATAGTCAAATTTTCTGCGTAATCTTTTGGCACGCAAATATTTTCTAAACAAATGTGTATCTCTTATCTCAAATTCTTCATTTAGTTGTGATACTAATAACTGGGAATCGAGGTAGATATGCATATGGCGAATGCCTCAATGGAGGGCGTCGCACATAAGTCTGATAACGGCATCATATTCTGCCTGATTGTTTGTTGTTGGACCGATACACACACCATTTGAACACAGTGGTGATTGGTGAGGGCGGTAAATGACCCAGGTGGTTGTGGTTAAATTTTGAGACCATCTTGATGCTCCATCAGCAAATCCGAAGTAGGGTTCATTTTGGTGATCCTTGGTGATACTTTGAACACTTTTAATTAAGTATTTGTGTCAAAAATTTTGAGTGGTTGGGTTTTTGTGTACTCTCACTCTAGGGGAAGGGCCGTCGAGGCCGTTATGGGTAGAATTTCTTGAGGTAAAGGGCATTGACGGGGTTAGTGAGGCAAGTCCCGTCTGCGTCCATCAAGATGTATGCCCCCTGTCGGAGGCAGTGTTTAATGATGTAGGGTCCTTTCCACAAGGTTTCAAAATTTCCTAGCCCTAAGGCCTTTTTTGCGACATCATATCGAAGGAATAATTATCCCTCAATAAATGAGTGAGGGGTGATGTGGTGGTCGAATGATGCTTTTACCCATTTCTTGTGGGCTCGTGTTGCAGCGATTGTCGTCGAAAAGCTCTAGTTCTACTAGGAGCTACTCTAGAGGCTAGGTGTCATTAAGGATTTTGATGGCAGCATGAAAATTTGGGATTTTGTTGAAATCAATGCAAAAGCACAAGGTACCTTGTTTTTTTGCAACAGGAAGATGGTGGAAATCCTAAGACGGTGAGGAGGCAGTAATCCTATCGCCAATATCAAATGATATAAATCGTATATGGTGGATTGTGTCATCGGTGTTCGGAAGGGGAAGAATCACTGTAATGGGATTATGTATGAGCGCAAGGTTGGGTTCCCCGCTAGGATGGTCAATTTTCAGTAGGTGGAAATTGCGCCTGCCACAGAGGTGCCTGAATGTTTCCATTAGCGGGGATGACTCTGGTGTGTGATTTTGGCCGGTGCAGATGGTGCACGGTATCACAGAGCCAATGGAGTAGATAGCATGCGATTCTATGCTACTCATTATTCCTGATGTGGATGCTTGGAAAGGGTTGGTCATAGAAGATTTGTCTTCTATTTCCATTTCCGTATTGTTGGCTTAGGTGCATCTACCTCTTTGGTGGAGTGTAGACTCAACGTAGCTCATGCCCCTCTCAGCTTGGGGATATGTACACACTTAAACATATGGTCAAAGTGTGAAGAAATCCATAAATAAGTGTGTGTGATCTTCTCTTGGTTGGAGAGAAGTTTTTGAGGGAGAGAAGAGACTATGCATAGACTGTTTGCAAGGGGTTTCAGTTCTCTGCATTGGTTGACTCGATGAACATTTATATCAAATAGGCTGCATGTTATCCTAGGCTTGGCCAAGGTTACACTTTGTTGGTGTGTTGTATTATATTGCTTGATACATCATTGCGGGGGTGGGGACATTGACCTGGTGATGTACATTTTATGCCATTCCCGGAGTTTGTCCTATCTCTTCTCTATGGCATTAATCATGTCGATGGTGGGGAGAATTTGTGAGGCATAAGTACAATGTCATTCATAATGATTAGCCTGACATATCAGGCAAAATATCCTTGATATGAAGGTTCCATCGAGTTCAGTTTGAGGTCTGATGGGGAACCAACGCCGAAAAGCTGCTAAATTAGGGCAATGGACGACTGCATGGTTTGTCTTTTTGCATAACGTACATGCTGGTCATCCCTACGAAGAGCAGTTGGGGGTAACATGGGTTTCCCTGGTGGGCCATTCTTCAGCTGTCAAGAACATGACAGATGCACTCATCTCATACGCTTGGGTCATGAAGTTTCCTGTGGACTCGGCATCCATGGCATATTCTTGGGAAATGCGGACTATGGTTGAGCGGAGGCTAGCAAGGGCTAGCTGGAAGCGAGGTATGTAGTGAAAATTCTCCAAAAGGTGATTGTCAGTGCATAACGGGCATGTGAATTGTGCTGCCCGTAGTCCCGCGTAGGAAACCCTTTCAATTGGATACCATCTGTGGATGAGCTCCAGGGCTGCGCACTCTTCGAGGAAGTGGCCATGTTCATCACATAGCGTACAACGTATAATGGGCATAACTAGGGGTCTTTCAACAACCCTATGTTCCTCCTGTAAATATAGGATGGTGCAAGGCTCATTGCCGGCAGATTGGATGGAGGGATCCTCTTGATTAAGATCGCTCGATCGCATGTGAGGAGTCCCTATATCACGGGATCTCTAGACAATGGTGGGTGTAGTGCCCATATTTGCTACAAAGAGTGCATGCCTGATTGGTACGCAACACTTTTCCTTTACCTTTGGTGGTAGGTTCCTTTTTATGGGAACGTGGCATCGAGATTTTTGTTTTGGAGCCAAGGAGTGGTTTCAATTCATCCAGCTCTGGATATATATGGGTAGGATGACCTATTATGTCACATATGGTGGATACTGGTGATTCCTGTGGAGTGGCAGGGGTCACCATCTTCTTTCCTCTTTTTTCGGTTTTCCTGGCCATGATCACCAGTTTTGTAATGGGAGCTTCCTTTGCGGGGGTGGTCTCGACCGTTTCTTGGATGGGTGGGGGCTCCTTGGGACTGAGGGGCTTTAACCTTGTGGTAGCAATGTGGGTGGGTCCTGTTCTGGAAGGAGGAGCGAGGTACCAAACTAGGAATTCCAATGATATGTTGGGTAATACCAGTGTTGCCAAAACCTGCTGGGAGACAAAGCTAGTTGGGGGGTAGAGGAGAGTAGTTTGGGAGGCGGCATAGGCTAGAGAGGCTTCCATGGTCGATGCCTCAGTGTCGTTACTGCTTGAGTCTGTGTCCTGACTATTCTCGATGCTTGATGTGGACATCATGCACACCGGAGCCCCTGTGACATCGGGTGATGCCACAGGGATAATGGGAGGATCTCCTAAGAATGACCCTAGAACATAACAGTTTGAATTGGCTAGGGCCATATTCTTGGTACCGTGAAAGACCATCTGAGGTTGTATCTACATAGGGTGGAATTACATCCGTGTTGGTTAGGGGATGCTTCCTGCTGTGTGTCAGCTGGTCTACAGTAATGATGCGGTCCTCGTGGGAGAACGTCATAATGCAGAAGACGGAGGAGGCTATCGCAGACATGGCATACATATAACTCCGCTCGAGGAGTATATTGTAATCCAAGTGCACATCCAAGAATTCAATGTCCATGTGGACCATCTTTCCGGCTAAGCAGACTGAGACTTTTTGGTAGAGGCCGACGGGGGTTGAGGGACAATCGTCGTATGCTCGAAGCATTATGATTGAGGGTTTCAGTTCAGGAGAACCCAATTTTTGCCAAACATTTTTTGACATGATGCATGTCGATGCATCCTCTTCTATGACACATCGGTGAATAGTGATATTCTATATCAATACTCGTATCTAGAGGGTGACCATGGAAGGAAGCCAGGGGGTGGCTTTGTCTAAGTCAAAAGCCATCAGGGGCTTTTCAACAGGGTCGATATCATATAGCACAGAAAGTAGGGCTTTTCGTTGTTTCAGGAATGACTGCAGTACTTCCAGAGCTGAAATAGCAGTGGGCGATTGAGCTAAATCATTCATGATGCTATAATTATGCGCAGCTTTGGAGTAGTTACCTGCTCGCCTATTAGGTCCCTTTCCCATATTTGGAAATGGTTCTATAGGCATCTTTAAAATGGTCAAAGGTGCAGTTAGCGCACTAGTACTAACCCCTGACGTACTGGTGTCTGGTGGGGTGTCATAGTTGCGATTCTGTGTTTGGAAAAATATATGTTCCCTAGTCATGTAGATTTCATGGCTGCTTTTCTCGAAATCGTCTCGGTCTTGCTACTGAGTGCTGACTGTCCTTTGGTGGGGGAAAGGCTCTTGCATCACAGCGGGTTGCTGGGAAGATCCTCCTTGTCCTCAGTTACTCTGTAGCATTTTTAGCTCAAGGAGATCGGGACAGTGGTGAATATAGTACCTGTACTCTCCACATATTGAATAGGAATGGTTTGTTCGAAGAGGTGGAGGTGGCCTTTTGCTCTGTCGTTGGGCATTTCTTGGCTCCTGGTTCTGATTTTTGTTGGAGTTACCTCCAGCCTGGGATCACGGTGGGCGCTGCTGGTTGCTTCCCCCCTATCTAGGGTTCCCTTTTGGCTTGTTTTTGGATTTTTTATGTACCACGTTAGGAGGGTAGTTCTCCTGGATATACTGGTGTGGTTGGTTTTGGGATGGTTGCACAAAGTTCACCTGTGCATTGGTTTATGTAGGTGGTTCGTGTGCTGGGGACTGAGTATAATGTTGTCCTGAGTTTGTACCTGGTCGTTGGAGGGGAGCTCTTCCATCAGTGTTTCTTTCTGCATACTGGGTCCCCTCAACCGAAGGATAGGGTCCTCCCTGGTGATACGTTTGCACCCTATTAGTCAAATTTTGCTGAGGCATATGATGACTTTGAAATCCAAGTTGAGACATCTTCTGGGTAGAACTATATGCGTAACCGGGGATTTGACTACTGCTGCCTGGGTATCCTTGGGCCATTGACCCAATTAGCCTGTCTGCAAAGTTCGGCACGCCTAGAAATTCTTGATAAGTTTGTAGGCACGGGGTGTTAGGCAGGATATTGTAAATGTATCATGATTGCGTATAAATCAATTCAAGCTTGTCGGCTTTACTGATTGCATCCTCTTCGGATGTATGGTTTTGTTGCGCCACATCCTTTGAAATATCTAACTTCAGAGTTTTCAAGAATAAATCTAAGAGGACCCAATCGTCGAGTTTAGCTTTACATAAACTGCAATGCTGCCTCCATTCATGAAGATGGTCCGAGATATGGACAGTGGGGGTTTGTCTAAAATGAGTCAGTAATTCCATTCTCGAATCATGGTGAATGGGTATCTAAAAATATGTGAGGAACACGGTAGCAAGGGCACTAAAGGTTCCATGTGAATAAGGAGGTTTCTCCATGTACCACTTTGTAGCTACTCCTGTAAGAGTGCTTTGAAATAGTCTCAATCGAATAGTGTTGTCAATGATATTGTTCGATGAGCACCACAAGCGAAAGGTCATTACATGATTACCTAGGTCTTCTTCTTGCTTGCCTTCAAATTTTGGTATATCCGAAGGGAGCTTCGTGGGAATGGGAGGCCATGAAGGATCATGTGTGATGGGGTCATTTGTTAGCTTGGTTAAATCGGGTAGATTCAACAAAGCTAATAAAGGTGACTGGGAGGTTGAAAACATTGCAATGTGTGAAGGCACAAAGTTCTGGTTAGAATGAGGGTTAGTCTGTGAAGTACCTTGCTGCGTATTCAACTGGCTTCCCGAGTGGGATGCACCCCTTTGCCCCCTAGGGTCGATGGGGGAGTGGTGTGTGGTGTGGTGTTGGGAGACCAACTAGGGTTCCCAACTATGACTGCTCCAATGAAGGACGAACCAATGATGGTGGTAGTGTTTCGTCTTTGACACCTAAATGGCGAAAGATCTGGAACCCCTCTCGGTAATGGGGGGAGGTCCAAAAGACACCTGGATCGACGAGGTTCCGTTGTGACAATTCGGGTGTCAACCAAATTAGGTTTTGGAAAACCTGGAGAGGATAGAGTCTATGATCAAATCAAAATTATGACCACATACATAAAACAAAGCAAAAATAAATTAAATTTTCCCTTTAAATTAATCTATGTGATCAATCAAGCAAAAAAGTGGTTTTTGTTTGTTTTCGTATGATACTCAAAATCCTAGAAGACCTATTGCATCCTCACACACTCAAAAGTAGTTGGGCCTTGAGAATATTTCTTGTGAGTGCTAACACAACATCCCGTAAGAGTTGGCAACGCCCCCAGTTAGCCGAAGAGAATCCACCAAGGTAAGGGTAGAGGGTCTGGCGCTTGCCTACATTGTCACCTATAGGGTAAAGGATGCCCTAGTTCTTGGCGACTAAGAACCACCATCCCATGTGAGCGTTCAAGTCTTGAGATTCTTGGTAATAAGCTAACAGTATCGAGTATTAGCCGGGTTAGGTAGCCCCAATTGATACCGCATGCACTGCACCTAAGCCTAACCCCCTATGAATTGGGTCTCTGCAATGCTAGGGTTTTCTTTGCTGTGGGCTGATAGGTGAATTTGAAGCTCCCTAAATACACAACTTCTATGTTTCACTATGAAGTATGATCAAGGCAGCTTATTGGATGCCTACCCCCTTGATCTTAACTTAACCTATAAATTCTTTTGTGGCTCCTTTGGGGAGAATTTAGTGAGTTTGGTTAAGTTAGCTTTAGGTGTCTTTCTTTGCTTAGTGGGTGAGTGTGTGTGAGCGTAAGGCGAACAAGAACATAGTTTGAACATGTGGATAATGGTGATCCTTTACAAAAAAACCCCTATTTACACTATGTTATATTTTTCCCAGCTCAAATGGAAAACATGTGTGGATAATGGGCCGCTTTCAAATTTTCCTAGTTAATCTATGTGAATAACAAAAGGGAGATGGCAGATTGTGAATATAGAGCATTCATATGCTTACCTAGGATCATCAGAGGGTGCAAATGTAGCAGATATTACTTGCTCTTGTATAGACAATTTGATCCTAGTCCCGCAATTCCTAATGCAAAAATTGAACTAAATTAAACAATTTCTACACTAAAGGAAAGAAAACTAGCTATGCATGCATGGTCTTGGGCAACTTACTTGGGCTAGTTATCTAGGTGTGAATACCAAAAATTTTCAAAACATAATTTTTTTGGAACGGAAGTTAATTTTCCCCCTACTTAAATTATATGAAATTTTTTCAAAAATCAACTTGATTCAAAAACTAATTCTAAGCCTATAGAAAGCAGCTAGAAGTGAGTTCTAACAAGTTGTGGGGTATCACAGCAAGTGTTGGAAGATACATTATGGGCTGAAAAGCACCTTACAAGCAGAAATAAACAGAATCTTGGGAGAGAAATCTCATTATATAAATTGCGCGCAAAAAGACTTGACAGGTGCACTTTCCTGCGTGCAGGTCAGCATTGAATGTGTGCCCTACGCGTTTGTGAGGAACGAACGTGCGCAAATTCCTGTAAGTAAAAAATATTAGGAGCTTCTCTTCTTCGGTTTTTCACTTAAAGTGGATCTAGGGATTGCAAGATAGATTAGAGTACTATCAGCTCCACCCTCCAGCATAGAAAAAGGTCTCCTTCAAAAGAAGGCACAACCACATAAAATTGTAAAACATTAGTGGAGTCACCAATCCTGTTGTGGTGGATTTGATACACGAATGTACGCAATCGCACCAATTTAAAGGGTGTGGTTTGGCCCTTTAAACTCTAGGTAATAGGCAGAAAGTGGTGGAATTTAAAAGCATACAATATAGAGGAAAAAACATGCAAATGTATATTCAAATTAAACTAAAACTAAAACACAAATATATAGAAGCTATTGAAGGGAGTCAAATGATGATAGTGCAAATAGTGGCTCTAGGTCCCTTCTTATTAAACATTTGATACGAAGAAGAAATTTTATCCACTTGCCAAAGGGCCCCTTGACAATGGTTCTAGGTCCCGATGCAAGGATGTTTTTTTCCAAGCTCACCTTGGTGCAAGCTCCCTCTCTCTCTGTTGTGATCGACTAAGATTATGGGATGGCCAACAATTGAGTCCCCTCTATCTCCAGCTCCGGGTCACAAACTACTGGTATTGCTTGGGAAATTCTGGCCAGCATAACAATGTGATCACCCATTCTTCATCTCATGGTTGCTTTATATAGGGGATTTCAAATCCTCCTTCCCTCCCTTGGTACATGGTGGATGGTGACCCAAGGGAGAGGTATGATTCCATTGTGTACTCCAAATATTACTTTGTGTGCTCACATAGTGTCTAAGGAGGCGTTGGTAGCTATCCTTAGGCGGCTTCATGTTAGGAGTAACTGTCCTTTGCTTTTTGTGGTCCCAGAAAACAACAATTTTCCACTTTCAGGAATGTGCACTTATCGGGAAAAAAGATGCACAAAAGGCTCTCTTCTCGAAGAATAATGCATGCAAACAACATTTTATGACTAGTTCAAATTTTATTTTCTCAAAACCTTAGAGATTTTAAATACTTTCTTGATTCCATAATGTCTTCCTGGCCTATAAATCCTTTGGCTTGACATTAATTAATGTCATCTTCTGCTGTATGATTTTCCAGTGTTAACAGTTATGTTATTTAATCTCTGTGAAATGTGGCTCTGTCTATTTGTATTTACATAATTTTGTATGAGAAAACAATGCTTTTTTTTTCAATCAAAGAAATGCATTTGGAGTAGCTCTCAAGTCTACATATAATTTTTCTAATTTGTCTATCTGTGTGTATTTACATAATTTTGTATCAGAAAACAATGATTAGTTATTTTTCTGTTTGTATTTACATAATTTTGTATGAAAAATCAATGTTTTTTTTTTTTTAAATTTTTATTTATTTATTTATTTTTCAGTTAAATAAATTCATTTGTAGTAGCTCTCAAGTCTATATATTTTTTCTAATTTGTCTATGTCTGTATTTACATAATTTTGCATGAGAAAACAATGATTTTTTTTTTCAATTAAAGAAACGCATTTGGAGTAGCTCTCAAGTCTATATCTAATTTTTCTAATTTGTTTGTATATCTGTATTTACATAATTTTGTATCAGAAAACAATGAATTTTTTTTTAATTAAATAAATTTATTTGGAGTCATTTCTCCCATAAAATTTAAGGCATTTGCAATAAATGTTCATTTAATATATTTTAAAGGAAAATTCTAGTGTTTTTGGAAACAATGTACATGTCATTTCTCCAATAATCTCCCATAAACATTAAGGCATTTGCTAGTGTTTTTGGGAACCATTTACATGTCATTTCTTCCTTAAAATTTAAGGTAAACCATGTACATGTCATTTCTCCCATAAACTTTAAGGAAAACTATGTACATGTCATTTATCCCATAAAATTTAACGAAAACCATGTACATGTCATTTCTCTCATAAAATTTAAGGCATTTGCAATAAATGTTCATTTAATATATTTTTAGGGAAAATGCTAGTGTTTTTGGAAACCATGTACATGTCATTTCTCCCATAAACTTTAAGGAATTTCCTAGTGTTTTTGGGAACCATGTACATGTCATTTCTCCCATAAAATTTAGGTCAAACCATGTACATGTCATTTATCCCATAAAATTTAAGGCAAACCATGTACATGCCATTTCTCCCATAAACTTTAATTTAATATATTTTTCAGGAAAATGATAGTGTTTCTGGAAACCATATACGTCATTTCTCCCATAAACTTTAAGGTATTCGCAAGAAGATTGAAGTAATTTGTAATAATGTTCATTTAATATATTTTTTAGGAAAATGATACTATTTTTAGAAACCATGTAAATGCCATTTCCCCCATAAAATTTAAGGCATTTTCTAGTGTTTTTGGGAACCATGTACATGTCATTTCTCCCATAAACTTCAAGAAAAACCATGTACATGTCATTTCTCCCATAAAATTTAAGGCATTTGCAATAGATGCCCATTTAATATATTTTATTGAATTTGTTTTTTTTTCAGGGATAAAAAACCCCAATAAACATGGTTAAAAAATGGACATTATGCATATATGTTTCTTGCTATCCCAATCCATGGAAAGCAATGATTACATATGTGCTTTGCAATATTGCAACTAACAGTGTCCTCCAAAGGAAAATGAATATACTGGGAAGAACAACAAGCAATGAATCATATTATATTGAATTGATAGAAGTCTTGGGAACAACTAGGGACTATGGATCAAATGGAATTGCAGTTTTCACCAATTTTGAATTTGTGTGCAACCAGATGAAATGCGTGTACCAAGTTAAGAAAGAGAGGCTAAAAAAATTGCATGGAAAGAAAACAATATTTTTAGACAATTTCAAATTTTTAATATAAGACATTGTGCAAATGTTAATAAGATGTCTGGTGATCTATTGTGTGGGGCATGCCAATTCAAGATTCATCTGTCAAAGATGAACTAGTAGATGAACTAGTATTATATGGGGCAATGCCAATTCAATATTCATCTCTCAAAGATGAATTAGTGTTTTGAAATTCTCCTTCAAAATTTATTGATGGACATTGTAACATATATTTGATATGTGTGTGTTTTTTACATATAAATGCGTCATTTTCAACGACCATGTGTTTTTTTTAATTATATACCAAGTGTTCTCCCACCATGTAAGAACAACTTGGTGAACTTCATGTTTTATAAAATGAAAATGTGCAGCACTTCAACAAATTTTTGTTTAAAGTGAGTTTTAAACATCAATTTGTGCTTTGAAAGTTTTTTGTTTTACATAATTTGTGTTTGTGCTCAGCATTTGTCTACTAAATTACATCAATTTTTGAATTCTTTTGAATTTTTTAATTTATTTTAAATAGTAATTTTAGAAATAATTGTAAATGTCCACTGTAGATATCCATATATATATCATGGAGGATGAGAGGTGAATATCAATAGAATCCCATGCCTCTACGAGAGAGGGGGATCATGGATCGAGAGATGTACATGGTATTTATATTAAATGTGCATGTTTTTAAATGACATTTGAATATATAATCTTATCCCCGTACATACATGTATACATGTAGAGTTGATTATTTTTTTAATATGTATAATTCTATCCCCATGTACATACATGTATACATATGGAATTGGTTTTTTATCAATTTTGTGAGTTAAATTAGGTTTTAATACATTCCATTTTTTTTATTTTTTAGGAGTTTGGAGGAAAATAGTATCTACTCCATCAATGGAGCCTGGCCATGGTTCACACAATCTAATCAATCATATGTATGTATTTATATTTATGTATGTATTTTTTAATTAATTATAAATTCATATTTGTTTATGAAGCTTTCCTCTTGTCGCGTGAGGGTGGTGGTGGTACACATTCCCCTGGTGGCCAATCAATAGGTGGTGGAAAATCATGTGAGGTTGGTGGTATGCATTCCCTCAGTGGCCAATCAATGGGTGGTCATGTTGGTTCTCAACTAATAGGTGGTGGCCAACCAATGGGTGGTTATGCTAGTTCTCAATGATCTCAGGGTGGGCAAGATGATGCCCAACCATCTCAAGGTGGCCATCAATCTGAATTTTATTTTCATTCAATTATTGATTTGTTTTAAATTATTTATACAATTTTTTTATTGTTAAAAAGAAAATTTGTACAAATTTGTTCACATTTTTTTTATTTATACATGTAATTATATATATTTATGTAGAGGGTGAAAATGTCTCTCGAAAAATACGTAGGCCAGACCGCATTATTCAAGAAGAAGGTTTTATACCAACCACAAATTATCCTTTTGATATTTCAGATTTACCTTGGGAAACAAACATCCAACAATGCACATTACAAAGGTGTGAACATATTTATTCAAAATTGAAGAAATATATTTTGTCTTTTAAAGTTGTTGTTGAGAGTCGAGAAAGCGTAGAAATAGTTACACACTCTTTAAGCACACATGTAGATCTCTACAAAAATTTTAGGCCTGTCACTGATATTTTTGTAGAAGTGATGAGGAAAAGAAAATAAATAGTGATAGGTCCCGATAAATGGGAGGATTTTAAACACAGAGTTACAAAATAAATGGAAAAATCTATGTTTAATTTCAAAGAAGGGCAGAAAAGAAAGATGTTAAAGGTACAATATTTCAAGCACCCTGATATAGCTTGCCATTTGTATGATAGGAACCTTGCTGCCTATGGAATACTACCATGGAACGACAAGGTTCCTCTTTGTTTTTCAAAACTATTTTATGAGAATGAAACTCAATTATAATAATCGCCGCTCTGAATTTTTTGGTTCTGGGAAAGGTCTCTTATGTGACCGTAGGGGCGCTAAGCGTGATGGTGAGTTACCTCGCCCCAAGCCACCATTGCTAATCTGACCTCTTCATGTGGAAACTTTGCGGTCAGAGATGGGTGCCACTTCTCAAATTAGTCGAGAAGCAAGTGATGCCATCATAGACAATGTTCATAGTGGACTTGGTGGAATTGATGTTTGTCTTAATCGACAAAGAGCATGAGAGAATGCACGTGCTAATTTTTTCTATCGTACAAATGATTAGTATTGAAGAGATTAGAACATATGCCAAAGCATTGTCACAATGTTTGGCAGGACTTAATTATTCCTGAGGAAAAGGGCATGGGATCGGTATGTGTTAAGGGTTAGGGTGAATATTTTAATGTACAATTTTTAATCAATACATATACATGTTTATTTGTATATGTTTTAATCTAACAAAAATGTACCATACGTGAACACCATTTGCAGTTAACACACTTGATGAACGAAGATTCTGATAATATCACGATCGAAGCTTCAGGTTCTCACAATCAAGATAATATGTTGGCGAATGTTAGTATTTTTTAAGTGTTCATGTTGTTGATGTACACTTATTAATATATTATTATATCGGTATCATGATGACAGATTTTTAAAATAAATAATTGTGTACACATGTATTTATATAATTAAATGTTAATAGATTTTGATTCCATCTGATATTTTGGAAATGGAGCCACCCTCTTCTTCCTTGTTAGGAGATGTGCCAAATCCACCATCACAAGTATGAACAATTTTTCACTTAAATGTGTTTTTAACTTATAAATTGAAGTGAAAAGTTTCATTAAAAAATGAGATCTATAACTTGAGTTATTTTATAGTTTTAAATTTTTTGAATTTTAGGTTTGTGGAGACGATTTTCATTCGGAGCCACCCTCTTCTTCCTTGTTAGGATATGTGTCAAATCCATCGTCACAAGTATTCAATTTTTCACTTATGTTTTTAAGTTATAAATTGAAGTGAAAGTTTCATTAAAAAATCAGATCTAGATCTTGAGTTATTTTACAGTTTTAAATTTTTTGACTTTTAGGTTTGTGGAGATGATTTTCATTCGGAGCCACTGTCTTCTTCCCTGTTATGAGATGTGCTAAATCCAACATCAAAAGTATTCAATTTTTCACTTATTTTTAAGCTATAAATTGAAGTGAAAGTCTCATTAAAAAATGAGATCTTGATCTTGAGTTATTTTACATTTTTAAATTTTTTGAATTTTAAGTTTATGGAGATGATTTTCATTCTCCAAGGACTCTAGCGATGGAGTGTATGATGGAGATAGAAACATCCAAACAATTTGAACAAGAAGTTGTCTAACTTTTTTTTTTTTTAATATTATTGCAAATTAGTTTATTCATTTTCATTTGAAATATATATATATATATATATATATATATATATATATATTGTACAATTTACTGTGGAGGATGTATTGATGGACAACCAACACGGAACAAAGGAGAGGGAGTTGCATGAGGTATAGCATGATTTTTTTTATTTTATGAAGTTCTACATTCTCATTCAATTTTAAAACATTAAATTTTAATGTTTACACATTGTGTACAGGTTCCCCATTTTTTAGACTATAGCACAAGGAGGCTCAGTACACTGCTGGAAAATACACTGCATCCATCTTCATTTGATTGATGATGCACATGCAACATTTTATTTGATAGATAGTCTTAAATTTACTTTTCTATATAGATAGTCTTATTTATGCAGTCATATTTTTTTTTTCTATATAAATCGATAATTGTAACACTATACATTGTTATATATATTTACTTTTATTGTTCATGATATAAATTTTGGACATATTTTACATGTTTTGGATATAGTTGAACTACATTTACTTTTATCAAGAATGATTTTAAATTTTGGATAGTTGTTACATTTGACATGTGATCACATGTTGTGATATACTGTTTTGTTATTAAAACTCAAGTTTTTTTGTTATTTGTTATTTAAAATGAATCCAGATGGAAAATTCAAATTACAAAACACATGTGGTACATGTTATGCATTTGAACATGTGTGAATGTTATATAATTAGGATGTCTATTAAAGGTGATATTTAGGTATATTTTGCATGAACATGTGTCATTTAAAACAGTCATAGATGGTTTTACATATTTAAGTTCATGAATATATGGAAAAATGATTGAAGTGCATTTGAATATATGTAAAAATGATTGAAGTACAATACATATCGATGTATATATCTAAAAACAATAACCCTATACATTTTTATATATATTTACTATTATTGTTCATGATATAAATTTTGGACATATTTTACATTTTCGATAGTTGAACTACATTTACTTTTATCAATAATGATTTTAAACTTTGGATAGTTGTTACATTTTGCATCTGATCACATGTTGTTCAATATAATGTTTTGTTTTTAAAACTCAAGTTGTTTTGTTATTTGTTATTTGAAATGAATCTAGATGGAAATTTCAAATTACAAGACACATGTGGTACATGTTATGCATTTGAATGTTTGAATGTTATATAATTATGATGTCTAATAAAGATGATATTTAGGTTCATTTTGCATGATCATGCATGTCATTTAAAACAATCATAGATGGTTTTACATATTTCAGTTCATGAATATATGGAAAAATGATTGAAGCACATTTGAATATATGTAAAAATGATTGAAGTACAATACATATCAATGTATATATCTAAAAACAATCATAAAATTCCAGGTGTTTATAGATGTGTCAAACAATCATAAAATTTAAAATTGCATTAAAACATATCCAATACACAACATTTTTCATTAATGTACATAGAAAAGCTACTATGGATGTCAGTTGATAGTAAATTGGACATTACAAAACATGTACCACACATTTTGCATTCAAGAATGCATATTATAATTTTCTTAATAGATGTCTAAAACAAAATCACAAATTAAAATTTGCATTATGTCAACTATGCTAGATACACATGTACATTTTGCAATAATGACATTATGACATAAATTGTACCAGAGCCAGATAATCTACATGTGTATGTGTACATGTGTAGAAATTACTTGTGTGAATGTACCAAAATAATGTACATGTGAAAGCACTTGTACATATAACATAAAATATACAGATTATAATAATTGTAAAACTTAAGAATGCATAAAAAAATGCTAACAATTTCTAGTTGAGTTCTGTAAGTTCTAAAGGATGAATCCAAGGAGAAGAAATTGTTGGGTAGTTCAATCATAAAAAATATAATGGAATTCCATCATCAATGATCCAAGGAGAAGAAATTGTTGGGAAATTCAATCCAAAAAATTCTAATGGAATTCCATCTTTAATGATCTGTTCATGATCGGATTTTGACATTTTCCATTTCTTAATTTTCAATTTTTTCTTTGATTGAACTTCTATCAACTTTATGTGTGCCGCACACACCAAATGACTATATTGACAACTTATGACATCAGGTTCATAGTCTTGAAAGTAAACAAAATCCCGACTTTGATGAGTTTCTTGTAAAAAATAACCCTTGAGTATAATAGACCATATGTCATATATAAACACGTTATCATCATAGTTTTCCAATAATTTCATCTTCCGTTCAGTGCAACGCATCAAATAATACTTCACATTTTCTGCATTTACATTTACATACCTGCTTCAACTTCTAGTTAAGGTTGATTTTCCCTTTCAATATTTGAACGTTTTTCTCTCTTTTTTTTTGCAATATTCTCTCACCTGTTCTCTACGAGCCTTAGGGTCTCTTGTTGGATCATATTTTCTCCTAGAATTCCTTTGATTTCCAATGATAATTTAGTATGAAGCTCAAAAAATTTCCTTCAAAATCCTATAAAAAAAAACTCACTATCAAAATTTAGACAACAATTCAATCAAAAAAAGAATCACAAATGATTTAATTTCAAAAAAACTCATTTTAATTTTTTTCACAAAAGGCATACTTCAACCCAAAACACTTACTTTAAAAATTCTGCCAAAAAAATGTCTTTTAAAAATGAAATGAAGCTCAGAATATTTCCTTCCAATTCCTGCAAAAAAATTCACTAAAACATTAAACAAAAACTCACTTTAAAAACTCATTATAAAACATTTACTTCAACCCAAAACACTTACTCTAAAAGAATGTCACTTTAAAAAATACCTCGAAAAAATGTACTTCGAAAATTAAGCCAAAAAAACCTCTAAAAAAATGTCACTTTAAAAAATACCTCGAAAAAATGTCATTTTAAAATTAAGCTAAAAAAACCTCCTAAAAAATGTCACTTAAAAAAATACCTCCAGAAAATGTTATTTGAAAATTAAGCCCAAAAAACCTCTAAAAAAATGTCATTTCAAAAAATACCTCCAAAAAATGTCCTTTGAAAATTAAGCCCAAAAAAATTCCTTTGAAAATTTTGCCCAAAAAAAGTCGTTTGCAAAATCAGCCCAAATGAAGAAATGTGTGAAAATAATGATTTCGTTTTCGGCTATTTATATGGTTGCGATTTTTGTTTTTGGAGAAGTAATTTGCGAGCAGTTCGACCGAACTTTTTTTCGTTAAAACTAACTGGAGGGAACGGAAAAAATAATTCGTCTGAGCTATTACAAAATTTCGGCCGAACTAACACGTCTGCAACTACGTATTAGCTCGGCTTTGAACACATTTCTTCAACTTTGGAATGATTAAACTCCATCAAACTTTACGAATTAACATTAAGAACCAAGAAAAACATTTTCAGAATTCAATCCACTTTCAGGAAATATAACTTTTATGGAATTCCATAGATATTTACTAATTGTAATTAATTTTTGATAAAATGGGTGCAAACAATTTCTGAAGGTCGCTATGGTTCAGTGAATTCAAAATTTTGTATCTTCCAAAATATACTATAAAAATAAAATAAAAATAATGGTATATTACATTGCTCCGTCGTCTCTAATGGGTAGTCTTTAGATTTGTAGTTGATAACTAATATGTTGAGAAACTTCATGCAAGGCAAAACATACTCAAAATGTGTAGTTTTTTCATATTGGATAAATTCAAAAAAATCTAGTAATTATGATATGCATCAGTTAGTTTCATAAATATAACGATACCGACGTAGACTCTGTCTATATTGTTGTAACACATTTTTTTCTCAAAAACACAAAATTTTCAAAGAATACACCGATGTGTTTCAACATTAATTTTTATGAATCCTTCGATTTTTAAAGAACAAACTCAAAGAAATTTTAAGTTGACATGTCAAATGTGAATAAAAAAATTCCAAAAAGTAAGTAATGGAAAGCTAATAAAATTTATGACAAGTTTTATTTTTATCGTAAAATGAAATTCTAAACAGAAATTTTTTTTTGGCTTGCAGAAAGTTGAAGAACTTTTGAAAATGATATTTTTTTCTCAAAAAGGGAAAAAAATGTAACCCAACTTCACATTTTCACTACATCTTCATTTAATATTTTTTTGAATTTATTTTTTTCAGGGATCAGAATCCCACTAAACATGGTTTAAAAATGGAAATTATGCATAGATGTTTCTTGTTATCCCAATCCAAGGCAAGCAGTGATTACATATGTTCTATGAAAATTTGTGATGAAAAATGTACTCCAAAGGAAAATGAATATACCTGGAAGAACAATAAACAATGCAACATATTATATTGCATTTATAAAAGGCTTGGGAACAACTAGGGAGTATGGATCCAATGGAATTGTAGTTTTTACCAATTCTAAACTTGCGTATAACTGGATGAAAGGTGTGTACCAAGTTAAGAAGGAGAGGCTAAAACAACTGCATGGAAAACCAAACAATATTGTTAAACAATTTCAATAATTTACTATAAGGCATTGTGCAAATGTTAATAGGATGTATGGTGATTTATTGTATGGGGCAATTCCAATTCAATATTTTTGTGTCAAAGATGAATTAGTGTTAAGACATTGCTCTCCATCAAAATTTATTGATGGACATCATAAGATACCTTTGATATGTGTGTGGCTTTTAGTTATAAATGTGTCATTTTTAATGACCATGTGTTTTTTTCAATTATATACGAAGTACGCCCCCACTATGTAAGCACAATTTTGTGACCTTCATGTTTTAGAAAATTTTGTGTTTAATTTTCAAAATGTAAACCCACTATGTAAGCACAATTTGGTGAACTTAATGTTTTAGAAAATTTTGTATTTAATTTTCAAGATGTGCACGACTTCAACAATTTTTTGTTTAAATAGTTAAGTGAGTTTTACACATCAATTTGTGCTTCAAATTTTGTGTTTTACAATTTTGTTCAAGTTGTGCTCCAAAATTTGTGTAAATTACATCAATGTTTTGAATACTTTTGAAATATTTTGAAATATTAATTTTAAAAATAATTGTAAATTTTTTAGGTAACTTTTAAAACATAATGTATCTATGTATCTGTAGATATCCATATATACCATGGACAGTCATTTTCCATGTGATTATTCGAGGCTTTAAACATGATGTGTATCAATGTATCTGTAGATATCCATATATATATATATATATATATATATATATATATATATATATGGATGATCATTTTACATGTGATTCTTCGAGGCGAACATCAATAGAGTCCCATGCCTCTACGAGAGAGGGGGCTCATGGATCGGGGGATGTCCATCGTGTTCATGGTTTTTATATTAAATGTGAAAGTTTTTAAATTATATTTGATTAGATAATCTTATCCCCATACATACATGTATACATATGGAAATGATTTTTTTATCAATTTAGTGAGTTAAATTAATTTTTAATAAATTTTATTTTTAGGAGTTCAGAGTAAAATAGTATTTACTCAACCAATGGAGGGCCATGGTTCACGCAATCATGGTATGGTTCATAAATTCTACTCAATCATATGTATGTAGGTCATTGTACATGCATGTATATTTGAATTGATTATAAATTCTATTTTTTTTATGAAGCTTCGCTCTCGTCGCGTGAGGGTGGTGGTGGTGGTACACATTCCCTTGGTGGCCAATCAATAGGCAGTGGCCAATCGCGTGAGGGTGGTGGTACACATTCCCCTAGTGGCGAATCAATGGGTGGTCATGTTGGTTCTCAACCAATGGGTGGTCGTTCTGGTTCTCAACCATATCTGGGTGGGCATGATGGTGCTCATCCATCTCGAGGTGGTCATCAATTTGAATCTTATTATTATGATTATTAATTTGTTAAATTATTTATATAATGTTTTTTATAGTTAAAACAAAAAATTGTATATTTTTTTACATGTTTTTTTTATTTATACATAATTTTATATATTGATGTAGAGGGTGAAAATGTTGCTCTAAAAAGACATAGGCTAGATCGCTTAATTCAAGAATAAGCTTATACACCAACTACAACCTATCCATATGAAATTCCCAATTATTTAACTTGGGAAAAAACATCCAACAATGCACATTACAAAAGTGCGAAAATATTTATTCAAAATCGAGGAAAGATCTTGGGAGTTTGAAGCTCCCTACAAAGAGTCAATAAAGCTTAGAATTAGTTATGAACTCTCTAAGCACACTTGTATATGTTTACAAAAATTTTGGGTCAACCACTAGTACCTTTGTAGAAGTGACAAGGCAAAGAAAGGAAGAAGTAATGGGTCCCACTACATGGGCTGATGTTAAAAACAAGTTTAGAAAACAAATGGAAAAATCTATGTTTAATTTAAAAAAATGGACGGAAATAAATATGTTGAAGGTGAAATTTTTTAGGCAATGTAATATAGCATTCCATTTGTATGATAGGAACCTTGTAGCCTATGGAATACTATCATGGAATGACGAGGTTCCTGTTTATTTTGCAAAATTATTTTATGCAGAATTATTTTTGGGAATGAAACCTACTTATAATGACCTTCTTTCTGATTTGTTTGGTCCTAGGAAAGGTCTATTATGTGACTGTAAGGGTGTTAAACGTGATATTGAGTTGCATCGCCCTGAGCCACCTTTGGTAAACTGACCTCCTCGTGTGGAAACTTTGTGGTCAGAGATGGATGCCACTTCTCAAATTTGGCGAAAAGCAAGGGATGCCATCATGGACAACATTTATACTAGACTTGGTGGAATTGATATTGGTTTGAATAGACAAAGAACACCAGATAATGCATGTGATAATTTTGTATATAATAAATATGATGAGATAGACAACATGAATATTGACGAGCTTAGAACATATGCAACGCATTGTCGCAATGGTTGGAAAGACATAATTCTCCATGAGTAAGAGGGCATGGAATTAGTGTGTTACTGGTTAGGGTGGATATTTTAAAATGTAATTTTCAATTTACATATATATACATGTTTGTGTGTATGTGTTATTCTAACATAAATGTATCATATGTTCACCATTTTCAGTTTACACGCATGTTGAATTTTGATAATATCACGGTCCAAGGTTCAAGTTCTAGAAATCCAAATGATATTTTGGGAAATTTTAGTGTTTTTTAAGAGTTCATGATGTTGATGTACAGTTATTACTCTATTATTATATTAACCTATCATGAAGTGTATATTTTTAAAAGAAATAATTATGTGTACACATGTATATAATCAAATGTTAACAGCTTCCACTTACGTCCAATGTTTTCAAAATGGAGCCACCATCTTCTTCCCTGTTAGGAGATGTGCCAAATAATCCACTGTCACAAGTATTAATTTTTTCACTCATGTTTCAAGTTATAAATTGAAGTGCAAGTTTCATTAAAAATGAGATAGATCTTGAGTTATTTTAGAGTTTTAAAATTTCTGAATTTTAGGTTTGTGGATATGATTTATGTTCTCCAAGTACTTTACCGATGGAGCCGACGATGGGCATAGGAACATCCAAAAAATTTGAAGAAGTTGTCTAACATTTTTTTTTAATAAATTGCATTAGTTTATGCAAATTTTTATATGAAATTTTTTAAAATTTCAATATATATATATATATATATATATATATATATATATATATATATATATATATACTTGTACATGAATATTGTACAGTTTATCCAGGAGGATGTATCGATGCAAGGCCAACACGAGACAATGGAGGGGGAACTACATGAGGTATTGCATGATTTTTTTTTCATTTTGTTTGTTTTATGAAGTTCTATATTCTCATTCAATTTTAAAACATTAAATTTTATTTTTAGTACATATAAATAAATTTCTTATATATATGCAATTACACATTGTGTAGGTTCCTCATTCTTCAGATGATAACATAAGGAGGCTGCTGGAAAATACATTTCAGCCAAATTCTCTATTTAATTGATGCACAAAACATTTTATTTGATCTAGTCCTTTTATAGTACATGTTATATTTAATTTTCTATAACTTGATACTTGTAACACTTTACTTGATAGTATTTTTATGTTTAGTATGTACATTGTTATATTTACATTTATTTGATGATATAAATTTTGGACATATTTTACATTTTGGATATTTGAACTACATTTACTTTTATTGAATGATTTTAAATTTTGGATAGTTGTTACATTTTGCATGTGATCACATGTTTTTATAATGTTAACTTAGATGATCTTAGATTATGTTTTGTTATTAAAACTTGTTGTTTTGTCACTTGTTATTTGAAAAGAATCTAGATTGAAATTGCAAATTACAAAACACATGTGGTACATGTTATGCATTTGAACATGTGTGAATGTTATATAATTAGGTGCAGATGTCTATTAAAGGTGATATTTAGGTACATTTTGCATGATCATGTGTCAGTTAAAACAATCATAACTGGTTTTACATATTTAAGTTCATGAATATGTAACAATGATTGAAGTACATTTGCATTTAATTGTTACATTTTTCATACATGATCACATGTTGTTATGATGTTAACTTACATGATCTTAGATTATGTTTTGTTTTTAAAACTTGTTGCTTTGTCACTTGTTATTTAAAATGAATCTAGATTGAAATTTCAAATTATAAAACACATGTGGTACATGTTATGCATTTGAGCATGTGTGAATGTTATATAATTAGGATGTCTATTAAAGGTGATATTTAAGTACATTTTGCATGATCATGTATCATTTAAAACAATCATAGATGGTTTTAAATATTTAATTTCATGAATATGTAACAATGATTGAAGTACATTTGCATTTATTTGTTATATTTTGCATACATGATCACATGTTGTTATAATGTTATCTTAGATGATCTCAGATTCTTTTTGTTTTTAAAACTTGTTGTTTTGTCCCTTGTTATTTAAAATGAATCTAGATTGAAATTTCAAATTACAAAACACATGTGGTACATGTTATGCTTTTGAACATGAGTGAATGTTATATAATTATGATGTCTATTAAAGGTGATATTTAGGTACATTTTCCATGATCATGTGCCATTTAAAACAATCATAGATGATTTTACATATTTAAGTTCATTAATAAGTAACAATGATTGAAGTACATTTGCAATTGGTTGTTACATTTTTCATACATGATCACATGTTATAATGTTAACTTAGATGACCTTAGATTATGTTTTGTTTTTAAAACGTGTTGTTTTGTCACTTGTTATTTAAAATTAATCTAGATTGAAATTGAAAATTACAAAACACATGTGGTACATGTTATAAATTTGAACATGTGTGAATGTTTTAGAATTAGGTGTAGATGTCTATTAAAGGTGATATTTAGGTACATTTTTCATGATCATCTGTCATTTAAAACAATCATAGATGGTTTTACATATTAAATTTCATGAATATGTAACAATGATGAAGTACATTTGCATTTACTTGTTACATTTTGCACATGATCACATGTTTCTATAATGTTAACTTAGATGATCTTAGATTATGTTTTGTTTTTAAAACTTGTTCTTTTGTCAATTGTTATTTAAAATGAATCTAGATTGAAATTGCAAATTAGAAAACAAGTGTGGTACATGCTATCAATTTGAACATGTGTGAATGTTATATAATTAGGTTGTATGTTTATTAAAGGTGATAGTTAAATTTTAATATCAAGTTGTAAATGAACATGTGCATAAACATATAAGTTATAAAACATGACCATGTACAATTTTCATGGGGTGAATGTGGTTTGATGCTTTTAAATTTAAGTTCATGAATATGTAGCAATGCAAGTAAATTTGATTTTAATGCATACATTTTACATTTAAAATCATTTTTATAATGTTAATATACAATACATAGATGTCTAAAAACAATCGCAAAATTCTATGTGTACATAGATGTGTCTAAAACAATAAAAAAAAAAAAATTTGCATTAAAAAATATGGTATACAAAATTTTTCATTAATGTACATAGAAAGGCTACCATGGATGTTAGTTGATAGTTAACTGTTAATATAGTAAAATTTGAAATTACAAAACATAGTACACATTTTGCATTTGAATGAATCTTATAATTTTCTTTAGGTGCCGAAAACAACCATAACTTAAAATTACATTATCAAATATGATAGATACATACATTTTGAAATAATGACATAAAATTAACTAACATTTACATTAAAATTTGCATTGATGTATGAAATCGTTTAAGACTAGAGAATGTATGTATGTATATAAATTACTTGTTGTGTGCATGCAAACACAATATCAATATAATAAATCCTCAATACACGTAATATACATATAAATTCAAGTATCTTAGTACATTATTAAGAATGTACAACTTAAGAGTGCACAAAA
The DNA here is from genome assembly GCA_034641835.2 of Pinus albicaulis. Classification (NCBI taxonomy): domain Eukaryota; kingdom Viridiplantae; phylum Streptophyta; class Pinopsida; order Pinales; family Pinaceae; genus Pinus; species Pinus albicaulis. The sequence goes on along the minus strand of CM076577.1, from coordinate 40,983,987 downwards.
AGAAAGGCTAACAATTTGTACTTGTATTGTAAGTTCTCATATATGAATCCAAGGAGAAAAAATTGTTGGGCAGCTCAATCAAATAAATTATAATAGAATGCCATCCTCAATGATCTGTTCATGATCAAATTTTGACATTTTCCATTTCTTAACTTTCAATTTTCTCTTTGATTGAACTTCTATCAACTTTATGTGTGTTGCACACACCAAGTGACTATATTGACAACTTATGACATCAGGTTGGTAGTCTTGAAAGTAAAAAATATTCTGACTTTGATGAGTTTTTTGGAAGAAATAACCTTTCAATGTAATAGACCCTTTGTGATATATAAACCTGTTATCATAATAGTGTTCAAATAATTTCATCTTTTTTTCAGTGCATTGCATCAAATAATACTTGATATTTTCTAGGTTATTAACAGGTGCAACTACAAAAAAACATCTCCTGCACAATAAAAAAAGTACATAAATTTAGATCATAATTAACGTGAAAAATTAACTTCAAAATTAACATGTACTTGATTTTATTATCTATTTCTAGATCTCTATCATTGGAAAGAAATTGAAATTTTACCTTCTATAACAAGATCAAAAAATTGATCACCTTCAGATGATACTATAATATCCTCTAATTGCATCTCTTCAAAATTTTCAACTGACATCTTCCCATTTGTATTTAGTTCTATATGTTGCCAAACTTTTACATACATATTATTTTCACAAACATCGTTGGATTATGTGTCTTCTATGCAAACATGACAAAAACAAGAATATTTTCTTTTATCAAATGAAAACAAATTTTGGTACTCCTTTGTTTTAACTGAATGTAATTTTCAAGTCCCTTTTATAGTTTCAGTGTTATTTCCAATTGACCTATCAACATATTGGACTCCAATATGCCAAAAAAACCTATATGGAAAATTCAAACAGGAATATAAATATGTTATTTAAAATAAAATTTATATATGATCAAAGATAGCATTATGATAAATAATGTTTAAAATTAGAAAATTAATAAAAAATAGATCATATATTAAAGTTATATATATATATATATATATATTTTATGTCTATGTACATTTACCTTCGTACTTCCCTTGACAGGTTAGTCTCATGGCTTACTGCAGCGATGCACCACTGAACAACTTATTAAGATGAGACAAGTTGGTTTGCAGAGTGGTCCATTTAATATCTTCTAAGTGATTGTTTTATACATGCCCCTACACCATCATGTTCTCCTTTTTCATGACCAATCTCAAAGAAATTCCAGCAATGTTTAATGCAGTTTTTGATATGAAGATGACATAACCAAAAGAATGATCGTGAAGATTTGAATTGATATGCGCATTCATGTGACCATATCCAATGTTCATTTAATTTTATTCCACGGCCTTTCAATGAGTCATAAATCTTCTCAAAACAATGTTGTACAAAATGTGTATCATGTGTATGATCATTGTTGATATAAAAGTGATATTCTTTAATAACATGTCGATTTTCGCTGGTGCTTTCTATATGATCAATATTTTGTTTAGCATGTGTATATAGAATATAGAAAAGCATAGAGACTTGGTCAGAATGATACTATTCACTCTTTATTTAATTTTGTGCAACAAATGTGTAATTATATTCAAAATCAACGATTGACAAAATGGTCCCTGGTGGAAAACTTTCACGAGATTTTTTGAATTGCAAGTCCTGCCATCGAGCTCTATGTGAATGCTTGGTGTATTTATAAATTTCTTCCTTAAACATTTTCAAAAGCACTATCACAAAAATTTCTTCTTCTTGTAAATCAATCCTTTTATTAATTGTAGTACTAATTGAACCAAAATATTTATGAATATATTCATATCTCTTCCATTTCACTTTTATGTTGGACAATGATTGATCATTTATATCAATAGGATATTTTTTGTGAAATAAAGTCAAATTTCCATAATCATCACATTTTTACCACCAACACATTTCTTTTGCTAAAATAATTCATGAATTTCTCTTGCACATAGAATTTGGGATATGAAATCATCGATAGTGGAAGGAGGAGGTCAATTTTTCCAATTTTTTTTTCCAAAATTAAGGAATGTGTCATAATATAACTAAAATTCCACATGATAATGAAAACATCAAGTGTCGTGTATAATGATGGGTTTAAAATACCATGGTTTTTGTTGCACAAAATCACTGATTGAGAAATTAATTCCATGATTTTGTTCTCTGAATTTATTGAACAACTCTATCTGAGTGGTGTCGAAGGTATGTTTTGCATGTTCTTCATATTGATTTTGTGTTATTCTTCGCCACATCACATCCCTTTCTTTTGGTGAAACACGTGAATTTTTCATCCAATATTCATATATTATTATTTTTAACATCTTCTCCAAGTCGAAGAAAGTATGATGATGTAACAAAAGTTTAAGTTAACTTTAGATTCAAGATGAGCGCGGGCTTCTGAGAAGAGGCGATAGGTCCGAATCTATGCAGTTCATGATCACGGCTCTGCAGGCCTGCCAACCATTCCGGAACGCGAAAGACAGATCCCTCAGCGCCAATCTTAACTGATTCAACACATGCATAACTCAGGGGGGGGTTCGACCCCCCCTAACTCCACGCCCTTCATATTCGGCAGCATACCCTCGGACACCTTCAATACTCCATCCAGCTCCAAATCTGCGGAACAAAGCAACGATTCAGCGCCCAAAGGATCTGTGTCCGAAGGGAAAACTCCAGGACAACACCGCGAGCAAACTCCGTCCACATGCAAGCCCATATAAAAAAAAATACCCAAACTAATCATTGATGACCCTTGGATCGAGGAATACAGGGACCATATGAGCAAGCAGGCCCTGATCTGTAGATTCATGTGGGTTCGACTTAATGAAAAGGCCCTATGCTGGTGGATCAACCAAAAATGGAAACCTAAAGGGGACTACGATCTTCAGTTGGGATCGAGAGGCTTTTTCACGGTAATTTTCGCTCACAAGGATGACAGATACCGCATCTTCGAAGGCGGCCTGTAATTCTACAACTCTGCAGGATTATACATAACGTACTGGAGGCCAAACTTTGCACCAGAGCAGGAGGATTTCAAGAAATTTCCAGTATGGATCCGCCTGAACTCTCTACCTGTGGATTACTGGAACAAACGCATCTTGGAGGCCATCGGAAACCAGTTGGGAGTCTTCATCAAAGCCTCAGATCTCACTATACAAGGTAAGTACACAGCCTACGCTAGACTCTGTGTTTACATGGAAATCTCAGGGCCCCTCCCAGATCATATGGAACTGATCCATAAAGAAGTGCAATGGAAGCAAACCATAGACTATGAAAATATCCCTTTCAGATGCCGCACATGCAGACAGCATGGCCATCTAAGTCACAGCTGCACTGCAAATAAACCACAGCCTCAGGCCCAACAGGAACAAGAGGCTACTCCAACGCCTGGCTTCACCACAGTCTCAAGAAAGAGCAGAGGAAAGAAAGTAAAAAAGCCTCCAAAACCCCCCACCAATACCAACCCTACCAATAAAGCCTCCACACAGCAAAACAGCTTTGAAGTTCTGAGAAATCTTGATTCACCGGAGCACCCTAAAGTCTCACAGGCCCCCACTGCACAGGATCCATCATTATCCAATCAACCCATGACGACGATCAATGCTCCAAGCACAACCTTTGTTTCTTTTCAAGCCCAGGCACTGCAACAAAACCCAAATTTCGCTTCCAACCATACTACTACCAGCCACACCTCAATGCAAACCCCTCAATGCACAGAACCGCAACCAGATCAGCCCTCCACTACCACCTCAAGCAATCCTCTGGAGGAGATTTTGGGAGATCTTGATCTCCAAAAGGTTGATGAGCAATGGTCCAAACTGGGCGTTGATGCCATTCCCCAGGAACAATTGGAGAAGATAGAAATGGCATACTTACAGTTGGAATACATCAACCAAAATACAGCCAAAAAGCAATGGGGAAATAGCAACCAAACAGGCATTCAAGCCAACCTGGATCTGGATCAATACAAACCACAAGGACCAGGCAGAAAACGAGGACGCAAATCCACCAGACAGCAAATACAAGAGCTAGGCAGACGTCTAATCAATGAAGGAAAAATCAGGGCCTTGGTCCTATCTGCTCCAAAAAAAGCTCAATGAAAATCACAACCTGTAACATCAGGGGGCTTAACGGCACCAGCAAAAGAAGAATCCTGAAAAACCACATATTCTCGCAGCACCCAGACATTGTCCTTCTGCAAGAATCCAAATGCTCTCCCAAGGGCACAGAAACGCTCAAAAACCTAGTTTCCAACAGTCATCAATGTATAAGCATAGATGCCCTTGGGCAATCAAGAGGGTTATTAACATTCTGGAACAAAAACAAATTCTTCTTGCAGAATGCTCTCTCCACCAAGAACTCATTATCGGTCATCCTCAACATGCCAGATTCAAGCCAATCGATATGCATCACCAACGTGTATGGGCCTCAAAGAATCTAGGAAAAGCTGAAGATGCTGAAGGACCTAGACGAAGTCAGACAACACCATGGGGCAACTCACTGGATTGCAGGTGGAGACTACAATATGATCACCACTCTAGCTGAGAAAAAGGGAGTCTTACGAAAATTGGATAAGGACTCGGAGGCATTTAACACCTTTATTGCTGAATCCAGACTTACTGACATCCCTACAGTCAATGGTTTGCATACCTGGAATAATAAGCAAGGAGGAAACAGGCAGATAGCATCAAGGCTTGGTCGGTTCCTCTTATCGGAATCCATTCTGCTGCAAAACATCGACATGGAGGCCAACATTCTGCCTATAGGAGGCTCGGATCACTGGCCTGTGCAGATCCACTTCACCAATTTAGAAAAGCCCCTCAACAGACCTTTCAGATTCGAGGCCTTTTGGACAGAACACCCAACTTTCATGCAAAACATAAAAAGCTGGTGGACTCAAACCACCATAAGCAGCGACAATATCATGTATATCTTCTAGCAGAAGCTCAAAACCATCAAATCCAACCTCAAACGATGGAACAAAAACACCTTTGGCGATATCTTTCAAGCCAAAAAAGAACTCGAGGAAAAAATGGCGCTACTACAGCAAACAATGATCACAGATGGGCATGATGAGGAAAGGAAAGCTCAAGAAACAAATCTACAAAGACAATGGGAAGAACGACTAAAGCAGGAAGAGCTGCTGTGGAGGCAGAAATCGAGGGTGCAGTGGCTAAAGCAAGGAGAACGCAACACCAGTTCCTTCCATAAGTCCACTATCCAGCACAGAGCCTGCAATCGCATCCTCTCTCTCAAAAAAGCTGATGACGATAAGGTGTTCTCTAGGGAGCACATTGGGGATGAACTCAACTCTTATTTCACCTCTCTTCTCAGTGAACCTAGCCTAAACAGAACCCAAGCCATCAATGCAATCACTGATGCCATTCCCAGCCTAGTTACTCAGGAGCAAAACTCCCTCCTTCTAAAGGATTTTACCGAGCAGGAGATTGAAGAGACAATCTTCACCATGGACACAAACAAGGCTCCCGGACCAGATAGATTTACAATTGAATTTTTTAAAGCCTGCTGGTCCATTATTAAAGAAGACCTCCTCATCTTGGTAAGGAACTTTCACAGAACCAAAAAAGTGTTACCAGCCATCAATGCCACTTTCCTCACCTTAATTCCCAAATATGGCCAGGCTGACTCCCCGGACAAGTTTCGCCCCATCGCCCTATGCAATGTCCTCTATAAAATCCTTTCCAAACTGATGGCTAATAAACTCAAACCCGTTCTCCCTTCAATTATTTCTCAGGAGAAAACCGGCTACGTCGAAGGTAGGCAGATCACGGACAGCATCATCCTCACCCAGGAAGTGCTGCACTCTCTCAAAACGAACAAGACTCCAGGCATGCTTATCCAGCTTGACCTTGCAAAGGCCTTTGACAGAATCAGCTGGCAATATATGAGAGCAATCCTCCAGGCTTTCGGATTTAGCCAAAAATGGATAAATTGGACAATGGAACTAGTCTCAGGTGCTTTCTTCTCCATCCTGCTGAATGGAGGACCCCTTCAACCTTTCACACCATCCAGAGGTATACGACAAGGAGATCCCTTGTCTCCTTTTCTCTTCATCATAATGGCAGAAAGGCTGGGCAGATCTTTAACCAAGGCAAGAAGGCAGAATCAACTCAAAGGCATCAAACCGGCACACCAAGGACCCACATTAACACATCAGCAATTTGTAGATGATACAATGCTCATGGGCGCCCCCACAGTGCAGGAAGCTCGAACCATCAGCCAAGTGTTAAAGACTTTCTCGGAGGCCTCAGCTATGGAAATTAATCTTACCAAATCAAAAAAAAAATTCTTCAACACATCCATTCCTGTGCAAATAAATCTCAGCAGAATTCTGAAGATCCAAAAGACCTCCCTTCCAACCAAATATCTTGGCATACCACTTTCGGAATATGCCTACAAATATGCCAACTGGGAAGCCCTCCTCAACAAAATGAAATCTCAGCTAAGCAGCTGGACATACCGAGCCTTAAACATGGCCAGCAGACTGATTTTAGTCAAATCAGTCCTGCAAACCATGCCAGCATACATATTCTCAGCACTTGCAGCACCTAAGGCGGTGTACAAATCCATCCGAAGCATTCAGCGATCCTTCCTCTGGAATGGAGCCTCGAAGCAATCCAAATGGGCCCTCATCAAATGGAAAGACATCTGCAAACCAAAAAGGGAGGGAGGTTTGGGACTAAGAGACCCAGAAATATTAAGCAAGGCCGTAGCAGCAAAAATCTGGTGGAGATGGGTAGAAAATCCTAACTCCCTCTGGGGAACCTGGTGGAAAGCGAAATATACAACTCAAGTCAGGGACAGAGACCTTATTCGGCTAACCGGCACCAAGCAAGGATCCCCCATCTACAACAAGGCCTGGGAGAATAGACATATCGTGCAGTAGCACAGCTTCTGGGAAGTGCACCAAGGAAAAACTGCCCTCTTTTGGGAAGATGCTTGGCATCAGCTTCCACCCTTAGAACACCTAGATTGGAATATTCTTAAAAGAGCTATGCAGGAGGCTGGCAAGGTTACGGTAGCAGACTACTGGCAACCTGCAAGCGAGGCCACCACCTGGAAAAATTGGCTATCCAGAGAACAATGGCAAGCTCAAGCAGGCCCGATGAACGTAGACCAACTTTTACAAGACCTGGACAAAAGAAGAATCCTTAAATCCAACAAAGAGGACATCCTGAGATGGGGAAGAAACCCCAAAGGAACGTTCAACCTCAAAGAAGCATATCAGATCTTGGCGGCCTCCTTTGATCCGCAACCAGACCACAGTTGGAAAACCCTTTGGAACAGAGGAACATGGCCAAAAATCACACTTTTCTCCTAGCTGGTCGTGCACAACAAGGCACTCACATGGGACAATCTGCAAAAATGAGGCTTCATAGGCCCTTCACGATGCATACTCTATGAGGATGGTCCAGAAACTCTCAATCACATACTCAATGCCTGTCCAATGGCCTGCTCTCTGTGGGATGACATGGCTATGATCTTCAGACAATCCGACAGAAACAGAGACTCCATTCAACTCTCACTCAGCGAGTGGAGAACTTCCATGTCCTCCAATCCCTTGGTCAAAAGTGCCTGGAACCTAATACCGGGAGCAATAGCCTGGATCCTTTGGAAGGAATGAAACGCACGAGTCTTCAAAAACTCTGCACTGGCAGTAAGCATGCTGACAGGAAAAGTGAGACAGCTCGTCAAAGAAACGGTCAATGCCATGGGAACTTTGCAGAAAGAGGGCAACACTTCACCGAATGATGATAGAATCATTCAAATCCTAAATCTTCAAACCCAGATCAACCCTGCTGGTAAAAACTGCGTCTCCAAAGGAACAACGCAGGACAATTGGACTCTGCCCCCTTCAAACACGTTCAAACTCAATTTCGACGGGGCTTCAAGAAAGAACCCGGGAATCGCTGGCTATGGGGGCGCAGTAAGGGATCACACAGGCACAATTCATCTCGTCTATCATGGCAACATCGGAGTGAACACTAACAATGCTGCAGAACTAATCACTCTCATTCAGGGTCTCACTCTGGCAGGCCGCTACAGATTTCTACCACTGATAGTGGAAGGCGAATCGGAGATCATAATCAGGATGATAAAGAAACTCCAGATGGGAGCGCAGGTACATAAAGTAACCCCCAGCTGGAGACTGTCGGCAACACTGCAGGATCTCCAAAATCATCTCTGCAACTTGCAAGGGATCACATTCCAAGAAGTTCGCAGAAAGGCAAATAAGATAGCTGATGTCTTAGCAAATGCAGGGATCGATTCCAAGATGGCAGAATTCCACAGTCTCTGGCACGATCTAGCAGAAGGAGAGCTCAAAGAAAATTGCAAAAAGATCCAGCAGACAGATCTGCACACTTAGGCCTCGGCAGCAAGGCACACTATGGTTTTAAACACAGGAAGGAATGTCAAACCACGGCAGAAGCGCCACTGAAAAGAGAAGATCTGCACCAACAGGCTTGCGCAATCTAGATTGGAGACACATCCCTGCACACCCAAAAGACGCATCAACAAACTGAATGCTCATACACTTCAAGCATGACAATCTCAGGAACTTCAGGCAGCAATCTGCCCACCTCGCAACATTCTGCCCACCTCGCAGCAAGCTGCCCACCACACATGCAGGATCACCTCACGGGCTCCACGAAAAATTCCCTTAGACATCGCTCTGTATATGCAGCCGGCACATGCCCTGAATGTAATGTAAACAAAAGGCTACCCAGTCAACGCAGGCAGGTCGCTCTGACCCCTGTGGATCATTGTATTTTTATTCACAATCATTAATATAACTGCTTAACTTTACAAAAAAAAAACATCTTCTCCAAGTCTATCTTTGTATGGTTGCCTACAAATAATTGTCCAACAAGCGAGCTCATCATTTACATCTATTTGCAATTGAAATTTCTGATCTTTGTGCAATGTTTTTCATGAGGTCCCTAATGCTTGTGCCATATATTTGACCAAACAATTTTCTTTAGTACTTGATGAAACCAATGCCATTTGTATTTCTCTACGTGCATCTAAATCACTTATATTTCTATATATTCCAATTGACTTTAGAGAACTATTTATATTTTGTATCACATTTTCCTTCATGTTTTTTATCTTTCGTCAATTTTTGAATACCTAATAGAGTTGTAGCTTCTTTTAATTTCTTTCATGTTAAGAGACTTCTCAAAATTTTGGCTTGAACTACCACATTTTGATCTTTGAATAACATATCAATAATGCACTTAACACTATATCGTATAACATGGTCAACTTTTTTATCTCCATATGTGTTAGTGTCAACATTTTCTAACATATCATCATAGATATTAATTTCATCTATATATATGAGAATTAAATGTACAAAATGAGTTTAAATATTCAATAAATAATCAAATTAAAAAATAGAGTTTGAATGAAATTGAAAAAATTATAAATATATATGATTTCAATAATACACATGACATATATATATATATACCTGGTGATTCAATTTCTTCACTTGAATTTATTTCAACATTTTCAACATATTCAAACATTGGTTAATTATATTTGTCACTTTCTCTTTCAACATTTTGTTTCTCGTCATCAATGTTATGATTAATATCTCTCTCTGTTTACATTGCAAAATAGTTGTCAAATTAGTTCATCAAATAAAAATTAAGTTTCACAATACACTAGTTAAATTTTAAATATCATTTATAATATTTACATTTACATACCTTCTTCAACTTCGAGTTGAGGTTGATTTACCCTTTCAATATTTGAGCATTCTTCTCTCCTTTTTTTCTGATATTCTCTCCCGTATTATCTACAAGCCTCAAGGCTTCTTGTTTGATCATATTTTCTCTTGCAATTTCTTTGATTTCCCATGATAATTTAGTATGAAGCTCAAAAAATTTCCTTCAAAATCTTGCAAAAAAACTCACTATCAAAATTTAGACAAAAACTCATTTCAAAAAATCATCACAAAAGATTTAATTTAAAAAAAAAAAAAATCACTTTAATTTTTTTTCAAAAAAAACTTACTTCAACCCAAAACACTTACTTTAAAAAAAATCACTTTAAAAATTCTGCCAAAAAATGTCTTTTAAAAATGAAGCTCAAAATATTTCCTTCAAAGTCCTGCAAAAAAAACTCACTTTAAAAATTTAGACAAAAGCTCACTTTAAAAAATCATCGTAAAAGATTTACTTCAGACCAAGAAAATTACTCTACGAAAAGGTCACTTTAAAAAGTACACCAAAAAAATGTCCTTTGAAAATTCAACCCAAAAGATTTCATATGAAAATTCAACCCAAAAAAATTCCTTTGAAAACATAAAAAAATTCCTTTGAAAATTCAGTCCAAATGAAGACATTTGCGAAAATAATGTTTCCATTTTCTTCTATTTATAGAGTAGTGAATATTTATTTTTGGAGGGGCTTTATCGATTTTTTTCCGGCCGACGGAATGTACAATCAAAAGTTTGGCCGAACTTTTTTGTCATTAAAATTAACGGGATGAGGCATCGATAAAAGTTTGGCAAATCTACTACAAAATTTTGGCTAAACTAAAACGGCTGCAGCTACAATGCAACTTGGCTCTGAACACATATCTTCAAATTTGGAATGGTTTAACTCCATCAAATTTGATGAATTAACTTTCGAAACCAAAACTAGCATTTGGAGAATTGAATCTACTTTCAACATATATAACTTTTATGAAATTCTATAGATATTTTCTAATTTTAATTAATTTTCTAATAAAATGGGTGCAAAAAAATTCTTAAGGTCAATAAGATTTAGTGAAATCAAAATTCTCTATCTTCCAAAATACACTGTAAAAAAATTGAAAAATTTATGGTGCATTACATTGGTTCGTCGTCTATAATGGGTAGTTTTTAGATTTTTAGTTTATAGCTAATATGTTGAGAAAGTTGATGCTGCACTAAACATATTCAAAATCTGTAGTTTTTTCATATTGGTTTAGTTCAAAAAATTCTAGATTGTTACATATTGGTTTGATATGCATCAGTTGGTTTCGTAAATATAACGATTACGAAGTAGATTTTATCTAGATTGTTGCAACACATTTGTTTTCTCAAAAACACCAAGTTAACAAAGAATACACCAGCACTGAACACCATTCATTTTTATGAATCCCTTGATTGTTAAAGAACACACACTCAAAGAATTGTTAAATTGACATATCAAATTTGAATAAAAAATTCTCAAAAAAAAAGTAATAGAAAGCTAATAAAATTTCAGACAAGTTTTTTTTTATATCGTAAAATGAAATTCTAAACAGAAAAATTGTTTTGGCTTGTAGAAAGTTGAATAAATTCTAAAAATGATATTTTTCTCTCAAAAAGGGGGAAAAAGTGTAACAAAACTTCACATTTTGACTCAGTTTTATGTTTACTTATAATGGAAATTTTTTAGTAAGTATTGACAATTGAGAAAGTGTGACAGTGAAATAAATTTTGCTATAGTAAGGGTGATATTCTATGCTTAATGGCCCAAATATGGAAAGTGAAATGTCATTTAGAAGGGTATTTATTAATAAAAACATATGTATAATATCCATACAATAATATTAGCATGAACATAAAATTAAACCATGACCTTATGGTATACATAATGTACAAAAAGAAAAAGTATAAGTAAATATTCTGAGTAGCCAAATACAAAAATACATACAACAAAAATGTGTGCAAGAAACTCGTCGGTTCACGACCTAAATAAACAAATGATATTTTATCCTTACACATAGTTTACATCATTTAAATATCATATTGAATGGGAAGCCTAAAATCCCTCTGAAGGGAGAAGATGTTAATGTTATAAATAAAACAAATCTGAAAAGTATCATCAACATGTTTCCGTTGAGGAACCATTGACAAGACTTCTTAGGTATATATATGACAAATATTCATTAAACGAGTGTGGTCAACCTGTGAGGAGAAAGAGTTAGTTTTAGTCCTTGTTGATGAAGGTATATCTCCAGAGATGAAATCAAATGATGTGAACACAATCCAGTAAATGACATACCTACAACAGAGTTTAAAAAGGAGATTAAATCGAGAGAAAATTATAATTATGAAAAGTATAATTACTAAAGTAACAAAGAAATGTATACCTAAGAACAAGAATTATTCCACCTGGTGCCAACTATCTACAAGTTTCATAAATAATTCATTGTTAGTAGAGTATTCTAAAAGGGAAAATTCAATTATGTGTGAGAAGAAATATTGGCTTGGCTAATAAAATTGTACAAGGGACTTTCAGGCCATAACAATACTTTCCTTATTCAATTTGAAACAATGGAGTATAACAATGATAGTTCTAGGTTTTAATTCTTAAAAACCTTGTGTTCAAGGCGGAAACCCTGAATGAATGAATAAGAAATTACTTGTAGTCAAGAAAAACAAAATAAAAAACCCACATGGATGGAATTCAATAGAAATATATAAAGGGGATTTCAAGCCTAAAGTCATATGGCCATGACCAATCAATAACCAGAATACAGTGAAAAAACCTTACCATTATAGGGGAAAACCCTAGGTCAAAATACGACTAAAACCCTAAAGAGAAAATGAAATGACCGCATATTTTCAAGGGTGAGAAGGAAGCTTACCAAAATCACAATTAGGCCATTTCAAAGGAATGATGTATTGTAACCATGGTCACACTGAATTGTTGCACTTTATGAATGAGATAGGTTAATTAAATCCCCTAAAGTAATATGTGAAAAACCTTCGAAGAAACTAAGGAAATTTCAACAGAAGGAGTGAGTACCAGGGTAGAGATGTGAATTAGGGTATGGTTCCTGTGAGGATGTATTGTAACGCAAGTCTCAACCTCATCCTAAAATAATCCCCTTTGTCACCTACAATTTCCATCAGAAAAAAATGAATAGATTAGCAAACCAAATATAAGATCTAAAGAGAATTGAAGTATAAGGGAACATAATGTGAATTCCAAATAAAAACTTCTATGGTTTTATCAATGCGTCGATAGGTGTTTCCTTTTTATGTGGACTTCTCAAAGCATGGATAGAATGGGCATAAAAGTTGTAAGAGTAGGATTCATTTGGAAAGAAATCACCTTGAACACATAGCACATTTGAGCGGTGCTATGACTGCAAAGATCCAAAGACAGATTGACTAAATGAGATGGGATTTTGGGTTTATTTACCCTATGTAACACCTTTTGAAACTCCACCATTGTATTTCTAGATCAAATCCAAACCATTTATTACTAAGTATGTGTTCCAAGTAAGACCATGTGAAGGTATTTAGAAAGGCTTAATGTTTGGCCTATCAAATGTAAGTCCATGTTCAATTGATTTCCCCAAAATGCAATTCGTGCACCACATAAAGGTAAGGAATTTAACCCAAACATACAAATGCCTTGGAACCTTGAAATCAGAAATCTTGTGCATACCCATGGTGTAATTAATTAAGAGTGAGGGAGCAGAGTTCCTAACTCCATTGTATATATATAAGTATTAACAAAAAAATGTGTAATCCTAATGTTACATTCATGGGTAACACCACTTTTGAATGAGCTAGGTTACAAGGATTGTAATTAAGATAATTATATACATAAGTCTTGAACTCTAACTCATACATAACAATTAGTGGGAATTATAGGAATTACTACAAGATTAATTCCAAGCATATTATCTCCATTATAAGATGAGATGATAGTGATACAAGGGAGTTATTTTCAATTATAAGTAACCATATCTAAGATAATGGAAACCTTATCTATAAATTAATGTTATAGATTAACTTTGAAAATTGTGTGATAATGTGCGGTATCCAAACATGGAGCCTAAATTATTAAATATAATAGTAAAGAATAAATTTTTGGTGTGTGTAAGAGGTACATTACAAGTGGTATCAGATCAAGGTTCAACATTTGAGGCCTAAATGTCAAACCATAGCATTTAAATTTTATGCAATGAATCTAATGTTCTAAAAAAATAATTCAGAGATTGTTTTAATGATACACAAAAATAAGCAAAGAAAGGTATAGTGATGGTGAAACCTTCTAATAGATCGTGTGGTGAAGGAGAGAATATTTGGGTTTAGTTGGGATATGAAACTTTACCTCCAAAAGCCCAATTTTTGGAAATAGTAAAATACAAAAGGAAATATTTGGAAAGTATTAGGGCCAAAAATGAGCATTTGCTAAAGGAAAGTTTATAGCAATAAAATCTCATTAAAGAAAAACATAAAATTCAACCCATAAAACTATAGATATCAAGGTAGATGAGAGAAGAGATGACTCCTTAAACTGAGCATGATAAGTCTGGAAATGGGTATGAAAAACTTGAAAGTGAAGAAGAGTCAAATAAACATCCCCAAAAGAACCCAATTTGTGAAAGAAAAGGGAAAAAAACTATAATGATAGTTGAAGAAGATCGTACCACCCACCTTTGATGGAGGAAAAGAAGAGGCGACAAAAAACTATATGCTAAATATAACAAAATATTTCTAAGTATTTAAATATTCTAGCAACTTAAAGGCCATACAAGCAATATATCAATTAGAAGGCAAAGCTTCACTATGGTGGGAAGAGGGAAAAAGATAAATAGTATAGAAGAAATAGTCACATAGGAAGAATTCAAGAAATAGTTCAAGGAAAAATACTTAACTAAAAGGTATTATGATGACGATGCCAAAGAATTTCATAATTTGAAGTTTGCATAATTGAGTATATGTGATTTTGTGATGAAGTTTACAAAAATGTTGAGGTATGTTCCATACATTTGAGAAGAAAAAGTGAAGGTACAATGTTTTCTGAACTATATCCTTCTCCCATACAAGGAAATAATTTAATTTGAATATCAAAAATCCATGGACAAAGATATGCAAAAATCTAGGATCTATTATCAACAATTCAAACAAAAAAGTGAAGGTTCAAAGTACTAGTCTAATAAGGATAATAGTAGATTTTGAATGGGGAACAAGAAATTGAAATCCTCCATTTGAAGAATTTTGGAAAAAAAAGCATCAACCCAAAAGGTTTCTCAAGAATAATCAGCCACAACCCGCATAGTCCAAAAACAGGTTCTAAGAAAATTGATGTAAATAATAAAGGAATTAATGGTGGAAAGGATACAAAACCTTTAAAATGTTTGGGCTATTCGGAGAACCCCATTTACTCATAAAATTCCCATACAATACTATATCAGTCAAAGCTTTTTAGGCCATACAGAAGGCATCCACAGTAAAACATAGCCTGAAATATATTGAAGATTAATGTAGCTTTCGAATACAAAGAAGTAAAGCATCAACCAACCATGATCAAAATTGGAGGTATGATATTGGACTAACCTATATTTGTTTTGGTAGATCGATGAACTAGTCTTATTTATGTTAGTAAACAAGTTGTATAAGGAAGAAAATTAAATACCAAAAAAAAAAAAAAATCATGTTTGGTTCAGTTAGTTGCAAGAACTAAAAGAAGGGTGACAAATTGGGTTAAACAACGCCTTGTAAATATAAATGGATGCTTAATAGAATTGAATCTAAATATATTACGTCGAGGTTCCTATGATATACTGATAGGAATGGATTTCTTGGAGAAATATAAATCCATAGTTAATTTTTTCGAGAAAATTGTTACATATACCAATGAAAAAGCAAATATCCAAGTGATAAAAGGCAAACAAAGGTCATTTCCACCAAAAACATTTCAGCCTTACAACTAAAAAGGTGTTCCTATAAAGGTTATAAATTTTGTGTTGTCTATATATAATAAAGTACACATAATACAAAAGATAACACTATAAAAAAACCTCTAAGTAATTAAATAATTTAAGGATGTATTCCCAGATGAGATTCTGGGATTACTACTAAAGAGGTACATGTATTTTTCACATGAGTTAGTACCAAGAGCCACACCTATGTCCAAAGCACCTTATAGTGCTTGAACTTATGGAGATGAAAATGAAGTTACAATAGTTATTAGATAAAGGATACATCCATCCAAGTTTTTCCCCTTGTGGAGCCCCAGTGTTGTTTGTAAGGAAAAATAATGGAACTTTCAAGATGTGCATAGATTACAAAAACCTAAACAAATTGACTATTGAAAATAAATATCCTTTACCCATGATAGATGACTTGTTTGATCAAGTTAGAGGGGAAACATTATTTTCAAAAATATATCTCAGGTCAAGATACCATCAATTAAGAATTAAAGACAAATATATACATAAAACTGCAACAAAACACAATATGAACTCTACACATTTGTCGTACTACCATTCGGTCTTACCAATGCAGCTACTATATTTATGTGGTTGATGAATAGTGTGTTGATCAAGTACTTAGATACGTTTGAATTGGTTTTGATTGATGATATTATGATATATTCAAAAACTCAAGAAGAATATGAAGAGAACCTAAGGATATGACTACAAACACTAAGGGAACATCAGTTGTACACAAAATTCAGCAAATGTAAGTTTTATCAGGATAAAATTTAGTAGTTAGGTTGTTGGATCTCTAAGGAAGGAATATTTGTTGATCTTGGAAAGATCAAGGCCATTTTAAAAAGGCCAATACCTAAGGATGTGGAAAACATTAGGTACTTCATGGTTATTATTGGATATTATCGAAGATTCATTGAGGTATTTTCTAAACAAGCCCATGTCATCACTTCTTTATCGAAAAAGGGAGTGAAGTTTAATTGGACACCAAAGTGCCAAGAGAGTTTTGATAGAATAAATGTTCATTAAAAGTAGCCCAAATATTAAATATTATTGATCCAAATAAATATTTTATAGTCTGTACAAATGCATTCCTTGAGGGGCAATGTGGTGTATTAATGAAGAAAAATTATTTGATTTCTTATGAATCAAGAAAAGTAAAGGCTCATAAGAAAATTTATGTTGTTTATGATCTTGAACTAGTCGTTTTTATACATGCACTAAAAATGTGGAAGCATTATCCATTAAGAAAAAAATTTACTCTTATTACTAATCCAATAAGTTAAAGGTATTTTTTTATCCAACCAAATTTGAATGCTAGAAAATCAAGGTGGATGCCCTTCCTGAGTGAATTTGAATATGACATTAAACATATAAAGGGGAAGGAGAATAAAGTAGTGGGTGCACTAAGTAGGAATGTAAATCAGGTAGATAAAATTGTTGTCAACGGTGCAAAAGTATACTTTCCATAGCAAATAATGATAATAGCATTAAAAGGTGAAGCTTATGAGTAGCTACAATAGAAATTAAAAAACACAAAACTACATGTTTATTCAGAAAAATAGGATGGGATGCTAACCTTCAGAAACATGATATATGTTACAAATGAAACTTTCGTGAAGTAGCTTATTTTAAATGAACATCATCGTAAATAATTTTTAAGTCACCAAGGATATCAAAATATGATTATAGCCTTAAGAAAACATTTTTAATGGATATGTATGAAAATGGAGGTGGTCGAGTATTTGTAAAACTATTTATAGTGCCAATAGATTAAGGTGGAACACAGACACCTAGTTGGACTACTACATCCTTTACCCATTCTAGAGTGGAAGTGGAAAATAATTTATTTGGACTTCATCACTAGTCCGCCTAGAACCAAGAGGAAGCATGACTCAATTACGGTGCTAGTCGACAAGTTAAGCAAGTCATCTCACTTTGTACTTGTCTACTCCACATACAAAGTAACACATATTGCATCAATTTTTATGAAGGATAATTTTCAGTCACATGGAATACCGAAAACAGTTATATTAGATAGTAATGTTAAATTCACTTCCAATTTCTAGAAGAAATTTTTTGGGGGAATGAGGACATAGTTGAACTTTAATACATCATACCATGTTAAAACATATGGTAAAAAAAGAAAAGAATAAATGAAATACTTGAGGATATTTTATGGATGTATGTTATGGATCATCCCACCAAGTTGAAGGATTATTTACATCTAGTGGAGTTTGATTATAATAATAGTTATCAAACATCTAATAAAATTATCCCATTTGAAGCTTTTCATGGGAAAACATTCCACATTCCTTTGATTTGGAGTTGGCTAGAATACAACTTGATTCTAGGACCCAATGTTCCATAAGAATTGGAATAGTTGGTAAAGAATATAGGACAAAATTTAAAGACGTACCAATATAGGAATAAGAATTATGCAAATCGAAAGAGGATACATAAGTATTAAATTAAGGGAGAACACATATACATAAAATTTAAGAGAAAGAAAATTACTATGGGATTGGGAACCTATGTTAAGTTAGCACCTAGGTTCTATGGACCATTTGACATACTAACTAGAGTAAATCCAATGGCTTACCATCTAGCACTACCGAGTCATAAAATTACATAATGATTTTCTTGTTTCTTTATTGAAAAAGTATGCCCATGACTCTACTCATGTAATATATTGGA
The DNA here is from genome assembly GCA_034641835.2 of Pinus albicaulis. Lineage (NCBI taxonomy): Eukaryota > Viridiplantae > Streptophyta > Pinopsida > Pinales > Pinaceae > Pinus > Pinus albicaulis. The sequence continues at coordinate 40,965,516 of CM076577.1, read as the reverse complement.
ATGTGATGTAGGTCGAATTGAAAGGAGAATTATAGGTTAAACCTATAAAGATATTAAATATGAGGGAAAACATGCTTCAAAATCAAGTATGGGCAAGAAAAATAAATTCAATTAGGGAAACATGGAATAGGGAAAGTAATCCTAAAAATGGTTATATTTAAATTTGTTTGTGATTTTGCTTAAGACTCATGGTTAATAAATGATAAAATATCTCGAAATATTTATATAAATAGTATTCCACTCATAGTCATTATATCTAAGTGAATACTTTAATTGACCCATCACAAAGAAGTATAGTAAGTGATTTAAAGTACCTATCATACAACTATATATATATATATATATATATATATATATATATATATATATATATATATATATATATAAAACTTTCGTATTAAGGCTAGAAGACATGAATGGTTATGAAATTTCTATGTTAGTGGTAAAGTCACCACTATAGGTTGTACGAGAAATAGGAAGGATGTGCATAATCAGAATACACATGATGTAGATAGCCTTCATTGAGTATGAATGCCCCTAGATATTTCCTATTCACATAAAATTATTATAGAGAAAAGTAGCAGAGGCTATATCTGGATATTAATCTTATTATAAAAAAATTAAGTCACAATATCGATTTATGTTTCATTATAATGGAAAAATTTTAGTGAGTATTGAAAATTGAGAAATTATGACAGTGAAATAAATTTTTTTACAGTAAGGGCGATAAGTTGTGCTTAATGGCCCAAATTACAGAAAGTTAAATTACCATGATAAGGGTATCGATTAATAACAACATATGTATAATATCCATACAATAATCTAAACATGAACATAAGTTAAACTATGACCTTATGGCATACATATTTCAGAAAAAAAGAAAAATATAAATAAAAATTATGAGAAGCCAAAGACATGGAATGTGTATACCAATTTGAAACAAAATACATACAATAAAAGGGTTTGTAAGGACCTGGTTGGTTTAGGACCTAAATAAATGAAAATGGTTTTAGAATTATACATCATTTACATCATTTAAATAGAATATTGGATGTGAAGCCTAAAATCCCTCTAAAGGGAGAATAGGTCATTAATCAAAATAAAGGAACCTAGAAAAACATTGGCATCATGTTTTTCTAAGGAACCATAGACAAGACTTCTAAGGTATATATATGACATATCGTCATTAAACGGGTGTGGTTGACCCATGAGGAGAAAGAGTTGGTTTTATTCTCTACTGATGATGATAGAACTCTAGAGATGAAATGAAATGGTGTGAACTCACTCTGCTAAACGACATACATATTTTTGAAACAATGTTAATACTGAGGGGGGAGGGGGGTGAATCAGTATTAATTCTAATTTAAACGTGTGTGCCAATTTAATATACAACGTCAATATTGGAAACATCCATATAACCATCAACAACATATCAATTGGAAACAATATAAAATCAACACATAAACACATACACCATGAGCAACATACACATGAACACTCAGGTTTAACCTGGAAACCCTTTCGAGAGAAAAACCACCAAAGCTTGTTTGTTATTTGATGTAAATATGAGCTCCTAATTTGTTGCATCAATTTGTTTGTGAGACACCACTCACAAGAAGAGAAAATTCCCTTCGATTATTTGCTAGCACCCACTATTAGGAAGCACCAACTCCCTTCTTTTTTAGACACCCGATCAACTTTCCAAAAGCACCAACTTCATGGATTTGTTGCAAGAGACAACTTGAAACTCCTTGGATTTATGCTAGCACCAACTTGCAGGAGGCACCAACCTTCAATATTTCTTTAGATACCCATTGAGATGGAAGAGCCAACTCCCTTCATGTAGGCTCCAACCCACACTCAATAAGGAAATATCTGCTCTATGTAATTGATAGCCACTCTACCTAATTTCAACTCTCTTCTCTCCTCTACAGCCTTCACTTTGCTCGGCCCACGCAATGTTATTTTTCAGCTCTTGGCCCTCAGCCCTTAACCCTCTTCTCTTGGCCCTCTGCTCTCAGCAGCATACACACATATCTCATCCCCTTCTATTTCACAGGTGCTCTCAGCCTACAACAAAGGCACACTCAACCTCTCTCTGCAGCATAGGAACACTGAAACTTCTCTTAGCAGTGCAAACACACATATATATCCACTCAAATCATGAAACTATGTTGCATCCTCCCACTTTTCTCAATTTCAACCTTGGGTTTTGTTTCACAACAACACAATATTGATCTTTGTTTTCTGTGTTGTAATTCATTCTACCCAAGTGCATACTCGAATGCATGGTTGTCTATGTTTTTGTTACATCAAAATTCCTGAAAATTGTAGCTACATTAAACACTGGGAATGGGCTCCATTCACTCAACCATTGCAGCACCATTAATTCAAAGATTGGGCACCTAAGAATTTTTCCATAAATGCAAGTTTCTCCATGCTTATTAAATTCCCACAGAGTTCATATTGTACTTCAAGCATGGCTCTCTTAGACTCTTATAAGAGCTTCTAGACTTAGCCATGTTTTCAATTTAATTTGTATATTGCGTGAAAGAAATCTCAGGCATGGTTGATCTAGATTCAAATGCGACCTATGAAAATCATGGTCCTCTCTGTCTCCATCCAGAGTTTTCTTGGAAGTCCAACTCTGGATAATCTCTGGATATGGCATAACTCCCAGTTATAGTAAATTCTGCCGCATGGTTGTTGACCCATTCAAGCCCTCTTCTCCAAGCTGTAGAAAACTCCAAATATGGTAGAAGTGTAAGGCCTAGCCAATAATTCTAAAGAGTTTCCATATTGGAAACCTAATCCGCTAAGGGTTTTGGTGTGGAAGGTGAACAACCATTGGATTCCAAGAGACCTTGGAAGATGAATCCAACGGTAATGTAAAATATATAAATGTATACCAATGTGAATAATACATGCAATTTAATGCTTATTCTTTCATATCATGTTTCCATTTGTGTGTGATTTTAACATTTCTGCGTCTAACACAAAAACTCTCCTTACCTTAGTATTCTCTACACTATTCTCCGCATTTCCTTTATTTCCTACATTACCTAACTTCCTAGCATTGCATTCACTTCCCTTGTCAAAAATATTTCGAAAGGGCCCCTATCAAAGCGTTGGTTGTGAATCCCACTTCTGACAAGTGTCTAGAATGTGAACAATCACCAGAGTCTAAGATACCACTTAGTATGTGAAGACCAAGGGTCACAATGAAATTTATAAATATGTAAATCTTTGTGAATAAATGCAATCTCATGATTTATATTATTTCAGTCTATCATTTATGTTGTTTAACATGCTATCATAGCTCACTATTTCTTGAATAATCCTCAGTGTTTTGGTCCACCTACAACTCTACAATTCATTATTGTATTCATGCTATGGCTATCAAAGTGAAAATATATGTTTCTCTCCCTACTATGTTGTAACTAATATGTTTTTTATTGTCAATAAATTACATGTCGATTTATTTTATCGCGTGTTTCTCAAATATAGGCCAATCAGATTTGCACATGTTGTCATCCCTACCATTTATGACCTGAAACATCCAAAATCCCCCATTCTGTTGCTAGAAAGTGTATTCCTACATGCAGCCTATCAAAATATACATATTTTTTCTCACCCAAGTGCTTGTTTGACCTTGCAATTTTTATGAAAAACCAAAACCTATAAACCTGAATCCTCGGTATAAAGAAATTGAATGTGGTCATGCCATCACATTGTGGCTCCTTTGAATGATTCTTGCATCATGTTATTAGGTGCTCAACAAAATTCCAAGCCATATGATTCCCTGACATGAAATACAGCTAGTCTACGGGCTCTCTTAATATCGTCTAGGTTAGCTAAGTTTGTTTTCCTCGTGCTCGGATTTTTGTACGCCATGGTGTCTTTCATCCTCGGAAGGACTCCAAGGCTTCCATTTTTTTGATATGTTTCCAACGCATAGATATAAAATATAAGATATGATATCGATTTCGGTGTTGTGGTCCCCATTCAATTCCCATTCTAATTAACAAGTTTTGATTATTCTTCGCTTTTTCTGTTGTTGTAATTTGATTCAATCGTGTACTTGGATGCCACCTTAATTAGTCATTTTATAGTTTTGGTTAGTAATAAAGTGACATATATGAACTTTGTAAAGGAGGTTAGGTTTGATGATTCCTGACCCTTTTTTCATGTGAATGATTAGTTTAACATTGGTTTTTCAATGTCTAGTGGTTCTTGATTATTGGCCCTTGAATCCTTAATTGAAGGGGTGTTTCTTGATGCTTCCTCCCATTCCCCAAGATTGTTATTTGACCACATTTCTTCCCATTGTGGTTCTTTGTATGGTTACTCTAATTCGTTGCAGGAAACATCTCGATGGTTGACATTATATATGGAGGAATACTGGAAGCAACCTTATCACGTTGGATAACAATATGGTGGACAAGAATTGGTTGGAATCGCATGGGAAATTTCAAGTTACATAACATTTTCTTCTATTAATAATCCATTGAATTTGTGAATGCATTGTCATCATTATGAAAATAAATCATGTATAAGGAGACTAACTGATGTAGTATAACAATATATGCTTTTTAAATCAAAGTAGTGGCTTGTACGATTGTATTCTACTTACATATCTAGTGCGACCTATATATTTTTGTTGTCTCCAAACATAATATCGATCATTATTCATTATGTATGAAAGATTATTTTTTTCTCAAAAAAATAAATAACATACTTAATGATGTGTTGAGACTTCAAGTCGATATTTGTTTTCAAAATTATTTTGTGATTCACTGATTGTTGAAGGGTGGAGTTGCAAGATTTTTTTTTGAAGTTTTTAAATTGATAAAATTGACAATTTGTTAGTTATTAAGAACAATAATGTTGTATACTATTGAAAGCACAATTAAAATAACTAACGATACTTTTTATGATATTAGAACTTGTTTTCAAAATGCATAAGAAAAGATAAAGTTTTTGCAACTTGAATCAAAACTATAGAAGATGAGTTACAACATAAAAGACATCATTTTGAACTTGTTTTGACCATAAAAATCCTTTATTTGAGGTTGAAATAGATACCCATCAATAACCAGCAAATGATCAATTCAATACATTTTAGGTTGATCACAATCATGAGCCAATTTCTCAAGTAGTTTTACCTAAAGATGTAGAAGTTCAGGTTCTACTTCCCAAACCCATCATCAAACCTTGGGAAGAGCTTGCAAGGAGAAAACACATAATTGGTATTGGAGATGACAAAAAGGTGTCATTTTATACTTCATACTATTCCAAGCCCATAAATTTTTAATGTTTTTAGTTTCTTCAAGACAGTTCACCATCACCTATTCCATATTGTGCTCCTCCACATTCACAACAGATTGTCAAATGCCAACATTGTAGCATATTTATCCATGTGAAAGAAAAATATTTTGATATTCACCCCTGTATGCATTGTCGTCATCACAATCATCATTCAAAAAAATTCTTCAAAAACAATCCTTCTGCAAGAACAAAGATTCACCTTGGATGGAATGCTTCTTGGCAGTGGGCTTCAACATCTAAGAAGATATTTATCTCATAGCACATAATTTTTTCATGAGTATTGAAAATTATTGCAGTTGATATCTCTTCATATTTACACCTTGGATATGGTAGGGGGGAATAGATGGTCATCTACAAGCTTCAAATATAAATAAAGTGAACTTGATCCAATGCCTAAACTTGTTGTCTAAGCCTTCAACTAGAGACATCATACCTAGATTCATAGTTATAGCCAGAGACAGAGAATCCCATGAGCATGCCTTTGGTTGGTGGCCTTACTTAAACCACTTCAAGCTGAGACATTCATTTTCAGGTTGAGGTTCTCCATTTCTTTTGCAGGTTGAAGACCTCACTTTTCCAGGTTGATCACCTCCCTCTTCAAATAATTAGGGACACCTCCTCTCGTAGAATACTTCAACTTATTTCCAAATTTGGAAGACTTCCAGGGATTGCACTAAGTGTTCCGGGTTGAGACCCAAATGGTCTCCCTTTTCAAAGCAATATGGAGCACTTCCTATAGCAAAAGACTTTAGCTTCTTTCCAAATTTTGAAGAGTTCTAGTAACTGCACTAAGTGTTCCAGTGTTGGTGGTAATCCTTAAACCACCATCGATTGAGGCCTTGAGTTCTCCCACCTTATGCCATATTTTCAGAGATCACATTTAACCATTGGTTGCCACTTTTGTATAGCATATTTCTTCTTGGACTCGTTTAGACCCCATCATATTAAAGGAGAGGAAGGTTGGACACTTAATCCACTAAGGTTTATGGTGTGGAAGTTGAATATTTATTGGAATCCAAGAAACCTTAGAAGTTGAATATGATAGTCATATAAAATGTATAAATATATATCACTATGAATAATAAATGCAATTTAATGCTTAATATTTCATATATTGATTCCATTTATGTGTGCTTAAAATGTCGACTCATTCAATTCCTATAAAATTGTTCCTACATGATCCAATTATGGCTAATAGCCAGTTTTACATAGCGACCAAATATGGATGGACTTATCCCCAAAGTTGTCAATTTATCCATACCATGTTCCCACAATGTCGTTTTATTTTTTATTTGCACATAGCCCTTGGTCATAAAACTACGTGAAACTTTCATTTAGACATTCACTAGGCCCCACTTCATATACATATTCAGCTACTTGAGTTGGATCTTAGATCCTCACATGCCCGCAACTTCTTTAAAATGAATCGCATAGACCTTACAAGCTTGCGAGCTTCCTTCCTAACCCACTTGTGTGCCCCACTGAAAATAAACGCTCCGCTTCCTTTAAAGTGTTATTAGACGTTGTAGGATTTTCCCACACTCCACCTATCCGCCTATGAAGACCTCCGCTTATCAGCCTCTGAAGACCTCCGCCTGTCGGCCCCACTGGAAATTCCTTACTCAACCGAAATTGGTTGTGTAATTTCAGCCTTCTGGGAAATCTCTATTATGGGTTCCACCAATTGACAGTTCTTCAATTGTTGCTCCCTGCTAGACCAACTCCATGATATCCCATATTATTTATTACTAAAGTTCTGGGCTTCGAGCTTCACGAATTTTAGGCTTTCAACCTTCTAGGCAATCTTCATTACAGGTTTTGTTGATTTACAGTTCATCAATTATCGTTCCCTACTATCCTAACCCCATGATACCTAGGACACTTATCAATATAGTTACATGATTGTGAGCTGATGGGATTTTGGGATTTCAACCTTCTAGGATATATCTGAATGATAGGTTTCATCGATTGCTGGTCCATCAATTGTCATTACTTGCTAGCCTGACTCCATGTTACCAGGGACAATTATCAATATAATTACATGCTTCCGGTCTTCCGGGAATTTTTTGCGTTGTCTTGGATAAAGATTATTTGAGACACTTATTTAATAAATCTTCGGGATTTCAGGCTTTGCAAATTTTACTGCAGGGGACCTTAATTTTATCGGAAATAACTGTTATTTGAGGAGGCCATATTTATACTTCCATTTACCATTAGAAAGCTCTTTCTAAGCCTAATAATATTATGCCATCTCCAAGAGCATCTGAGCTAATATTCTAATGAAAAATTTCCTATAAATCTTGGGTCTCCCTAACCATCATAGGTATAATATTTTAGCTTCTTACCTCAAGATGCTACTATCATGGTTCTCTATTAGAGACTGCAACAACCATAGTGATGAGCCCTGGTATTGCACCAGCAATGTTGCAACTCCTAAGGGCTTCTCAACTTCAATTATCAACCCGGGGTTCATACAAAATTATAGGTGATAGTTTTAGATGGACAACATGTTAGGTTATACTCATGTAACTCCTATTCATGAAATCATATTAAGTTGTTCAAAGACCACTCCTCTAACTAATAACAGTGAAATATTCTAATGAAAGTGTAAATGAACATGATTCTAACTACAAAAGGTGAAAATTACATTCATCGAATATAAATACTATTTAAAATTGCATAAGGGAAAAAGATGCTAATCTATTTGGAAAAATAAATCATTTTACTCTACTTTCCATTCAACAAATGTAAATGCTAATTGAAATTGCATGAGGGAAAAACGACTAATCTATTTGTATAAATAAATCATGCTACTCTACTTGCAAACCTAATTTAAATCAATAACCTACTTTTCATGCATAATCTATCTACTCACACTTTCTTACAAATGAGGAATCCAATATTTAGCATGCCTATGAAGATAAATATTAATCCTAACTTTGTTTTCCTATCTGATGGTCACAGTGATGGGAGGATGAGGTTGAAGTGGTCCTAGAGTCTTACCTAATCATAAAATAACAGTGTGGGGGGAATTAATGAGCTTAAATATGACATAGTCACAGTATGGAACAAAATTGGTTGAAAAAAACAAACCTACAGGGTTGCTACATGAGGTTCTACAAGAGGCCTTGTATTGCTACAGGAGGCCATATTTTGGTACAGAAGGAGGTCTGAGAGTGTTTTAAGGAAACAAATGGTGTATTTAAGCTAGAGAAAGGTATATGAAGGTATAAGTAGGTGAATTAAGGGTGTGGGATCCCCTTGGCTAAGCCTAGTACCCCTCGGAGGCCTATCTTTCACCAAAGTTGATGCCCACAATGTCCTTCCTTTACCCTAACAGAGTGATTTTAGAGAAAAAAAATTTAAGCAGGGTTAGGTGCCTAGGAGGATGATGAAAGGGTCCAAGTGAATGTGGAAAGGTGTCCCCACCCCTCAAACTATCACAGTTACCACAACTAGCCAAATACATGCATCAAATGATCATTATTATAGCAAAGTAAATAATCATGGAAAATATGAGTTGAATTTTATTAAGATCTATTCTATCCTACAGCACTACCATAATCTAAAAACTAATGATGACAACTGATAAGTGGAAGAAACTAGACATGCAAAGGGATTATAAACTGGCATCTATCCATTTCCAATAAATCATAAACAAATAATTTTGAGTTTTTATTGTGGATCTTTGCAATCACTCTTCCCACAACAGAGGTGATAGGAAAACATGCAATCAAAAGTTTTTTTATATAAAATATACTAAAACAAGGAAATAATTGCAATCATTTGAAACAATAATAATAAATAAATACAAGAGAGGGACTAAAGCCTATGGGTTGGGACCAAACTTAACGGTTTAATCCTTCCAAAACTAACTCAGATGGAGACCAATAATAAGCTTTTCATTAACAGAAAATGATAGTCACATACATCATGAAAAAGAGGAATAACAATGTCGAGAACTAAGCTCGCAGTAGCTACTCCTAGCTGCAACAAAAATTAAGATCCTAATGAGACTTTCAGCTGCTTTATTTATACAAAAACAATTGAGCGGCACCTTCCTTGAAAGGAGGAATTATCCCCCTTAAAATCTCGAGATTTGTGGATCTGGTTCCCTTTTTCCTTCTCATGCACTTGGATTTACTCAACTTATAGTGAATTGGAGTTGTCGGAGAAGATTATGTTATCTTAAGGTGAGTTAGGGAGTTAACGAGGTGCACAAGCTCGCTATATTCTTTCTATGTGTCTCCATCAAGCCCCTGCATGGTAAATATCTACAAAAATGCTTCTTTGACTTGCATATTAATCACATTAGGTCGTAAAATATGAAAAACACCCTTTAGTATTCCTACTAAGCATATTATGGCTAAAAATGTGAATTAATGTGGGAAAAGGAGAGTTTTAAGAGATGGAGGACAGAACAATGAACTTCAAAAGATACCTATTGATGGGGCCCATCATCACCCCCTTGTCGAAGGTGTTTCTCACCCTCTAAGAAACTCAATCACTGATATGAATCTCATTCATGGCCCTAGTGGCCTCTCTGACATCCCAAGGCACTTCAAATGGTGTGCCTTACTATGGATAGAAAGTTTCATTTTCCCCTATGTCTATCTATGATTTTTGTTCCTATTCTTGGTTTCTTCCTTCTTGTAGGCCCAATGGTAAGGGAGGAGCATTATCTAGTTGATCTTTAGCCTCTACATGGTTCTCTCCAAGGAATTACTTAATCTTTCTAGAGAGTGATACTCTTTGATTTGTAAACTGCAAGGCAAGGCATGCCACCTTCTTTGACAAGCCTGAAAACTCTATATTCCCAACATCCTAAAAGTGTACTCAAAATGAAAGACGAATTTCTCTTAGGTTGTTATGTACCTAAGTTCCAATTTAGGATCAGAGGAGATGAGATTGTGGTTGTTGATGACAGCCTTGGGGATAGCTAATTTTTCTTTGATATATAAGGGCTCCTTTTATTCTTTTGTCATCACCATTTTCACTTCTTCATCCCTTATCTCCTCATGGGTCAACCAAGAGCATAATGCCATCAATTTCATGTCTCCCAACCTTGAGTAGGGGTCCCAGAAATTCATTTTGTGAGGATTATATTGTGCATGTAAAACTCAACTAGTTTGTCTTTATCCTCAATACTTTCCCCTTTTTAAAATTCAATGAATTTCCTATAGCCTTGGAAAGGAAAAGACCCATAATGTATTAGTGTATTTATCTGGAACTGCAACCATTGCTCCTTGATGAAAATAACACAAGATTTAGAAGGTTTCTTGCGATGTAGGGATTCCATAGATAAAATTTTATGTAGTAGGAAGTTGTGTCTCTTTTTCTTGTAGTTGCTCTCTCAACCTTGTGTCTTTTGTGTGTAGTTTCTCCCTCATAGTTGACTCCCTTTGTCTCAAGTCACTCAATTACTTTCCAATTTTAGTGAATTTATCCTCCATGAGGCCCAAATCTTATAAGTTTATGGATTTTGAAATTTTCATCCATCTATGTGTTCTACCTCTCTCTATCTCCAACTCAAAGAGGAGTGGGACTGCAAATTTATCAGGTATAATCCTACCTCCCTCAAAATTTTTTTATTAGGTTCTAGGTCGGGTTGTGGATCAGGCTCTTGGAGCTCTTGGAGGCATTTTTCATCTTCTTTTAATGTGGTTTCTCCTTCCTATAGAACCTCCTGTTAATCCTATAACAACCCTTGTTTCTCTTGTAGCAGCCCCTCTTTCTCCTTTAGCTACTCTGTCTCCTCCTATATCTCTTATTTTTCTTCATTTAATATGAAATATTGTGTCTTGATCCTCTTAAAATTGACTACCGTAGGGGTGGTCCTTTTCATATGTAGCATAGGTTGCTTGGTTTTGGCCTAGGAGTGGTAATTTCTTCAATTTTTCCCTCACTAGGTCCCCCTTCTGTTGGGTGTGGAGCCTAATTATCATCCTGATTTAGAGGTATTTGTTTCAGTCAGATGTATACCCCAGGAAGACTGTACACCCCTCCATGTGAGGGGGGGACTTTTCCACCTTGCGGAGGTTTTGGGGGGGAGGCGATCCCCCACAGCTGGAGGGTTTGGGGGCAATGCCCCCAATGCTAAAAATAGATGTAAAATTGCCTCGTAAAATATTGTAATTTCATAGTTAATCTGGGTCGTTCATTAGGTGGATGATTTGGTAGAAGAAATTATGTTTACTTTAGGGTTTTTTTGCCCTAGAAGGCAAACCCTCAGTTCATATGAGGGAAAAGTATTGTGGATGTGTGTGATGTATGTATTCTGAGAGAGAATGAGAAAGGAGGATTCTGTGAGAGAGTAGAGGATATTACAGCAAATCTGTTGTAGGTTCTGTCTCTTCATTTTGCTGGATAATATAAAGGAAGGACTAGTTGTTTCTTCATGGACGTAGCCCAAGTTGGGTGAACCACATATATCTGTGTCTCTCTTTTTTTATATGTTTTCGGTGTTTTGTATTTCCACTTATTTTTATGTGTTCCATTTCTCTGTAATATATAATAACAAATGGTAATAGATTCGAAGGTATATTGGGCTGATAAACTTACAGGAAAGAATGGCTCTTTATTCCATTGGGAGAAATGGCAGAAGATGGCAGGCTTAGGGTCAAGAAATTTAATGGCCAAAACTACCACTTGTGGAAGATTTAGATGGATGATTGTCTATTTCAGAAAGATATGTACATACCATTGAGTATGCCAAACGAAAAATGGGGGATTCTTGATAGAAATGAACTTGGAACAATATGATTGTGCCTGGCGGCGTTAGTAGCCTTTAATATTTGAAAGGAAATGAAAGCAAAGGGTTTAATGATGACATTGGCTAGACTATATGAAAATCCATTGGCCTAAAATAAGGTATTTCTTATGAAGCATTTATTTAGTATGAAAATGTCAGATGGTGGATCTGTTGTTGACCATTTAAATGAATTTAATATGGTTACCAATCAGTTAAGTTCCGTAGGGGTAAAATTTGATGATGAAGTTAGGGCTATGTTATTTCTATGCTCATTGACAAAAATTTGGAATGGTTTAGCTATGGCCTTTAGTAATTCTGTCTCTTGATCTAGTACTTCAAAGTTTGATGATGTTTTCAGTGCCATCCTTAGCAAGGAAATGCGACGGAAAAGCTCAAGTGAGACATCAAGTAATGCTTTGAGTGTAGAGACTAGAGGAAGAAAAATGGAAAGAGGAAAGAGCCTAGGATATCACACTAAGTCAAGGAAAGGAAGCTCCAAGTCCAGATCAGGGATAGTGTGCTAGAAATGAGAGAAGAAGAGACATCTGAAGAAATATTGTAAGTCTCGGAAGGGAAAATAAGGAGATGCACATCAAGAAAACAATCATGAAGCGAATGTGACAGGTGATTTGTTGCAAGATGCTTTGATTCTTTATTTAGAAAATGTTATTCATGCCTGGGTGGTAGATTCAAGGGCCTCATTCCATGCCACACTTGATAAGAAACATTTTCATGACTATGTTCAAGGATATTTTGGACAGGTTCGTCTGGGTGATGATAAACCCTGTAAAATCATTGGAATGGGTAAAGGTATTGTAAAACAACAGAATGGAAACCAATAGTTATTAAAGGAGGTAAGGCATGTTCTAGATCTGAATAAAAATCTGATTTCAACAGAGCAGTTAGGTGGTGAAGGTTGTGTGAAAACTTTAACAGATAAAACTTGGAAGGTCACTAAAGGAGCCCTGGTAATAGCAAGAGGATAAAATGTCGGTACATCGTATTTATGCAATGGTATTTATAATTGTGTTAATGCTTTAAACTCTACAGGAGTAGATGCAACATTATGGAATCATAAGCTCAGAAACATGAGTGAGAAGGGGATGAATATTCCTCACTCAAGAAATTTGTTGCTAGGTTTGAAGAATATTGATTTGGATTTCTATGAGAATTGTGTATAAGGAAAACAGAAGAGAGCCAAATTTCCTATAGTTTGGAAATAAAAGAAGAGCGAAAAATTAGAGCTTGTTCATACATATGTATGGGGACCTTCTCAAGTATCATCTCTTGATGGCTCTCATTATTATGTTATTTTTATTGATGATGCAACTAGAAAAACTTGGATTTATTGTATTCTGAATAAATCTAATGTATTTCATACTTTCAAGAAATGGAAATCCTTGGTTTAGATTGAGATAGGAAAGAAGTTGAAGTGTCTCATATTAGAAAATGGAGGTGAATATTGCAGCAAATATTTTAATAGGTACTATTCAAAGCATGGAATTTGTAGAGAGAAGACAGTTCTAGTAACACCACAAGAAAATGGTGTGTTAGAAAGGATGAACATGACAATCATGGAGAGTGCAAGGTGCATGAGTCTGCATGTACGATTTCCTTTACAATTTTGGGAAGATGTTGTACATACTGTTGTTTATCTAATAAACATAGGGCCTTCAAGTTCCTTGGATGGTGGTATTCTAGAGGAGGTATGGACAGGTAAAAGGTAAACTACTCTTTTTTAAAGCCTTTTGGTTGTGAGGCCTTTGTCCATATTAATAAATAAAATAAGACAAATATTAAGGAAAAATCAAATAAATGTACCTTTATTGGAGATGGTGTTAATGATTTTGGTTATCACTAATATGATTATGAATATCACAAAATAATTAGGAGAAGAGATGTCATATTAAATGAAAAGGTCTTGTATAAGGATCAGATGCAGGAAAAGGAAACATAGAATACACAGTACTTTATGAGATCATAGAAAAAGTAAATGTGCCAGAAAATAACAATAATCAACATCCACAACAACAACAACCACCACAATCGCAACAGGCACCTCAAACACCAGAAAATGGTGTCAAAAGATCTACCAAGATAAGTAGACCCTATGAACGATACTCTCCTTCATTATATTATGTATTTTTGACTGATTCTGGTGAACCAGAATGTTATGAAGACACAATGTAGGTAGAAAATAGGAAAACGTGGTAGCTAGCCATGAAAGAAGAGATGGAATCCTTGGTACATAACCAGACTTGGGACTTAGTTAGGTTTCCTGCAGGTAAAACAACATTACAGAATAAATGGGTTTACAGGTTGAAGGAAGAAGATGGAGGAAAAGAGAGGTACAAAGCTAGACTTGTGGTGAAGGGGTTTGCACAGAAGAAAGTTATTGACTTTGATGAAATATTTTCTCCTCTTGTTAAAATCACTTCAATCAAAACTCTTTTCAGTCTTGTATCAGCAGAAGATTTTCATCTTGAACAGTTAGATGTAAAGACAACCATTGTCCATGGAGATTTTGAGGAGGAGATCTATATGCAACAACCATAAGGGTATGAGGTCAAAGGGAAGAAAAAATGAGTGTGCCAATTGAAGAAGAGCTTGTATGGCTTAAAACAGGCACTCAGGTAGTGGTATCTAAAATTTGACAGGTTTGTGTCTGAATAAGGTTATAGTAGATGTCACTCTGATCATTGTGTTTATTTGAAAAATCAAAATGATGGAAGTTATATTATATTGTTATTTTATTTAGATGACATGCTTGTTGCAGGGTCTAACATGCAAGAAGTAAATGTAATCAAAGGAAAATTGGAAAATTCATTTGCAATGAAGGATTTGGGAGCTGCAAAACAAATCCTCTATATGAGAATAACTAGAGACAAGAAAAATCACAAATTAACATGGTCTCAGAATGAGTACATAGAAAATATTTTGGAAACATTTAATATTGAGAATGAAAACTAGTTAGTACACCTTTGGCTAGACATTTCAAACTTAGTAAGGAGATGTGCCCCAAGACCCAAGAAGAAATGGATTATATGTCTAAATTTCCACATGCATCAGTAGTTAGGAGCTTAATGTATGTAATGGTCTGCACAAGGCCTGATATTGCACATGTAGTGGGAGTTGTAAGAAGGTACATGAACAATCCAGGAAAAGAACATTAGATGGAAGTGAAATGGGTTCTCAGGTATTTGAGAGGTACCAAAAATATGCATTATGCTTTGGTGGTTCAAACATTTCTCTATAGGGATATGTTGATGTAGATATGGTAGGTGATAGAGATAACAGGATGAGCACTACAAGGTATGTATTTAATATAAGTGGAACAACTGTCAATTGGGCTTCGAAAATGCAAATTGTTGTTGCTCTTTCAACAAAAGAAGAATAATATGTTGATGCTACAAAGTCTAGTAAAGAAATGATTTTGTTACAAAGGTTTATGGATGAATTGGGTAAGAAGAAGGAGATGGGAAGGTAATACAGTGGTAGCCAAAGTGCCATTCATATTGAAAAGAACTCATAATTTCACTCCAAGACTAAAGACATACAACTTAAGTACAATTTCATACGGTCGATGTTGGAAGATGGATAGTTGATGCTATAAAAGATACACACTAGCCAGAATCCTACAGATAAGTTAACAAAAGTTGTAATGAGGGAGAAACCGAGGTTTTGCTTAGTTTTAATTGGTATTCAAGTATGATTATGAAGATGAGAAACAACCAGGTCCAAAGTGGAGTCATTGTTCAGCAAATGAAGAAGCGATGGAGTTGCTAAAATCAGTCTCCAAGTGGGAGATTGTTGGGTGTGGAGCCTGATTATCATCCTGATTTAGAGGTCTTTGTTTCAGCCGGATGTATACCCCAGGAAGATTGTAAACCCCTCCACGTGGATGATCTGATGGTAGAATTTACGTTTAATTTAGGTTATATTTTCCTAGAAGGAAACCCCTCAGTTCATATCAAGGACTAGTATTGTGGTCCTGTGTGGTGTGTGTATTTTGAGCGAGAAAGAGAAAGGGGTACTGTGAGGTGAGAGAGTAGAGGATATTACAGCAGATCTGTAGTAGGTTGTGTCTCTTCAATTTGCTGGATAATATAAATGAAGGATTGGTTGTTTCTCCATATACATAGCCCAAGTTGGGTGAACCACATATATATGTGTCTCTCTTGTTTTATATGCTTTTTGTGTTTTGTATTTCTTCATATTTTTATGTGTTCCATTGCTCTATAATATATAATTTCTAACAACTTCTTCGTTCTTTATTTTTGACTCCTCTATGGTGATAGGGACCTTTGTAGGAGGATGAGGCTTCCCTTGCCTTATCCTGGTGCTCTTTCTTGTTTTGAAGTAAAAGGGCCTTGCCTTGGCTGCCTTCTTTTAGGCTTGATAGGGGTGCCCAATGTTGTCAATGTTGCAACCACTTCTTATTAAGTTTTCTCTGGAGAGATACTTGTTTGTTGTCCTTGATTTTCTATCTCTTGAGGCTTGGAGGTAACCTCAGGGCCCTCTTTCTCTATTCCTTGTTTCTCTCCTTCTCCTTCCTCACTTTTTGCTTCTTCTTCCTCTATTTCTGCTTCATCCTCTTCTTCCCTGGTTTCTATTTCCTCCTTTTCTTCTCTACCCCCAAAACTAGAGGTTGGTGTTCCCTCTTGTTGTGTGGAGGTTATGTTTTGTGTTTCAATGAAATTTTATTTTTCCCTATTTACAAAAGAATTCTAGAGCACAGGGTACCTTAAGTGGCTTAGGACATCCATAAAAATTAGCTTAATGACGCCATGGTGAGCAATATTTTGGTTTTTCCCTTCCCTCACTTTCTAGCTTGTTTGAATGATAGACTATAGTAGGAAATTAGGAAATTGAGTCTTTGAGGGATAGGTAATTTTTCTTTGAATATTAAATCATGGAGTGGGCTAAAATGGTAGGAATGTACAATGCTCAACCTCTCCTCACAGGATATTTATTTGAGATTGTATAGGTCATGTAATCCTACAGGTATGGTAGGCTTTCTCTCCTCACTCCATTTTTATCTTCTATAGGATTTTATCCAAGGATGAAGAAGTTCTTATTGGTTGTGACACTCACTGTTTTATCCTCCTTGCTCCATAAAATTTTTAAGTGTAAGGTAGTCACTCTACTTATGCTTTTAGCATTTAGAGATATTGCAAGTCCTTTAACAACAATGGTGAAACTATATTCTCCATGAGGATTTAATGCCATGGAAAATTCCTAGGTTATATCATCATCATCAACCTTCAACTATTCAAAGAATCCCATCCAATGATGTCTTAGAAAATTATTTAGCACGAGTGGACGTTGATGAATTCCATTTGTGTATGTGGGATCTCTTTTGTTGAATCCTCCCCCAATTTCTCCTACTTCTCCTTCTCAAGGATACATAGGTGTATTTCAAATTCTAGCCTTAGAGCAGTCCCAATTGTAGAGACAGTGTCAATTTTTCCCTTTTATCATAGGGGGAGAAGGATGCCCATAATTTTTTTAACAAAACAAAATTTTCATTAAACCTATCTTGATTTTACATATAACAATTTCCAAAGTGGACTGCTACATAATTCTTTGCTACATGGCACTTAATTCAAGAAGAATATTCCATGCAGAGGTATGGAAATTAGGGAGGGAGAGAGCCACTTACTCCTTTCAATATAACTCTAGCATGTGCATAAGGGTTTGAGGGAAACTTTTTGAGTCCCTTTCTCCCTTCAATTCTCTCTTGTAGCTTCCTTTACAACCTCCTGTCAAAGTTTGGAACCTCATGTAGCTCCTCTTGTATCACCTATAAATCTTGTTCGAAGCAGCTCAGTGGCACCCTACCAATATATGATAACACTAGTTAGTCCTTCTCTAACTATTTTCTTGAAATGATCAATTATACAAATGGATTCGAGACTTGTACTCATTATTCCCTTTTATGGTAAAGGCTTGGAGTGCTTTGGTGACATGGCTCTTGCACGAACTTCCCTTTTCTAATCATTGTCCCCATTACTTGCAATCATGACCCTGCTCCTCATGATTATCACCTCACTCCTCATAATCACCACCTCACTTGAGTTGAATTTTCCACGTTGCGTGTGTGACTGAAGGAACTTTAGTTTACTAATCGAAGGTGGCCAAGATTACTGGCCACCTCCAACCCATAAAAAAATAGTTTCTCGGCGATTAGAAATTTTATTGTCATATGCATGGGGAAGAAGTCAGGGTTGTCATACATGAGCATACCTATGATGTCAAATTGCTAGAGAAGCTTTCATGTTGGAGCTGTAATTCATAATATGATGATGTTAAAGGTGTTGATTTCCTTTTTTTTTTTTTTCATAGGTCCTCATATCTTAATGATTCTTTGGCTGATAAAAATGTTGTGTGTGTGCAGGTTTATTCTTAGTGTCCAATATGTTGTTGGTGGAGTGGATGGATGATCTCATGGTGCACCCCTTATCACTTCAGAAATGGATTCATGATGCTGAAGGTGGCTAGATATTTTTCTCTATGGGTGAAAAAAAAATTGATTCTAGGATTTGATGTGACTATAAAAGCTATAGAGGAGGAATTTCTCTCCTCTAAAATTCACTTAATTCTTCTTTGAAGCCTTCTATTACATGTGGAATTGAGGGAATTTCAAAGGAGGTATAAGGACATGATTTAAATTATTGAGAGGTGGTGTAGGTGGAGGAAAAATTGCTGACAAAGCCTTTTCTGTGTTTTTTTTATGTAAATAAGAGTGTGATTTGAAGATTAATTTCTTCTATGTGGAGTGGATGGGTGATGAAAGTGATGTTGGGGGACTTCTCTCAACCTTCCCTAAAGAATACATGACCTTTTTATTCCTTCCTCCAATCGGATTTACCTCCTATAGAATTTCGGGCTCCTCCTGTAGCATTTGAGGATAGTCCTGTAGCACTTCAGAGAGGAGGCTATACATTATTATATTGATGGCTAGATGGTGGAGAGAGGTAGTGAGATGAGTGAAGAGGGTGAAAATGAAAGGGATGTATAAAAAAATGGAGGAATGAACCTGTAGAATATGTTCTGTAGGCATGGTTTTGTTGACTTTCTCGAGTCCTGCAAAAGAGAGATGTTAGCAATGTAAGAACTCATTCCTTTTTTTTATCTCTTTTTTTTTTTTTAAACATGCAGGTTGCCTCTGAAAATTTTTTCAACCTAAATGCCTTCCCTAGGTGCCTCTGAGGAGGTTTTCACCTAGGGATGTTTTCATATTTTTATTTATTTTTTTGTTTTTGTTTTTCTCTTGGGCTGCCTCACACAGGTTTTCAACCCTCAAGTTGGCCTTATATGCCTCATAGAGGTTTTCAACTAGGACCTTTATTTATTTTTTTATTTTTTGTTTTTATTTTTCAGAATTTGTGTCGATTGGGGACTGTGAGCCTCTCGATCGCATTGAATTCTGTGTTGATTGAACTAATAAATTATTCCTTGGACAAAGGTATTGTATGCAACTTCTACCTATAACCATTGAAAAGTAAAGGATTCCCTTCCTCATCAATTGTTCTGATCTAGACAAACCCATTCTCATGACATTTCTCTACTAGATATGGACCTATCCATCTTGTCATTAACTTTCCCTTGAAATCGTTGAATATGGTATCATACAATAGGGCCCAATCTCCTTCTCGAAATGTATTCCCTTGGATGTGTTTGTCATACCAAACATTCCTTTGTAGCTAGTTTACCTTAGTGTGTAGGAGGGATTGCAACCTAAATTCATCTAGACCATTGAGTTGGTGCAACCTCTCCTGTTGTGATATACTAAGATCCAAGTCTAGCTGAGTTTCCATTTTCAAGTTGTTATATTCAAATTCAATAGACAACATGGCCTTCTTCACATAGATTAGTTCAAATGGGGTGACTCCAATGGTGGTATTCCAGGTTGTGTTCTAGGCCCAAGTAGCTTCCACAAGTCTATATGCCCAATATTATATGTTGTTGCTAACAACCTTGGTTTGAATCTTCTCCAATTCTCTATTTGTGACTTCCACCTACCCGTTTTCTTGAGGGTGATAGGAATTGGATGTCCTATGCTTGATGTGGTGCTGCTTCATGAGATATTCAACAATATTTGATGTAGATTGTGCTCCTTGATAAATGACTAACTCCCTTGGAAAACAAAACTTGTAGAATATGTTCTCCCTCAAAAATTCAGACACATTTTTCTCAGTTTCTTCCTTTACTACCTTTGTTTCACCCCATTTAGTCAAGTAATTAGTGCACAAAATGATATACCCTTTTTGTCTTGATGGGGGATCAATAGGTCCAATGAAATCCATGGCCCAATTTTCAAATGGGTCTAGAGTCACTTGAGGTTGTAAGGTAATTTAATCCTTGGGTGTGGGCTTACCCATCCTTTGGCATTGATCACCCCTGGTGGTGTACCTCCTTAAATCTTGATGTAAAGTGGGCCAACAATAACATGACTGTAGAAATTTCAAGTTTGTCCTCTTAGCATCAAAGTGGCCCCCACAAGGTTCATCATGGCATGATGAGAGGATGTTAGAGACCTCCTCTTCCCTCACACATATCGTCAGGATCTACTATGGCCCTAATCTGAAAATATTCCCCCCCTAATCCAACTGGATGGGGCACTCTTCCTAACAATATTTATTTTCTCCTTAGAGGATAGGTTAGGAGGGAACCTCCCAGCAACCAAGTAGTTGGTTATTTAAAAAAACCAAGGAGAAATCACCGAGATGGAAAACAGATGTTCATGTGGAATTTGATCATCTATCATTTCTTCCTTTTTCTGCAGGCAAGATTAGTCTTGAAAATAAATCTACAACCACATTCTCTTTCCCTATTTTATCAATAATACTCAAATAAAATTTTTGTAATAATAAAAACCATTGAAATCATGTTTATTCATTAAATAATTAATGGCTACATGATCAGTGTGAACTAGATTTTGATAACTAATGATATAATGCTTAAACTTGTTCAAAGAATGTACCACATCCAAGATTTATTTTTCAATAAAAATATAATTTAACTCAGCTTTAGAAGGGTTCTTACTAATTAAATAGATAACATAAGGAAACAAAATTTCCATTTTTCCTAAGGAAACACCTACAACTTTGTCTAAGGCATATGTGTGTATATGGAAAGGTAATGCCCAGTTGAGACCACTAAGGATGGGTGCAATGGTTATATTTTATTGAAGTACTTCGAAGGCTTCTTGAGAGTTGTTTTTCCAACAAAAATTTGAATCTTTAGCTAGCAATCCAAACAAGCGTGAATCCAATTTACTTAAATATTTAATGAAACTTCTATAATACCCAACTAATGAAACCCTTGACATATCTTTGTTATTTAGTGATAGAAACCCTTTTGGTGATGGAAATTTTGTTTCGGTCAACCTGTATCAATTCCTTGGATATAGAATTAGCAAGGACAATCCCTAATTTAATAAAAATATCACATTTGATAGGACTCAATGAAATATTCATTTCAATACATTTCTTTAAGATATTGCACAGATTAGAAAGAGCTCCTTGGAAGTCACATCCATAAGGACTGAAAACATCCACGTATACCTCAACAGAGTCATGAAAAAGTTAAGAAAATATACTTAGAAATTCCCTCTAGAAAGTAGCATGGGAATTTCACAGACTGAATGGAAGGACTCTATAGGAAAAGGTACCCTAAGGACATGTAAATTTGGTCTCATCTTGGTCTTTAGAGCTGATATAAATTTGGTTGTATCCATTAAATCCATCTAGGAAGGAGAATAATTTCTTTCCTGTAAGGCCATTTAGGACTTGGTCAATGAAGGGAAAAGGAAAATGGTCCTTATTTGTAGCCTTTTTAAGTTCACGGTAATCAAAACAGATCCTCCACTTCCCATTCTTCTTCGGGACTAAAAAAAGAGGTGACACCCATTCACTATCTGGAATGGGATATATCAACCCTGCATCTAGTAATTTTTTTAATTCCTCTCACAATGTCCTTAAGATTTGGGTTCATCCTTCTCTGTGGTTGGTGCATGGGCTTGCATGCCTCTTTGATGTAAATATGATGAGTACATATTTAGGGATGCACACCTTTCATTTACTTATAATCCGAAGAAAAAGCATCCAGATGTTTCCTCAACACATTGCATAATTGTTCTTCCTGCTCATGAGAAAGAGAGGGGTTGATATTTAGAGTTCTCGATGGGCCAATCTCCACAATATTGGCCTGTTATGTGCTAGATTCAACATAACCCAAATCATTCAAAGGACTACTATCGATTTCTTTCATAATTTCATCAAGGAGTATGGAAATGGGAGGTTGATTTTATAAGATATTGTCAATATTGTCATCTTCATCAAGTTTCCCTCCCCCTATGATAGTGTCTAGTGTGAATACTGGGTAGGGGGTTGTATGATACAATTATTCCTCTTCCCCATCCTCTAACCATAAGGGTAAATCTTGTTCAATAAAGGCATGAGTAGGAGGATATAACATGGGTTTTTTTTATAAATTTCCATTCTTAATAGTCATTTTCCCAACCATACAACTAATTCAGGCATCAATAGTGGCCAACCAAGGTATTCCTAAGATGAGAGGATATCCATTAAACTTGGTTTTGGGTTGGAGGACCATAAAATCAATGGGCTACTCCCAAGAGTCAATGGAGATGATGATATCCTCAGTAATTCACTCAAGAGCTATTGTGGATCTATCTGCAAGATACAACACTATGGTGGTATTTCTCCAATCCCCTTGGAGATTGAGCTTCAGAAAGGTATCCTTGGTCATCACATTGATTTAAACCCTAATATCAATCAAGGTATTAGGGAACATAATGCACATCCCTTACTGGGCTACTAGGATATACGAACTTTGGGAAGATCACCTTCCCAAGAATCAGATCATATAGTTATCAAACAACATTGATGGTAGCGGTATATCTTATTTTTCTCCCAAGCCTTTTGAAACATTTCTCCTTAATAAGATTTTTGTAAATGGGAACATCTTTAATGGCTTGGAGAAAGGGTATCTTGACACATAATTTCTTCAATCCTTTTAGAATTTCAACCTCTTCTGGGGTGTGTTATATAGGATGGACCATCCTTTCAGGATAAGGAGGTGCATTGACTTGAGGAACAATTTATTCCTTCTATTCTTCAATCTATTCAGGTGGATAAGATGGGTGGTTAAGTGGGAGAACCTTACCAGACCGAAGGTTGATATCTTGGATTTCAATAGCATAAGCAGGATAGAATGTCTCTCCAATATAGACTTGTTGTGCCTGCTTATTGTTCGGGTTCAAATTAGGTTGAGCATGCATTTGAGGTTGCTTAGGGGGGATATGGTGAGTTAGATGTGGTTGAGATTGAGGTGGAGGTAGTAAAGAAGGAACTTGGTCTGTTTGAGTCCTCCACCCTAGTGAGGGGTCACGCATTTGGGAAGATTAGGGTGGATATGGATGAAAAGGTGGGTTGATAGGCTGAGGAGGATATTGAGGAGCATAATTTGAAGGGGGAGGTGTGGACCATGATTGATGAATGGAATGTTACCAATGCTAGAAAGGTGCATACTTATTTGAATTGTAGTGAGGATAATATGCACCTTGCATGCCTTGTTGATATGGTCGAGGACTTGGGGGTCTCCTTTGGTTAATGAAGCACAATTTCTCTGAACCACCTTCTATTCCTCCCTAATATGCATATTTTAAGCCCAACAGAGAGGGACATTTTTCTGTTGCATGATTCTCTTCACATAGTAAGCAAACTTCTATGACATTTAGTGGGAATTCATTCCTAGGATGTCTTTTAGTACATATGGGGAAAAATATATATAATGCCATTTTTGCATCCTCTTGCCTCCTTTTGATTTGAATAGTATCAATTTTTAGGACAAAGTTATGCAACATTTCACTCTTAAAATCTTCCAACATAATCCCTATCTCATGCTTGATGGATGTTGTTGAGGGAGAGGAACTAACCAAGATTTTGCTTGACCTACCCTTTTTTCTAGCAGCCCTATAGTGATTCTTGAATACAATTTTGATTTCATCATAAGGTAATTCCTAGATGTCTCCTCTAGATAGCATTTTGAGGGTTTCCATTACATCCTCCCTGATCCCTTAGTGAATAACAAGCTTGAGTGACTCAGGATCAAGGGTATAATTTTCCATCCTATAATTGAATTGAAATCTTTCCTCATAGTCCTCTAGAGATTCATCAGGTCCAAGGGTCATCCTAAATATTTCCTCCTTTGTTTTTTTGGACATACAGTAATCCCAGTATTTTTCTGTCAATTCCTGCCCCATCTGGTCCCAGGTAGTGGTACTACCTCCACGTAAACTCAAAAACTAGTGCAAGGCTACATCTTTGAGGGTATAAGGAAACAAATTCAACTTCTTTTCATCAAATGAATATTCGTAGGTCCTGTAGAAAACAACAAAATTGTTACATAGTAATTTTTCACCATGCTCATTTCCTCGTCCCTGATCCTGAAATTCCCTATGACAAATCCTGTGCGATGTTTCCATCGTCAAGAAATATGCTAACCACATTGTTCCCCTTTCAGGCAGTGCTTCCTCAAATGGAGAAGAAGCTTCGACCTCTAGAAGCTCAAGGATGGCGAGTTGGTTGTTGAACAAAGATGATAAGGCCGAGCTCTCTCATTTTGGAGCTTTGATCTCATCCATGGGGGATCATCCCTTAGAAAGTGGGCCTTCCTTCTCTTTTCATGGGATCCCAACCTCCTCCTTGCTATAAATTCACATCCTTCATTCCCCCAACTTTAGAGCTTGGTTGATCATTGTCAGACTCGTCTGAAATCTCATCCCTTTGCATGCTTGCATCGTGATTAAGCCTAAGTGCGCGGGAGAAGGAATGCATTTGAGTTGAGTGAAGGAATCATATTTTCACATAAGGATGCCTCCAACATCAAGGCCTCGTTATAAGCTCTCCTTTTGTAATTTATCAATAATAACATCTGATGTTTTCTTTCTATATTTTTCTACATGATTATGCAAATATTATGGTACTCCATGATCTGCTAGATAGTTAGTGTTTACGTTTATTCTATATTGTATCACATTTGTTGTTGTCTCCTGATCATCCATGTTGAGTATTGGAAAAGGTATGCATTTTCCATGTATTTCTTTACCTTTTTCCTTTAATCGTGACTCCTTTATGTTCTAGAATGATAATACATTGAATAATTACAATAGAATTGAAGAGATTAGTGCTTATTGCGAAATTAACTAAAGATGGTCTTTTCTTCTATATATAGGAACTCAATGAAGTGGGAAGCCACCATTCGGAAGGAAACGATAAGGTAGGTGTAACTGTTGTCCCTTCAACAAAAGGTCGTAGCCGGATAAGAAGACCATGATCGGAGTGCACAGTTAAAGTAAAGAAACGAAGAGTGCGGCACCAGTGCAAGAAGACAAAATGATAGTCAGAGAAGGAAGATAGAGTGAATCTCTCAGGATCTCTTGATCCTGAGGGATCGTTGTTCAAAGTTATCTATACTTCTTGTTTCCTCCGCTGGCTGTTTTAAAATAACAGTGCTTGTAGAAATGAGAGAAGGAAACATCTTATGATTATTCCGATTTCCTTTTGTAATTTCAGAATTGTTCCTTGACTCTCGTTACTTAAAACAGAGTACGATTCCTTGAAGACTCTGCTACATATGATTAATACATAAATTCAATTGCCATTCCATTATTTGATACTGGAGTAGTTTGACGGTGCTTCACTAGCGGCTAAGGGCCCGACCCTGGTGGATCCACTCGCTATTTGTACCTCTAATTTCCAATTCCAGTCGTGGGATGGTTTGCATTAGTTTTCATTTCCTTTAAACCACATTTCTTCATAGTTACCTTAGTTTATAGCTTATTGCTTAATGATTTATGAAATTTGTGTGTTGCATCAGCGAATCGCGTTGTCGTTCCTTTCCACATAACAAGAGTATTTATTCTTTTATAATTTGTATTGTTATGCTTTGCAGATACAGAGCTTCATTATTCAGGATTTCTGTTCATTTCCATCAATAGTTTGTTGTTCATTTCCCTTAATGGTTTGTTGTTTATTTTCATTAAATAGTTTGCTGTTCATTTCCATTCATAGATTGTTTTTCATTGGCATTAGAAAGAGTTTGTTGTTTATTTTCATCAAATAGTTTGTTGTTCATTTTCATTCATAGATTGCTGCTCATTGCCATTAGAAAGAGTTTGTTGTTTATTTCCAGTAAACCGATTTTTTTTTCATTCCTGTTAATTAGTTTTACTGTTTATTCCTTTTTGAAAAAGTTTGGTTTTGCTTTGGAGTGTTATTACAAAAAGCTTGTTTAGTCTACTTTCACTAGCAGCGTTAGTGATTTAACACAGTTAGCATTTCCATTTAATTGCGTTAGTGTGGAATGCAAGATCATAAGTTGTAAAGGACATTGGTTATCACTGCCTACGTTCTCAGATTGATTTCCTTTCTCATATTTGACTTCATTTACATCAGTTGATAGAGGAAAGAGTTATTACTACATCCTTGACTGATGATTGTTGAGTGATTGTTTGAACTACAGAAGATTGAGTTTCATATTGTTGTAATTAGATTTCATTTTCAAGCATCTGTTTACTCTTGTATTTAAGACACTATACTGCACATTGAAGAGCATTACTCTTAGATTAAATTGCAGCCTTAGACTGACTACACTCTTGAGATAAAAATTCGTACCTAGATTGATAATTAATGTAGGATAAATAGGAGTTAAAAAAACACCTTTTATACCTCAACATTTTGGCGCCGTTGCCAGGGAGAGTGTAGCTATTTAGAGAAGAGTGATGTATATTTGATTTTCTCTGCTAGGTAAGAACCTGTGTACCGAGCAAGGAACATGCTCGTTCATCTGCCCGCTTCACAGCAGAATTGAATGAAAATTTAAGGTAGGAATGAATGCTTGCGTTTTTTTGAATGACTAGAAAATTTAAACAAAACGAAATTCCTCCAAGACCTGAAAAACCTAAGGGACCAATGACCCTTGGACAAACAACTTTTATCGACAACATCATTAAGAGAGCTGAATCTTAGCCATCAGTAGGCCCTAGAAAAATTGCTTCTAGACAACCTACTAGTTCCCTTCAGGCCACAGAATCACCATCTGTAGCTTTTGTTGAGGTGCATAGTCAAACAGAAGAGCAATATTCTCAAGAAATTGAGAATTCTTGCCCATTCTCTTTACAAGAAGGGAACTCTAGTAATCTCCACGAAGGGGAAGGAGAAATAGGGGAAATAGAAAAACCAGGATCCCCTCTTGAAGTAGTCCAAACACTAAGTAGCCCAGATAAGGGAAGTGCTGTCAAAATCATCCAAAACAAAGCTGAAGAACCTGAAGAACCAAAATCCCCTCGGATAATAGTTCAGTAAGGGACACTCATTATCCCAAATCAAGGAAGTGTTCTTGAGGTCATCCCTACTCCTTCTAGTCAGTCTAGGAATAATTCCCTAGAAATCCCAGAAGGATATTGGCACACATTTGATCAAATGGCCCACAACCAAAAACCGCCCCAAACTTCCACAGTGCAATATCCCATTGTGCACACTGCAGTTAATACACCAATGAAGGCCATTCCTCTCCAGCATATTCCTACATTCCATGGCTTAAAATTGGAAGATCCAGATGCATTTTTGTTTGAATTCGATGTATTATGCAGAGGGTATGACTATACCACTGATCCCCAAAATTGAAAATTCTTCCCCTCCACATTAAAAGGAGCGGCTCTACGATGGTTTATGGGGTTAGGTGGAGGTGTTATAAATGATTGGGATTAGATGAAAGCTACTTTTCTAAAGAAATATTAGGATTATTGTAGGTCCAGGGAATTAAAATATGAAATATTTCAGATGACAGCAAAACCTAATGAAACATTGGAGGAATTTGTAGAACGCTTTCAATACAACCTCCAGAGATCACCCTATGCATCTTTACCCGTACCTGATAATGTGTTAAAAACTACATTAATTAAAGGGATGAAGGAACAATGGGTTGAAACATTAAACATCATGGCCAAGGTGATATATATCAGGAAAATTTTGCTAACATTATTAATTTATGTATCAGGAGTTCAAGAGGCAGCACAAGAATAAAACCAGCAGAACATGACATGATCGCAAGGGATAGCAAGACCTCTGGTGGAGGTATAACCCACATAGAAATTGGCAATCTACTAAAATATTTCAAAACTGATATTCTAGGGACTCTGACAATGCAGCTTGATATCATGCAAGTTAAACAAAAGCAAGAAGAAGCATAAATTTTTTTGGCAATATTCTGCCCTAGATGCAGAAGAAAATATAGCCATAAAGATTTCTCGTTGGATATAGTCCAAGTTTGTGCCATATGCACGAAAGATCACTCTACAGAAAGTTTCCCCTCACTCCTGGGATTGAAAGCAGTCTACAAAGAAGCGGAAGAAGAAACAAAAACATTATACCTACTCAATCATCGCCGTCAATGGTAGCCACGACAAACAAGTATGCCCATTGATCCATCCTCTTATTTTCAGTCTCCTTAGTATAATGCTCAACAATATAATGGAATTTGGAAAAATCATCCACCCTTTCCTAGTTGGTAAGAACAACCATTTCCTACACCACCATGGCCAAATCAAACAAATCAAACCAATTGGCCAAATTTTCCTTACTGTCCACCATTTTGGAGAAATAATACATATCCAACACAATGGTCCCCCTCCACCTCGCAAAGTCAGAATTGGCAGTCAAACTGGAAAAGATCTATGAATCAACCAGCTGGAACAATTCCTCTCCCTCCATGTACATTGCCAGCACCATATACATTGCAACAAAATCCCCAGACCAACTTAAGACCGCAACTCCCAGCCCAACCCAACCCAAACCCTAATAATAGACTGGTTCAATCTATTCAAATAATCGAAGCACCATAACTAGAAACCGAGTTAAGGGAGTGCAACGACCTTCAGCTAAGGTTTGGACGCATAATAGAATCAGAGGGAGACAAAAATGTTCAAGTTGAAAATCCGTTACCTTCAGAAAAAACACTGTAAAAGGAGAATGTGGTTATACAAAAAACTCATGAGCAAGCAACCACCTCTTCTCCACCATTCCCAGAATGATTAATCATACCTCGTCCAATAGAACATCCTGATTTTGATCTTCTGGGAGAACTGAAAAATTTGTGTATAAAAATTCCACTCCTCCAAACTATCCAAGATATTCCCATTTATGCAAAGACCATCAAATAACTATTCATAAGAAATCCAAAGAGGAGAACAACAACTAACCCAACTTTCCAAGTGGTCGGCACTCTATCTCACTTACTATCAGGAAGAGAAGCACCTATAAAGTATGAGGACCCAGGAAACCCTATAGTTACAGTGATAATCAATGGACAATCATTTCCAAATGCCTTAGTTGATTTGGGAGCTGAAATTAATATCCTAACAACCACCACTTGCCAAAAACTTCGCATTACATCATTAGATCCAACAACAACCTTATTGGAATTGGCCGACCGATCGATAGTCAAGCCAGAAGGCACACTACATGATGTAATGGTATCTGTAGACTCCTGGGAATACCCTTCCGAATTCCTGATTGTTAAACCCAAAAAATGGCTAGATGGACACCCTTTAATATTAGGTAGACCTTGGCTGGCAACTGTTGATGCCTACATTGGCTGCCGGCAAGGCAGCATGACTATAACTAGAGGCAGTTATGTCAAGAACTTAGCCTTATACCCTCCAGCCCAGCCAAGCCTAACTATAATAAAAACAAAGAGACATCCTATATCATACCTCATAGAAAACATTAGATTACCATTAACCATAGAATATGCCCTCGACTTTAAAGACCAAACAGAGGATGACGTCATTAACAGTTTTATCAACCAACCAAAAACCAGATCCCATTTGCAATGTCACATGATCAAGGCAACATTTGATAATGAAGAAGAAGAATATCCCCTGAAAGACATCCAAGAACAATCAATACCTCCCACTTCTATTTACAATAGCAAATATATAGAAATTGAGCTAGGAAAAACTCTGAATATTAACAAAAATCTGATTGTTGAACAAGAAGAAAAATTGGTCCAACTACTAAAAAAATATAAGGGAGCTTTTGCATGGGACTACCCAGACATGAAAGGAATTGATCCCCGGTTATGTACGCACCACATTTATACAAAAAAAGGTGCTAGACCCATTCTCCAACCCCAACGAAGATTAAACCCTCACCTTAAGGATATTGTGAAAGCTGAACTACAAAAAATTTTGGATGTCAACTTTGTTTATCCAATATCTGATAGCAAGTGGGTCTCTCCACTATTAGTGGTGCCAAAGAAGAATGGAAAGTGGAGGATATGTGTAGACTACAGAGAACTAAACAAAGCAACTCATAAATACCACTTTCCCCTTCCTTTCATTGACCAGGTATTAGATACATTAGCAAGGAAGAAATTCTTTTTTTTCTTATATGGCTTCAGTGGATACAATCAGATTCAGATTGCCCCTAAAGACCAAGATAAGACTACTTTTACCTGCTCTTGGGGGACATTTTCTTACAGGGTTTTACCCTTTTTCCTATTCAATGCCCCTGCCACATTTCAGAGGGCCATTATCAGCATCGTTTTAGATATAATTAATGAAGGGCTCGAAGCATATATGGATGATTTCACACCTTATGGAGATGATTTTGAGCCAGTATTAGAAACATTGGAAAAGGTGCTGCAAAGGTGTATTGACATCAGACTCTGCTTAAGCCATGAGAAGTGCCACATGATGATGACCAAGGGATTCATCTTAGGTCATTATATCTCAGCAGCTAGAATACAGGTAGATCCATCTAAGATTCAGATACTTTTGTTAATACCTACTCCTACCACACAAACATAGGTACGTAGCTTTCTCAGATTTTCTGGTTATTATGGAAGATTTATAGAGAATTATTCTCAAATAGCTGCACCTCTATATGCAATAACAGAGAATGTTGATTTTAATTGGACAAATAAATGTGAACATGCTTTTGAGGATCTGAAAAATCTTCTATCAATAGCCCTAGTGCTAAGGGGCCCAAATTGGGATTTTCCATTCCAAATTTCATCTGATGCCTCAGACACAGCTAATGGAGCAGTCCTTGGGCAGGAAAAAGATAAAAAACCATATGCAATTTATTATATTAGCAAGAATCTATCTCCTGCTGAATTAAAATATAATGTGTCTGAGAAAGAATTTTTAGCTGTAATACATGCTATAAATAAATTTAGACATTATATAACTAGGTATCCTATAGTTTTATATACAGATCACTCTGCCATAAAATTTTTAGCAAATAAACCTGTTACAAATGGTAGAGTAACAAGATGGTTGATTCTAATGCAGGAATTTGACATCACAATAAAGGATCGAATAGGAAAAGAGAATCCTGTAGCTAATTTTATCTCATGAATGCCAAAACCAACAGAAGTAGCAGCAGTTGAAGATCAGTTCCCAGATGAAAATTTGTTTCCTGTTACTGCCAGAACACCATTGTATGTTGATGTTGCAAATTATTTAGCAGTAGGTAAATTACCTAAGCATCTAACTTCCAATGAATGAAAATAGATAGTACAGTGTAGTACCTGATTCTCTTGGATTGGGGGCTACCTATTTCATACCAGAGCAGATATGCACATCAGAAGATGCGTCTGAGAAGACGAGATATTTGACATCCTGAAAGCATGCCACGATGGGCCATGTGGTGGACATTTTGCAGATCGCAGGACGTGTCACAAGGTTTTACAAACAGGCTATTACTGGCCTACAATTTTAAAGATGCTAAAAATTTTGTACAAGCCTGTGATAGTTGCCAAAGGGCAGGACGCCCTGGACAGTCTGATGAAATGCCTTTGAACCCACAGTTATTAATCGAGCCATTTGAGCGTTGGGCACTCGATTCTGTTGGTCCTATTAACCCACCATCAAATCAGAAAACATATATACTAGTTGCAACAGAGTATGTTACTAAATGGGTTGAAGCAGAGGCACTTCCAAGAGCTACAGAGGACAATGTAATACAGTTCCTTTTCCAAATATTTGTGCAATATGGCCTCCCAAGGGATGTAGTTACAGATGGAGGACTGCAATTTGTAGGTAATAAAATTATTGCAACATTAAAAATTACCACATTCAGCACAAAATCATGACCCCATACCACCCAGAGGCAAATGGCTAGGTAGAGAGCACGAATAAGGTGATAGAATCTATACTGACAAAAACAGTTGCATCACACTGACGTGACTAGGCTTTAAGATTGTCGGAAGCCTTGTGGGCGTACCGAACAACATGGAAAAATACCACTGGGTATTTGCCATATCAATTAGTATTTGGGAAAGAACCCATCTTTCCAATAGAATTTGAAATTCAAACATTAAGAACAACCCAGGAGGTGGGTCTGAATTTAAATGAAGCCTAGATCAATATATTACAAAAAATAAATGAATCAGATGAAATTAGACTCTTCGCCCTCCAACACACTGCATTAATTCAACAGTAGAGAGAAAAATGGCACGATGCCCTCATTAAAAAGAAAATCTTCCACGAAGGAGATTGGGCACTCCTATATGACTCTAGGTTTCAGGATTTCCCCGGAAAAATCCAGACACGATGGCTTGGACCTTATGAGATACAGAAAGTGCATGAAAATGGCACCATTACATTAACTACGATTGATGAATCTGGACATTCTTTCAAATAAAACGGTCATCGACTATGACTTTACCATAAACCGCTTAATCGGGAATCCTTTTACCAGCAATTACGGGGAGATTCTACAATGAAGATTCTTGCTGAGGAAGATAATTCCTCCTCAGCAATTATTCACTGATTAATTCCTTTATTTCTGAAACTTGTACATAAGTTTTTCTTTTTAATTTTTCCTGTATAAACTATTTTTTGTACATATTTTATTTTTTTGTGTTGTTCCTCTTAAAGGAACAGAAATCTTGTGTGCTTTTATTTTTCGTGTTGTTCCTCTTAAGGAACAGTAGCCATTCCTCTTAAGAAACAACGCGTCTACGTGTTCATCTTTCTGCTGCTCCTTCCAAAAGGAACATCATTTCTGCTAATTGTTTTTGTTGTTCCTTTCAGAAGGAACAACATTTCCGCTAAATTTTTTCGTTGTCCCTTTCAAAAGGAATAGCATTTTTGCCAATTGCTTTCACTGTTCCTTTCAAAAGGAACAACAATCCTGATGATTTTTTTTGTTGTTCCTTTCAAAAGGAACAACATTTTTTCTGATTTTTTTTGCTGTTCCTTTTAAAGGAACAACATTTTTTTCCAATTTATGTTGTTCCTTTCAAAAGGAATAACATTTTTTCCGATTTTTTTTGTTGTTCCTTTCAAAAGGAATAATTTTTTTTTTCCAATTGTTTTTGTTGTTTCTTTCAACAGGAACAACATTTTTTTTGTTTTTTCTAATTGTTTTGTTGTTCCTTTCAAAAGGAACAACATTTCCGTAGATTTTTGTTGTTGTTTTTGTTGTTTCTTTCAATTTGTTTTTGTTTTTGTTGTTCCATTCAAGGAACAACACTTTTTTGAGTGCATTTTTCTTTATTAGAACAATATTTTGAGAATTTTTGAGAATTTTCCATGATCCTTTTAAGGAAAAGATACAAATTTATGCAAGGACACAAAAATTAGAGGTTACTGGAATGAACATATCAAAGAGAAATTGTAAATATTTAAAAAAATTCCTTTGTATTGATAAGACAAAAGGAAAGGACACAACTATCTATATCACATTGTTGTCTTTATTTTCACTAAAACTAATTTGATTGATTATTTTTATCATGTTGGTTCTTCCCTAATCTTCATAATTCTCTTTGAATTTTATTATTGAATAAGAATAAGGGCATACTTCATCTATTGAGATGTTCAAACTTCTTCCACCATCCCTACTCTTAAGGAGTGTTGAGCCATCCTTTATACATTAATAGGCAAGTGCTAGATAAAAGAAAAAGAAAAGAAAAAATACATCTATACAACAATTCTATGATATGTCAGATAGAGGATAGGGGGTCTCATCACGAGCCAACCTACCATGATCATAAGGAAGCAGTGAAGTGTCTTTCCCATTATGGTCACCACACCAGGGACATGATCCAATGGGTGACTCATAAAAATAAACAGTCCTGGGAACAAGAGGTCTCATCACAAGCCAGCCTGCCCACCTTTCACTCCTTCCCAGTGAATGGCATTGTGATTCATCTAGTTCCCAAACCAGCACAATGGCCTCCATCATGACATCATAAAGAACTTTCCTAGGCATAAATGAAGGATTATGGTTCCAAGGGTGAAAAAGAAACTTTGTCAAGGTTATGGACACCTGTGGCCAACAGAGCTCTGCTGATGGTATTGGAGTCATATTTTTCACAATTCAATAGTAATTATAAACCCTTTTCTTATATATTTATCTTATATACAAATGAGATTATGATCCTTAACCCCTTTGATTGAACCTTTATACATGAAATATTGTTTATTAATCAATCATAATGGTTTAAGTGAATATTGACCGCATGAGTAATTTTATTTATGTCCGTTGTCCTTTCCCTTATTTTCAAATCTTTACATAGCATTTCATATCTATTCATGATTTCATAATATGCCTCGATTTCAGTAATTCGTTAATTTTTGGATCATATCATAAGTATGCATACCTTTCTATAATGTACAAATACCTGCGGTACGTTGCTCCTCCATTTCACGGTCGAGGGCGACCTATCATATTTCAGGGGGGTGCAGGTGACTTTTAAATATGCATGCATATGAGTCAATTCCCTATGTTCATCAATTCTCGGAAATAGCAAGTTTAACGGTATTTTTTTCGATATGCATGGGGAGCTGTTCCATTGCCATTTCTATGTATTATTGTGAAGAACTAATAGTATGTAGGATTTAGACAAAATGGGAGGATGAGAAATACATAGTGAACCTCTAGTACTAATAGTTTTAGATGCTGCACAAGAAATTTTGGAGAGAGCAGAGTGCATTACATACCTTATGCGACTACAGTAGCCCCATGAAACTGTGGCTATCGAATTTTTGCGTAACTTGCAGGAGAGTTATTCCATGGTAAGAGGTAGGAAAATAATACTGATAGAGGCAGTAATTGCTGAGGTATCTGGTTTACCGGTAGTTGGACCGATATGGACACATAAAAAATTAAAACTTCAAGAGGCCATGAACATCTTTCGGGATGAAGGATAGACCCTGATCATCAAAGTAAAAGGAGTCCAACCAGCAACTTTGGGAGAACCATGGACGGAACTGGCTAGAGTAGTGTAAAGCTACATTACATGCGATGGAAGAAAGGATGTGCTAAGAGCATGCCACCTTAAATTATTAGCAGTACTAAAATAGAAATGCGTTGTGAATTTGCCTGCATTTTTAAATTTTTTACTACATGACGCTGCTCGGAGCATAAGGAAATCCTGTCATATATGGATGGTAGTAAGCCACCACTGTTTGATTCGATTAATACTTAGTTACAGTCTTTCCCAGCTGCAAACTAGCTAGGAAGAGTTAGTATTCTCAATTGACGGAGGAATAACCTTACCTGCCCCAAAATGAAAAGCAGGGGAATGGTACGAAGCCTTAAGGGTAGCAGCAGCCAACCAATGGAATTACCTAGTTCTGAAGAAGAGAAACCCCTACAACTTGAAGGAGCAGAAGATCAGGAAGAGGAGAAACCCCTGCAACTTCAAGGATGAGAAGATCAAGAAGAAGAAGAAAATAACCATACCAGTGAAGAAGAGCAGGAAGAAGAAGAAAATAACCATACCAGTGGAGAAGAGCAGGAAGAAGAAGAAAGTAATCATACCAGTGAAGAAGAAAGGGAGGAAGTAGAACCTCCTGTAACCTCCAGTGCAAGCCCACCGCAGAATCCATTACAGGAGGATGAATTGGCCCAAATTTTGGCCAATATGAGTAAATATATACAACCCCACAGTCCGGTCAATCTCAATATTGAGATAGAATAATTGCAGGAACATTCTTTCATCAGCAAGGACACATTTGAGGAAATGCATGTTGACGAGGTAGAAGAACAAACCCCTCAAAAAACGGCAGAACAAACTAGGGTTACTTCCACTGAGGTACCTAGCCTGGAGAATGTGATTATTGAAATCATATAAGCAAGCCTGGGTGAGGACACGGCCACTGGAGGACAAACCCTAGTTGAGCAACCAAGTACAATAAAAGGAACAGTTTTTCCTTCCAAGAAGAAGAAGAAGAAAAATGAACTTGAGAAGCTGTGGAGGGAACGACAAAAGCTCCAAAAATTAGTAAAACAACTCAGGCAGAGGATTAGGGTGCTCAAAAAAGGGGAAAGTCTCTAAAATAACCCCAAAAATGAAGAATGCAGCCACCCAAACAAAACCCCATAATACAAGGGAAATGGAGACTCAAACCGAGCCCATGTTCATTCAGGATAACAAGGAACAACATGCACTTGCCCAAACTGAAAATGTACAAGTCTGTAATAGAGATGTTCAGACCGAGGCACTGTCCTCTAATAGTATGGCCAATAAAGAGACACATACTGTAGGCACTCGACATTGTAATAAGAAAACCCAGGTAGTTCTTCAACCCAAAAATGTTTTGATAAAAGAACATGGTATAGAAAAACTCCAAGAGGATATGGCACAGGCTCAAAGGGCTCGAGAAAAGCTCGAAGAATAGACAGTTCCAAAAAAGAAATACCAACAGTTACATCAACAATTAAAGGACATCAATGCATCAGAGGCAGAAGCTTTCGATAGATGTCAAAAGGTAGAAGAGAAAGTTGAAGAGGTAAGGAATAGATTAAAAATGGTTACGAATCAAATGGATACTCCCTGTTCGTTATACATAGATGTTCTAACATGTAGGTGCCCTACCAAAAATTATGCTTTTCTTTTATTAGAAAGATATTTGCAGTTAAAAATTAAGGGGTAGGAAAACCTATAGGATTAGAAAATGTAGATGATTTTATAAGTTGCTGCAAACTCTATGGAGTAAAATTCAAGCGTCTACTCTATGAATTTCATTTACACAATTTTATAGTGGCTAAGGAAATGGAGACAAATCCCATACCTTTTGTGGGTGATATCCAATCTCAAGCATTCATTTCATTTGCTATTAACCAGTTAAAATGGCTCAAGGCCTATAACACTTTTTAGAGCCAAGAAAATGGGTTAGACCTTTGGGTTAGGGGTGAACTGAGACACCCATTACAACTGTGGGCTAGGCAGAAAAGCTTAATGACAAAGGAGGGAGTGATCCAGACATTGGGACCCATATACAAAGCAATCATCCTGGATGGCATAGAATATTTTTTGTCCATCAGAGACCAGGCCGCAGTAGTAGCTAAACTCCACTGGAAGATTTCCAATTGGAATATTCAAGATAGAGAGCCATTCAATTACAAAAATTTTGTGTTAGATGCCAACCGCCTGGTTATCTATAGTAACCTCATCTTGAGGGATGGCCCGTATTAGCTAGGTTGTAGATATTGCAGCCCTATTGTCTGGTATCCTACAGCAAAATATAAGGCCAAATATGAATTACCTGAAGTGCAGACAAGGCATGTTTTCATGAGGACATGAAAAAGGGTAAGCAGGGGGGTGTGTTGAGCATTGGAAAAGGTATGCATTTGCCATGTATTTCTTTATCTTTTTCCTTTAATCATGACTCCTTTATGTTCTAGAATCATAATACATTGAAGAATTACAATAGAATTGAAGAGAATAGTGCTTATTGCAAAATTAGCTATAGATTGTCTTTTCTTCTATATATAGGAACTCAATGAAGTGGGAAGCCACCATTCAGAAGGAAACGATAAGGCAGGTTTAACTTATGTCCCTTCAATAAAAGACCGTAGCCAGACAAGAAGACCAAGATCGGAGCGCACAGTTAAAGTAAAGAAAGGAACAACGTGGCACCAGCGCAAGAAGACAAAATTATAGCTGGAGAAGGAAGATAGAGCGAATCCCTCAGGATCTCTCGATCTCGAGGGATCGTTGTTAAAAGTTCTCTATACTTCTTGTTTCCTCCGCTGGCTGATATAAAAGAAAAGCGCTTGTAGAAATGACAGAAGGAGACATCTTATGATTATTCTGATTTCCTTCTGTAATTTCATAATTGTTCCTCGACTCTCGTTACTTAAAACAGAGTATGATTTTTTGTAGACTCTGCTACATATGATTAATACAAAAATTCAATTGTCGTTCCATTATTTGATACTGGAGTAGGTTGGCGGTGCTTCACTAGCGGCTAAGGGCCCGACCTTGGTGGATCCACTCACTATTTGTACCTTTAATTTCCAATTCCAGTCGTGTGATGGTTTTCATTAGTTTTCATTTCCTTTAAACCACATTGCTTCACAGTTACCTTAGTTTATAGCTTACTCTTTAATGATTTATGAAATTGATGTG
This sequence comes from Pinus albicaulis, assembly GCA_034641835.2. Lineage (NCBI taxonomy): Eukaryota > Viridiplantae > Streptophyta > Pinopsida > Pinales > Pinaceae > Pinus > Pinus albicaulis. The sequence continues at coordinate 40,926,977 of CM076577.1, read as the reverse complement.
TTGCATCAGCGAATCGCGTTGTTGTTCTTTTCCAGATAACAAGAGTATTTATTCTTTTATAATTTTTATTGTTATGCTTTGCAGATACAGAGCTTCGCTATTCAGGATTGCTGTTCATTTCCATTAATAGTTTGCTATTCATTTCCCTTAATGGTTTGTTTTTTATTTTCATTAAGTATTTTGTTGTTCATTTCCATTCATAGATTGTTGTTTATTGCCATTAGAAAGAGTTTGTTGCTTATTTTCATCAAATAGTTTGTTGTTCATTTTCATTCATAGATTGTTGTTCATTTCCATTAGAAAGAGTTTGTTGTTTATTTCCAATAAACTGATTTGTTGTCCATTCCTGTTAATTACTTTTACTGTTTATTCCTTTTTGAAAAAGTTTGGTTTTGCTTTTGAGTGTTATTACAAAAATGGTGTTTAGTCTACATTCACCAGCAGCGTTAGTGATTTAACACAGTTACCATTTCCATTTAATTGCGTTAGTCTGGAATGCAAGATCATCAACTGTAAAGGACATTAGTTAGCACTGCCTACGTTCTTAGATTGATTACCTTGTTCATATTTGATTTCATTTACATCAGTTGACAGAGGAAAGATTTATTACTACTGCATCCTTGACTAATGATTATTGAGTGATTGTTTGAACTACAGAACATTGAGTTTCATATTGTTGTAATTAGATTTCATTTTCAAGCATCTATTTACTCTTGTACTTAAGACATTGTACTGGACATTGAAGAGAATTACTCTTAGATTAAATTGCAGCCTCAGACTGAGTACACTCTTGAGATAAAAAGTTGTACTTGGATTGATAATTAATGTAGGATAAATAGGGGTTAAAAATACACCTTTTATACCTCAACAATCCACATGTATTCTCACACCATCAGCAGTAGGAAGTGGGCCTACAAGGATCATGGATCGAGGTCACCATCAATGGATCCAAGGATAGTGATTGGAAAAAGGTATTTATGTCTCTTTCCTCTTTGTATTGTAAGAATTAGTTATGAAAGCTTATGTTAGAAATAATCTCGTGTTGCTAGACCCACTCTAGGGCTAGAGAGATCGCGTTTGTCTGCAGAGGGGATTTATCTTGACAACAAAACTGGAGACTCAGCTAGGGAGCTTTAGCCTTTTAAGTCCTCCTTCCCCGAACTAATCTTGGATTAGTCTCACCCATTTATGAAATTTAAATCTTCTTATGTCTCTACCATCTTGTGTAAAGGTTGTTTGTCACTTCACTGTGTCAGGTCCGGGGTGTGTGTGAGACTCGTTTTATTTTTTCCTTATTTCTAGCGACCTGCATCTTTTTTGTTCTCACAGTTGTGTTGGCAGCACTATTCTATGTAGTACAATAGCGTTGATTGGCCTTTCAGTACCCTTCTGCTCAGCACATAAGTGTTGATCTCAACCTTGGGAAAATCTGAGTTTCCCTTTTAATTATCCATTGTGTTCTGACCCTTTAAGGAGTCTGTGGGATCTTAGTGATCTCCTTGTTGTGTGTTTGACTTACCTATCTTCTCTTCGCGAGTTTGTTTCATCTCTTTGAGTTGTTGTAAGCTTGGAACTTTTTTTCATTTCAAACACTATTTTTGTTCCATTTTTCCTGTCTTGTTTTGAAGAGAGTTGGTGTATTATTTAGTCATATTTTCATTTTTGATTGTTTCCCTTCGGTTTAGTGTCATGCAAAAGATTACAGTTTCTTTGAGGCACAAGTCAAAAGAAATTGGAAGTGATTTTCTTATTCATATTTTATTTAGATTATCTTTGCCGTTTTAAGAAGATTGAAAATCATTTTCATTCGTGCAATATTTTAAAGCGATTTTTGTTTGGTTTGATTGAAATAAAAGTAAAGGGATTTTTCATTTCTTCCTTCGTTCATTTGTTTTTCTTTTGATAATATTCTGAAGTAAAAACCAATATATATATATATATATATATATATATATATTGTGCATCATAGTGAAAGGAAAGGCATTTTCATTTTCAAGAAGTTGCATTGGTTCAAAAAGTGAATTCAATTTGAAAGCATTTCATTTTTGAAACTCTGAACTAGTTTGAGGGCATTATCATTGCTGCATTGAATGCATTAATGTTTTTCTCTCTTCCCTAAGTAGTTTAAAATTCATCGAAATTCAAAGTTTTTTTCTTGCATTTAGTCTGCATCATAAGGATTCAAGTTACATTAATTTTGAGCCTTGAAACTAAAACTTTAATCAAGATCAAGTTAAAATGAGCCCAATTTACCTTAAGGATCATTGGAATTAACAAAAATATTTAGTGGTCTAGGTTAGAGACGTGTTTCGGTGTCGTTAAACATAGGATTTGTCACTGACATACCATGTTACAACTCGGGGATGATATCTCGTTCCACGTATTGAAGTATATTGATGTATGATATGTATATTTGGGCCACTCTCATCGAACGATTACGCATAAGAAAACACTAATACAGAATGGACTCACATGTATCGTCGTCTATATTTGGGGATACACCACTAGGTTGCAAGCCTGCGATAGCTAACTGAGTCGGCTGCCTTGTGGATGTGATACACTGAACACGACATTCGGGGAGGCTTGCTGTTGTACGTCAAGTCCTTGTTCATTTATCTTTTATTTTATCACCAAGGTTTATACTATAGTTCATAGATACTTGGTAAAACTTTATGCCTAGCACACCATTGTTTATCTATTTATTTTTAATTTTAAAAGCAATTGCCCACAAAAACATCTCACCTGTGTAGTTCTCAAGATTTAAATGCTTGGTAAGTTATGATTTTGTTCACCTCTTTCCTTTTTTATTTTCTCTTCGAAGGTCATTGTGGATGAATCGTCGAATTCGCCCACTCCCTCCTCTGACAAATCTCAGAAACCTCCTCCTAAGGTCCCTCATTTTCTGGTTGGAGCCCTCGAAGCACAGGGTGAACAGCTTGGAATTATCATCAGTGTTCAACCAATATCATCTTGAGCACTTCCTGATGATTCTTCTTGGACCACATCAGAAGAATCTGAGCCATAAAGCCCCAAACATTTTGCACAGTTCTCAGACTTTCTTCTGAATCCACTCTTTGATCTGATCATAGTCTCTCATGAGCAACCTTACAGTGCTTTCGATCAGCCCAGAATCCCTTTTAAAGATTCTTCGGTAGCATCTCGCTCTACTGTCTGTCAATTTTTTTCCTGAGTTAATGGCGTCAAATGTTGACGATGTTCCATTCGTGAGCGCTCCTCAAAGCACTCTCCAGGAAACCTCTGGCTCATATATTCCCGGGAGCCTCTTCGTCGGTTTTTCCCTCGGAGGGAGAATTGTTCAGATCCATGCCTGACAATTCAAGTAGTGGAACCAAAATACCGTCTAGTTATGTTGCATATATGGTCCTGCACAGTTGTACCTCTTTGGTAAACCTCATTTCTGAAGCTTCCAGTGGTACACCCTTATTCCTGTATCTCGTTTGGTCAATGGGTATTTCTCTGTCTTCTGACCCATTTGTTTCGAATGTGGCCATGATGTCTCAACCTTTTTTTTGACCAACAATCACCATTGGTCAAAATACTATGTCGTTCGGATCCTTTGTCCCCTTTTTTACATTTACGATTACTGCAGTCCCACCATTGAGAGGACAACCCACGGTTTCATCCATGCCTAGGGAGTAGTCTAACCCTCTCTATGTACCTCCCCCTTTGGGTGGGGGCAGTTGAGTTTTGGATATATTCATAGGGCGAGTCAGCCTCATGTTCAATATCCCCAGGTTCAGCAGCCTTTTCTGCATCCAAACACAATATATTCGTATGTTCAACAACATCACATGTTCAAAGGCCGAACGTACAGTATCAACAATATGTCCAACAGCACAAGCCTTTGTTTATTTTTTTTGCGACTAATTCTCAGTTTGGTTCTTATACCCAAGCTGGTTTGAATCTCCTTCTAGGTCAATCTGGTCTTTTTGCTCATTAGTCTAGTACTTAGTACCAGCCTTTTCCATAAGGTCAGTACCAGCAACCCTAGACTGGGCCTCAACCTGGTGCTTCATATCAGAAAATTCCTCAGTACTATCAGGCTCAGCCAAGGCCTCAGGCTGGACCTCATGTTTAGCAAGGACCACAGGCTAGACCTAATGTTCAGCAGGGACCATAGGCTTGACCTCATGTTCAGCAAGTATCACAGGTTGGGCCCTACTTTCAACAGGGGCCAAAAAATGGACCTTATGTTCAGCAGGGACCTTATCCTGGACCCCATGTCCAGCAAGTTCCACATCCTCAGTTCTCATAGATGCCATATCAAAAACCCTAGCTAGGTCCCTATCAACATATTATGCATCAAGTTCCTTACCATACAGGGGGGAAATATACATATCTGGGTCAGAATCCACCCTATTGGGGCCAAAATACTTATCAATTAGGTTGGAACCCCTGACCTTTCTCGCCTCATCACCCTCCTTTACCATTCTTGGATACGTTGGAATTTCCAGATGTGTCAAAGCTCACAAATGACCCCATTTAGAATTAGCTGCATTGGACGTCGATTCCAACCAAGACTCTAGGAGATTGTCCAAATTTGGAAGGAAAATCTGGGGAAGACCCCCTAACCCATGTTATGACTTACCATTTGTGGTGTTCCTCTAATTCTTTGGTTGAAAATTCCATTCTTCTAGGTCTTTTTCAACGCACTTTGACTGGTGTTGCAGCCAAATGGTACACTGAGCTCCCTCGAGGAATTTTCTTCGATTTCAATTCCTTGGCTATGGCTTTCCTCGCTCACTTCCATTTTTCTGTCTGGTATGAAACTGACACCCATTTTCTCACCTCGTTGAAGCAGTCAACTACTACACATATCTCGGATCACATCCATGAATGGCGACATTGTCGTCTCCTCATAAAATTTGAGATCCCTGATCAGTTGTTGATTGAATGGTTCAGAAAATCATTCGTTCCCAAAATTCCAAAATATTTTGCAATGGGAGGGTGCGTCACAGAATAGGAGGTCATCGTATAGCTCAATACCTCGACTTGGTTTATTCCCAATCCATGACTCTATATGAGTTATTACCTGATGTGCCATATCCTTTGACTAATCCTTCATAATCTCAGTCTCTTGTTACGCCTCCAGTGGATGGTGTTATTAGGGCAGTGGCTCATGATGATAGTAGTGCACCAAGGCTTCTTCAAAGTCCAAGTCCAATGTTGCTGTTGCGCCCCCTCCTTCTCAGAATCACAATAATCCTGGTAAAACCTCAGAGTTAAATGTTTTTCATTCTACCGTGGCAAAAAAATCCTCAAAGGGTAAGAAAAAGGGTAACGATGATGATGTCAACCAAAATAAACTTTATAAGAACCAATAGGATTCAAGATGATGATGTCAACCATGGGGGATGATTCACCATTTTTTAAGTAAAAGGGTAAAAAGATTAAAAAATAATAAAACTACTTTTTCAAATCGTATTTTCAACTTATCTCCCAAAGTTTTGACTCAAATTTCGAGCGGGAGTACTCGTTGGACGCAAAATTTAATTCCTCGTCCAAGGAGTACCCATGTTGCATACTTTCGATGGATCATGCTACACGAAAAATGATAAATACATGAAAAACGTGTTTACAAACACGTTTTTCATGTATTTATCATTTTTCATGTAGCATGATCCATCGAAAGTATGAAACATGGGTACTCCTTGGATGAGGAATTAAATTTTGCATCCAACGAGTACTCCCGCTTGAAATTTCAGTAAAAACTTGCGATATAAGTTGAAAAAGTAGTTTTTTCTTTTTTCCCTCTAAAATTTGATGATGTAATCAAATCTTATTTTATTATTTCCACTATTATTTTATAATTTACTTAGGAGGCCCATTTTAGACCTCAAAAATCCCCTAATGAGAACCCTAAACATGATTCAACGAAGTATTTTGTTGGTGATTCTTCATCACATAAGCCCAATTATCATTGTCTAATATGTGATGATGATCATTACACCAAGGATTGTCAATGGGGTGACAAAGTTTCCCGCCTTCTGAAGGGTGCACCCGGGACTCCATAATTTTTTAAGGAACCATTCCCTTCCCAGCATATGAAAATGGTAGACCATGTTGAATCATCTGGTAGCTCTCAGGTGTTCATGGCTCGAATGCAATTTGTTTCCATCACCACAAGAATGAAATATTATCCCAATCCATCCAAGTCTCTTGTGGAACCGGATGTCCTAGATAACTCTTTCTCTTCCATGCCTCCTACCTCTGGTCCTCTCCATATCGAGAGACCGAGTAGTGACTCTCTCATCTGACCACCCCCAAAATTTGTTCTTTGGAAATCGTCTTACAATATGAATGCGAGAGAAACAAAACACTACAGTATTGTAGAAGATCAAGCACCTTTAGCGATGTTGGCTTTGGAGGTCCTTTAGTTTTTCCCATCACAACGGAAGGCACTTCTCATTGCCATTGGAGGGATTGATCCTTCAGATTCTAATCTGATTATTTTCAATCTTGATAATTTCTTTCCTCGCCTCCCATCTCAGGTATCATTTTTTATTCAAGTTACCATTATGGGAAATATTATTCATCGGACTGACGTTGATGAAGGCGCTTCGACCTGCATCATGTCCATCGCATGTCGGAAGGCCATCGACTCTCCCCCATTGAGTCAATCCCCGAATACCTTAGAATATTTCGATGGTCAAGGTTCTTGGCCGTATGAAATTCTCAAGGCATTTCCCATCCTGTTGGCGGGGAAAATGGTTAACATGGAAGTTGAGGTGGTAGACGCCAACTTGAACTATAATCTCCTTCTTGGACGTAGTAGGACAAATGCTATGGTTTGTGTGGTCTCCATTGTCTCTTGTCTCCTTCGTTTCCCTCATAAAGGGAAGATAGTGGCTATGGATCAGTTGGATTTCTTCCCCTCTGAGTGTTTAGCAGGCAACATTCCATATGTTGGGAAGGTTGTTAGTCCTTATGAGAACATTGGGCCAGGTATTTTCAAAGACTCGTCTCTTATGGGAGTTTTTTTGCTTCCGCCTCCTAATGTCACCTCCATTAATATGATTTCATCTGGTCATGATCCATGGGTTGTCCCCAATCTCAACCAGATTGAAATTTTTTGTGACGCTGTGCCTCTTAGCCCAGCTGAGCAGATATATCAAGATATTCTCATGGCTTCTGAGGCTACATCTGAGACCAATACTAATTTGGTTTTGTCCCTGGACACTTATGCACAGTCTCCCTGGTTTAGTTCTTTGGACTCTGATGATCTCTTGAATGAGACTCTCCCCTTTGGACTCTAATGATATCCTGAATGAGACTTTCCCCACTGACAAGAGTATCGTGGAGGTTTTGTCTCTCGAAGAACCTCCATGGGATGATGGACATCATCGTTCCTCGTTTCTCCCAATCCCAAGTGACATCTCCGCCTATCTAGGATTCCATGCTTTGCTGGTACCGACTGACCCACTCCAGAATGAGGGTTTGATTTGTAAAGTGCTATCTGAGGGAAACATGAGAAATATCACTCCGACCATTCCGATCGACATCTTTGTTAAATTGGGGATTGTCTAGAGTGTGCATATCAGTGCATCCTATTCTTCAGATGAGATCAAGATCTATAAGGAACTTTTTCAGGAGTTTCGTGATGTCTTCGCATGGTCCTGCGAATAAATGTCTGGCATTTATCCAAGTATCGTGGTGCATGAAATTATCACCTATCCAAATTCGAAGCTCTTTCTCCAATTACTTCCTCCTGTGCATCCGAGAAAGGTTGCCGCTATAAAGGGTGAAGTTGAAAAACATCTTAAAGCTGGTTTTATCTACCCCATACCCTTGACAGATTGGGTTTCCAATATTTTTCCTATCAATAAGAAGCAAGGGACCATTAGTGTTTGTGTTGATTACCATGATGTCAATCGAGCTTGTTCTATGGACAATTACCCCATTCCATTATCGATCAGATCATTGATGAATGTGCTGGGAGTGAGATTTTTTCCTTCGTGGACGATTTCTGGCTACAACCAGATTAACATTTATCCTCCTAATCAACATAAAATCGCTTATATCTGTCCATGGGGGACTTTCACCTATAACAAGCTCCCTTTCAGCCTAAAGAATGCTGGAGCAACCTTCCAACGAGCTATGTCTTATGAATTCCATGACATCAAGCACATTGTTCAGCCAAATCTCGACGACCTTCTTTCTCATACCGCGAAATGTCGAGATCACCCAGAGCACCTTAGAGCTATCTTCCTACATTGTCGACACTATAATATCAGGTTGAATCCTCATAAGTGTTTCTTTTGCAGATAATGTGGCCAACTCCTAGGCTTCGTGGTGTCAAAAGAAGGCATCTGCATCGATCCTCTAAAATTTGAGGTAATCTTCAACTTGCCTCCTCCTTCTTTTGTTCATCAACTACAAATTTTGTAGGGGAAAGATAATTTCCTCCACCAATTCGTACTGAATTACGCTGAGCTTTCCAAAGGCTTTATGCGCATATTGAAAAAGGGAATCTCATTCTTATGGGATGAAATTTATCAGAGCTCTTTCGATGTAGTAAAGCGAACCCTCATCACAACTCCATTGTTGCATCCTCCCAATTATCACATCAACTATTGGTTATATTTTTCCGCCGCTGATAGCACTATTCGAATGGTGCTGGTTCAAGACGATGACGATGGTCAAGAACATGTAGTGTACTAATTGAGCCATAATCTCTTCGATACTAAGACCCCATATGCTCATGCAGAGAAAATTTCATTGGATATTGTTCATTTCGTTCAATGTTTTCGTCACTACACTCTCATGTGCAAAACCCTCATGAATTTTTATTGAAACCCCATGACTTACGTTCTCCCACATCAGTTACTTGGGAGAAAATACTCCAAATGGATCGTTGTCCTTGAATAGTTTGACTTAGAATTCACAACTGCTAAGTCGAAGAAATCTTTGGCCTTTTCCAAGCTGATCTATGATCTTCCTACCACGGATGATCCCACTCCTATCGATGAGTCCATCCTCAATGAGACTCTATTTATCATTATTACTCATGATAGCTAGTATGGGGACATCATCATATATCTCCAAACCAAAACTTATCGGTTATAGCTATCGCACTCTGAGTGAAGACGAATTCGCTACCAATACCAACCATATTGCATCATTGGGGACACCCTCTATCATACTGGTGTTGACTTTTTCCTCCGTCGTTGTCTGACTCTCGAGGAAGCTGAGAAATCTATAAATGACTACCACTCCAGGGCTTGTGTTGGTCACATGTCTAGTTATGCTACTTCTCAAAATATCCTTCATGTAATTTATTTCTAGCCGTCGATTTTTAAAGACTGCATCATCATGGTCCAAAAATGCCATGATTTCCAGATTTACTCTATAAAATAGCATGCCCCACCCTCACCCTTGCATCCGGTTGCGACCGTCAGTCCTTTTGCGAAATGGGGCATTGATTTTATGAACTGTAACCCTAGCTCGACTGGGGGGCATGGGTATATCATCGTTGCCATTCAATATTTCAGTAAATGGGCTGAAGTGATGCCTACATATGATAATGAAGGTCTCACTGCGGGGAAATTATTATTCAATCATGTCATAGCTTGATTTGGTGTCTCGAAAGCAATTGTCACTGATCATGGCAATCGTTTTCGTAATCATATGATGACAAAGCTCTCTACTCAGTTGGGGTTACATCCCATTAAATCCACCCCTTGCTATCCACAAGTCAATGCCCAGGTTGAAGCTGTTAAAAAATTCTTGGTTACCAGGCTTCAACGCACCATTGGGAAGCATAAGAAATACTGGCACCTCATGATTTTCTTCGCTACGTGGGCATACTGAACCTTCACTAAGACTGCCACTTGATTCACACCATTCCAATTGGTGTATGGTCTAGAGGCCACATTCTCGATCGAGTGTGAGATTCCTTCCCTGAAGCTGGCTATCGAACTCCTTCATGGTACTTCGCCAGAAGAGGAATTTATGATGTACCCCGAGTGTCTCGATGACACCTGAAGGCTTTATTTTTTAGCTCCTGAAGCACGGGAATGAAGAGTTAAGGTGCAATATGAAAAATCTGTCACACCTCCCATTTTCTCTGAAGGTGACTTGGTCCTGCTTGATGACCAATCCCATGATAAGTTGGGAGTTGGAAAGCTCGAGAATATGTGGCATGGGCCCTATATTATTCCACGTGTTTTGGAATGTGGAGCCTATGAGCTAGCTAATTATGAAGTAAATCCCTTAGCTAAGCCCCAAAGCAGGCTCTATCTAAGGAAATATTATGCTTAATCTTAAGTGCGATAAATTTGGACATTAGTGTATTATTCATTAGTGTGCTTTAGTTTACTTTTGGTGTGATTGTTTTCCTTGCATACATGTTTCCTCTGCTTACCTTGTGTTCCACTTGGTTTTCAAATGTCTTCAGATCACTCTGTTGGTTTGGCTGATGGCACTTATCATAGCACACAAAATTTTTCTTCCGTAGCATGGGCACTCTTTACTCCTCATGGCGAGTTGATTAATTTACAAGGAATTTTTTTGGGACAGACATCTAACAATATTGCTAAGTATAGTGAAGCGATATAACTATTATCGGATTTCATTGATCTTGGGATAAGATATTTGGTTGTTAATTTGGACTCATAGCTCATTGTGTTACAGTTGGATGGGTGTTATTTTTTGTTCAATCCTCAAATTTTGTGTATGTATTTATGTGCTAGATTATTGGAGAGGAATTTTTATTTTATTACATATCAACACATTCCAAGGCATTTGAATACATTAACAGATTCATTAGCAAGCCATTTATTAGATAGACATTTGCACAAGATGTAAGTCAAGACATCATTATGATACACAAGTCTTTGTAAGTGTGTTACATCCAAAAGCTAAAAAAATATGTTTTTTCTTACAAAAATGGCTCTTCGAGCCTATTATTGCCTAAATCTACCTTAGGCTGAAAGAAGGCAGAGTTCAGGGTAACATCAAACCACGCTCAGTCTGGTAGCTAGCCCTACCAGAACAAGAGAGAGCTCTCTCTGGATCAATCTCAGCAAAAATAATCAAAAGGGCTTGAGACGACTTGAAATAAAAGCCAATTTCAGGCTAGGTATATAATTAAAGGAGTTTTATTGTGTTTTTGGGGGTTTTTGTTGGAATAAAGGGGAAAGGCAGTTTTGGATCCGGGGATAAGGCCTAGTTTTTGCAGAGTTCTGATTGGGACAAGGAAGGCAATTGTTTTGATGCTTCAGATTGAATGAATGGATGGTTCAGACTAGTGAGGAGTTGAAGAGGGCAAGAGTATTTCAAGAATCCTCTTCAAACAGATGAAAACATGGACAATTAAACAAAACTGAAGGAAGAGCAAAGAAATCTAATGAATTCCACCTTTATAACTCTTTTGTTTAATTTAAGAAGAAAGGAGAAGGGAAATGATACACATAAAAAATTAGTGAACTCACAATCACATAGAGAAAAACATCATCAAAACACAGAGCCACATGGATCCCAAAGAGTGCTGCAAACCCTGGTCTATTCCTTTGCCAAAATTGCAGAGATGAAATGTACAATGAAGTGCCAAGCAATCCCAAGTGTACAACCCTGAAAATGACTGAAGAACTACATGATATAGACAAGCCTAACTCATTCCCATGCCTCTAGGGGTCCAGCTCATCATTCTAGGAGTTGTTTCAACCATATCTAAACTAGGAACTGAAAAATAGGCAATGAAACAACTTGCCTCTATATGATAGGAAACTGATTCATTCACTTACAATTCACTTTTTAGTTAATGAATCTACTAAGATAAGTAAAAATGTGACAAAATTATATCATGGTCATGAAATTACATCAAGTTACATTAAGAGTTACATGAAAAAGTCAAACTAGCCAAAACTAGGCGACATTCTGAGCTGAGTGAAAAATAGGCCAAATTTCCCTATGCGCTGCCCCTGAAATCTCTATGCGTAGCACAAGTTTGAGACTGATTGTGAGGGCCTTATCGAATTCGAAATTGAGTGCAGGATAGCTCGTTGGAAATCCATACCAGTCTACTTTCCAACCCAAGTGGAATTTCTGTATTTGGTTGCCATTTTCCCCTCCAAAAATCAAATCTCCCAAAACTGCTTCCTGTGTGTGCAAAAAGTGGCAGAAAGGCCATTTTTAGGGTGTTTTTGACCCTTTAGGCAACCCAAAACTTGATGAAATCCTTACGTAATCCATAGAAATGCATAAATTCTGATGAAAAATACAGAAATGCAAATTTTTCCTCCTGAAGATCTTCCAATTATAAGCGCGCGCCAAGTGGCGCTACGCGTCGGGCAGGAAAATATGTTTTGAGGCCAAAAAATTCGAAATTGACAAAATTTTTTCCAAATTTCTTGAAATTTTGGCTGAAGGTCCCTCATCAAACACTATTCTGGGCCAAAGAAGCTTCGGCTAAAATTTGGAGCCTATCATGCCTTTTGCGACGCTTTAGTTCCCTCCTTAGCCTCGCCTTCAGGATATTTATCTTTGCTTTGAAAACATGATTTCGTGCCCAATAATGGTTCTTCATGTGTCTAAGCATGTTATTTTCCTTGTTTTCCTTCTCCAATAGTTTCTCGAGAGGAATATTGACCCTCTCAAGCCAACTCTCTCTATCAGCCTCAATCTCCCGCTCAATGGGTGTCATCTCAGTTGGGCTTCTTTGGGCAGCTTGTCGGTTCTCACGGATGTTTTGCAACTCCACGATTGTTTTGTGATCCTCCAACTATTTGTTCCACTTCTCCAGGTAGTTTATGATCCATTGGGATCTCTGCAACTTGACGGTCAAGGTATCGATTTCAGCCTTCTGCTCCTGAATGGTCTCTCTCAGCTTTGAGCTTGGAGAGCTCAAATCCTCATCAATCAATATGAAATCAGTATCCTGGCCTCCTGAAGGGACCTCATCTTACATAGGCCTCTTACCTCTGTCTTGTACCTATACCTTTGCTGCTGATGACGACAACGATATCGCTTCCACCCCGGGTGGAGATAGTACTCGTCGGGCTGCTGCAAATAATGCTCTGGTGCCTCTCTGATAAGTAACAAACACTGGCACACTGATAGGCTCTGTCTTGGGACCTTCAGGCTAATGTGAAGGTTCAGCTGCATCATGGAAAACCTCTAGAGGAACCTGAGGGGCTGTGAAGAAGTCATGGGAAATGAAATCCTCCCATGAAATACCCTGCAATCCAAGTTGATGTACAACCACGATCTTGATGAGCGCATAGTGATAAATACTATTGTACTGCTGCTCAGGAGTCTTCTTCTGCATAAGAGTGGTCATTCTCTCGATGTTCCGGCACATGAATAAGGTATGTTCATCATCTTCACTCTAGTGAAATGCATCAATAACCTGATGTGGTAGGCATAGAGGCGTGAGAACCAGCCCTCACAACTGAAGTATCTGATAATGAGTCTCATCAAAGGTGCATAGGATTCCTTTAGGAAGTGGAATGGGAATACCCTGCTGAGCTATCTCACATAGCTAGGCCTGATGTATGGTTCATAATGTACTCTATCCACCTGCTATCTTTTGTTCCACTGTTCACCCACATTCGGTATTCCGGTTGCTTGAGAAATGGTTTCTGGTGTCAAGGTGACATTTACACCAGCAAGAGTTACCTGACCATCAAGTAAATGTAATACAAACAACCGAGCTAACTCCTGATGTTGTTGAATCCTAGAAATCATCTCACAATAATGATAGCATGACTACTCTCGAAAACACGCCATGGCAAGTGGGCAGGCCTGCAATTCAGTCAATGAGGTGGGCTCTTCTCTAACATGTTTGCCACCTTTAAGAGGCCTTCTCGATGCATGTAGCTCAGTGGTAGAATCACTATCTTTGTCATATGATGTATCAGTGTCTGTCTCCATAATGTCCATGCAAGGTGTATGTTTGGCTTGTTAAAAATGAGAATTTGGTGCTTTGTCTTAGTTGCCAAATATGTGCCAAAGGGAAGGGACCGTGCAGAAAAATAGGACAGTGGGGATAATGAACTTCAATCAAGTGATATCAGAGGTGTAGGGACAACCACTGCCTGTTTGGGAAACTTGGGGTTTTGGGAATTTTACAAGTGAAATGGGAAAGGGAGAATGAAAATGAAATGACTTGGGATGGGGAAATAGGGCATGAGATGATATGAGTGGTTTGGAATATAAGGGAATAGGGGATTAACAATGATGATAGGATTACAGTGAGGGAGAAATAAACAAGTGGGAGAAATGGAGTATTTGGCACCAAAGTTACTTTTAAAACACCAATTCAAAACCCTAAGGAGCAGTTTTAAACAAGGTGATAGGGTTTATGGTTTCGACATTCAAATTCTCATATTCCCTTTGAAACTACACCAAACACTGATTAATGACGATTGCAAGATTTCATAAACTTACTCGGAGCAAAGGAGGTTGAGTCAATTTGAATTTTATGGAGTAGTGGCAAAAAAAAATTTTGTCGGCCTTGTGCGCTGCGACAGTGGCCCAGTGCACCGCAACTAGTGTATGCGCCGTGCCCGTTCAGAAATACATTGTGAAGAACGGCCCTATGCGCCGCGACCTCCCACTAGTGTGCCGCGCAGGTAAACTCACCCACAGTCTCAGCTTTCAAAAACTATTTCGCTCTTCCATGATTTGACTCGTCTTCAATGATGTCTTTTGGTATGCCAATGGATTTGTTGAAACACAAAATATCTTTTATGGCATGAACTTTGATTTTTGATTTGAATAAAAAAAACCCACTTTCTAATGTTTGAACTTTGACACTTTCCTATAAACTCTATTTTTGTTTCCTTGTGATTTTTTAACTGAATGATGAATCTCTTGTCTATTTTTTGCAGGGATAGCTGGCATGGGATTTTGGCAAAGGCGACCAGGGCTGCACCTAGAGAACTTCACATCTGAAACAACTTTGAAAATTACATTAAATTTATCACAAAGGATGAAAAAGATGAGTTTTCTTCAAAATAGAGTTTTGAAGAAGAATCATTATCAAGCATTATGACGATGAAATTTTTGCAATGAAAACTTATTTCGAACCTCCCTCATGTGCCTGTTGGCATTATTAGTCATCATGAAAACTAAATTAATGAAACCCTAGACCTAATGAGACCTAAAAACTCTAAAATGACTCTTTGTCAAGTAGGAGGCCAAACATGATTGTAAATGACTTTAAGATTGATTTTGATGAACATACACGGACCAGTAGGTACATGACATGAGGGATATGAGAGAAAAGACCCTTTCGTCAGAAGATCCATGCTCCTAATGGAATACAGATGACTTAATATAAATGAGACACCTAAAATGAAATGCAACAAAAGAGATTTTGATCTCTGATGGAGGGATGAAGATACCGACTCTAACATTGGCTCCAATGGGAATGGTAGCTCCTAGGAGGTGCCAAGAACTACAGATTTCTGGGAGAGTAGGCAGTACCTTCGTCCATTGGGCTATGGAGTCCACAACTTCAGAAAATTAACACAAGGCTCTTGACTCATTTATTGACTGAAAATTTGACTCAAACTGACTCAATTTTGAAAATAAAATGACTGAAAAACCTGACTCGAAAAACTCAAACCAAAGCTGAAATCAATCTTTAGAAGTATAGCCTTCACTTTGGGCCCCAAATTGAAGAAAATATCACAGCACACACTTGCAATGAAACTAAAATAAACGATATATACAGTAACAGTGTAAATAGCGGAAATCATCTACGAAATGATACCGCTTGAGCAGCCGACCATTGACCGGCCCTCCTGGACAATCTTCCCCCTTCATCTCTTTCAGAAGAAAAGCATTCTGACCGTGATATGCAGCAATTTTAAAGGGTCCTTTCCAGAGATTTTCGAACTTACCGTGCTTACCCTTTTCCTCATTTCTTGCATCCCATTTCAGCACCAGTTCTTCCAATTGAAATTTTTCCGCCTTTGCTTTTCTGTCATAGATTTTCTTAATTCTCTCTTGCAGCTTGAATGTGTTTTGGAAAACTTCTTCTCTCGTCTGCTGCAAATGGATCATTTGATTTATTCTTGTTTGCATATGATCATCTTCACTGCCAGATTCCTGTAGAAGTTTGACCACTGGAACTGCGAGAGAGGTAGGAAACACTATATCAACTCCATAAACTAACTCAAAAGGGGACATACCAATGGATTTCTTCTGACTCACCCGATCTGTCTAAAGTGCATTGACTAAATTCTTAGGCCAACTTTTCTTGTTTATTTCCAGCAACTTTTTAATGATGTTGACCAAATATTTATTGGAAGACTCCACCAATCCGTTTCCTTACGGATGATAAGAAGCTGAGTGTCCCAAAGTGATTTTATACTTGTCACAAAACTCAATCATCTTTTTTGATTTGAAAGCTGCTGCGTTATCAGTGATTAACTTATTCGGGCAACCAAAACAAGACAAAATATTATTCTCAAGGAAAGAAATGATTACCAAATCTGTGGCTTGCCTGGTGGGAATCGCTTCAATCCATTTCTTGAAATAATCTTTCGATGTTAGGATCCATCTATGCTAAGCTAAATAAGCGGGATGGATTTCGCCAATGAAATCAAAACCCCACTGCTGAAAAGGAGCACTTACCTCAATGGGCTTAAGTGGCAAAGGCTGCAATTTCTGCCTCCCTTCAAAAATCTGACATTCATGACATCTTTTGACAGTCTTATATACATCAGCAAAAAGTGTCGACCAATAATATCGCGCTCTCAAAATTTTATTAGCCATTGTTTTCCAAAAAAGGTGACCCCCGCAATCTCCCTTATGAAAATCCTCCATGACCTGCTTTGCTTCTTCTTCCACCAAACAATTCAGCAAAACACCACCAGGATCTTTCCAATAGAGTGAATTATTCAAAACACAAAACTTAGCAGCCTTCAATTTCAGAGTTATACTTTTGTTTCTAGCCATGCCGGGCGGTGGTGACAAATTTTGGAGCACATATACAATATCTGAATACCAAAGAGAAAGAACAAATATTTCTAATACCTGAAATGATTAACTTTCCTCATTTTCCTTGGACATAGCATCAATGAGATTGATTTCCAAGGCATGCAAATTCGACTCAGCCATTATCTTAGCCAGCCCTTGTCCTTTGATAAGTTTTGTAGGCTTTATCTCCACATCATACTCCAACAAGGCAGCAATCCATTTTCCCCATCTCCCCTCTGGATCTGTTTGCACTAAAGCATCCTTAACAGCAGCGTTAGGAACATAAGCAAGAATATGAGAATGTAGAATATATACTCGAAAATCTTTCAACGCTTTCACAAGAGCAAGAGCTTGATTTTCAATTATGTTATATTTCAAGGCTGCATCTCTTATGGTTTGGCTGAAAAAAGAAATTGGTTTTTCATGCCCATCTCTTTTCTGCATTAATACTGCTGCCATTGTATGCTTCGAGGCAAATGAAAACAAAATAAAATCCCGACTATAATCCAGGCTGATCAAAACCGGAGATGAAGAAAGAGCCAACTTCACTAAATTGAAAGACTTTACAGCCTCCTCAATCCACTTTACTACGCTATATTTCTTAAGCATGTTTGTAATCTCCCTTAGATGTTCAGCAAGATTAGGCACAAAGCGGCGTAAAAAATTCATCTTACCATTAAAATATTGAATCTCCTTCTTGTTTCGGGGAAGATCAATTTGCTGAATAGCTTCAACTCGAGTTGGGTCAATACGGATGCCATCTTTTGAGATAATATGACCAAGAAGTTTTCCCTCATCCATGGCAACCAAACTCTTATTCGGATTGAGTGACACGCCATACTTTCTACATCGCTGAAAAACAATCTTTAAATGGTATAGGTGCTCTTCATCAGAATTTGAAAAGACTGTCAAATAATCAAGATATAAAACTAGGAAAACATCTTTCTCATTTGCAAATGCCATATCCATTGCGCGCTGAAAGGTCGCACTAGCATTCTTCAAACTGAAAGGCATTTTAGCGTAATGGAAAATTCCCCACAGAGTGGTGAACACTGTTTTGTCTCTATCATCCTCATGGACCAGAATTTGGTTATACCCAGAATAACCATCGAGTAGCGACATACAAGATGCTCCAACTACTCGCTGAAGTATGTGATCCATTTTGGGCAATGGATAATTATCTTTCAAAGAGACTTTATTTAGATTCCTAAAATCAATGCGCAAATGAATCTCACCTATCTTCTTGCGTACGGGCACCAAATTGGATATCCAATCTGAAAATACTATAGGAACAATGATACTAGCCTTGTATAATCGATTCACCTCCTTCTCAATTAAGGGCAGCAATTTCGGATTTATCCTTCTCAACTTCTGCCTGAAGGGATTTTGATTTGGCTTGATAGGAATGGTGTGCTGAATTATGTTTGTATCATACGTCTTCAAATCTGAATATTCCCAAGAAAATAAATTAGCAAAAGAAGACAATAAACTAACATATTTTTCTTTTACCTCTAGTGGCAATGGTTTGGACAATTTCACCATATTTGGATTTTCAACTGATCCAATGTTCACATCTTCAACTCCCTTTTCGGTTGGCCGCAAGGTTGGTTTTATAGCTACGTCATCTTGATCAAAAATCTCTTCTAAAGGTATCAAACCCTTAGGAATGACATTATATTTCAGCTGCAATACTTCCATCGCATTTATTTTCACATCAGCTTCACCATCATCATGCTCCATGTCAATTGAAGTCTCTTTGAATTTTCCTTTGTTTTGCAGAAATTCATCAATCTCATCATCATCCTGGAATACTTGCCAATACCTCTGATTGTCGGGGAAAGTTGGACGATGTTTCACATGAATTTCAAACTTTTTACTTGAGTTCATCGGAATCTTCAAATTACATGCTGCCTTTGCAAGTGCATCTGCAATACCATTCTGAATATGAGGGATACAAGTCAAAGTATAGTTTGAAAACAATTTCAAGATATCAAGAACAACATTTTGGTAAGCCCGCATTCGAGGATGCTTAGCTTGGAATTCACCCTTCACTTGCTTAATTACCAACTCGGAGTTGCCATATACTGCAATCATCTTAGCATTCAACTTTCTAAGAATTTTCAGACCAACAATCAAAGCTTCATATTCTGCCTCATTGTTCGAACAATCAAAAGCTAATTTATAAGAGCAGACCCTTACATTACTCGGTACCTTGTTTGGGGTGGAAAAAGGGCTGCGTACCCAAATGCCGATTCCAGCACCATCACTTCCTACTGCACCATCAAAATCCATGGTCCACAAACCATATTCATCTTCTTCCAAGTGCTGAAATTCTGTTTGCTCTGTTATTTCTGCTTGTTGTCCATCAACTTTTTGCTGTTGTCGAAAGGCTAATTGCTCAGTGGAACTTTCAAGTTCTTGTCTTTATTTCATCAAAACTTCTCTGAAATTTTCGGTGATTTCCAGAATGTCTTCTACTTCAACTAGCTGACTATTTACATCATTGAAACTATCTGAATACAAAAAAAAGACTCTAAATCTGTATGTACATAGTTAATCGGATGCTTTACCGGTTTCTCCTTGCTAGTGATCATATACTTTATCTTTTGCTCCCGATACAATCTTCTCATCTGACCAAACACAGGAATGGTAGCATAGGAGAAATCAAGCTGCAATGTTCCCTTCAATTTCGCTCCCCAAGATCTGGAAAGAAGCATGCCAAATCTAGGAGGAATATCCGCCACAACCACATCCATCAAAACATTCTTAGTCGGAATATGATCTAAACTAACCACCAAATCTTTGATAAGCCCAATGCATCTTACTCTGCTAGAATCGAAAGAATAAAGATCATGATATTTCCTAGTGATGTCCAATCCCAATTTCTCCATCATTGCCCTCGGCATGAGATTATGAGAATCTCCAGAATCAAACATGGCATTATGTAACACAAAATCATGCAATCTAAGGCTGATATAAAAATGAGGCACATCACTATCGGGAGACTCACCATCCAATGCTGGACCAAATATCAACTCAGGTTGATCTTCTTCCACATTCACCATATCAGACATTGGATCGAAATTCAAAATTTTAGATACCTAACCCTTATAGCTACTATTTCTCATCAACTCAGTCAAAGGAATGGAAACTTTTAACTTAGCTATTTCACTTTCTAAGTTAAAAATTGATGTTTTTTCTACCTCTTTGGCTGAAGCATCCTTCTTTTCAACTTTCTCCCTCGATACAATTGGCTGATTAGATATTTCATTTGCTGATGGAGACTTGCTAGTAGCAGGATCAGCTACATATTTTCCCTTCTTCTGTGCAATGGGTACATCATTCTTTGGTGCTGAAACTTCCTTCCTTTTTTGGATTGAGTTGATAGGCACATCTCTGTTTCTAAGTGAATATTTACGCTGTTGGGAAGACAAAGCATTCATATAACCTCTCTGATACTCATCCGACTCTTCTTCAAGAGCTGCCTCATTTGCCAAGATAAAATCCTCATCCTTTTGTCAAGCTGAGTTTTCTCCATACTCCTCATATTTAGTGATAAAGGTTGGCATATCATCAGGTGTAAAGAGGTGATTTTCTTCCCCTATTACATTGTCTTCATCATCTGATTCCGGACCAACAAAATTCTGTTGTAAAGGTGTTTTTACCTGCTGATGTGCTGGCGGTTCTTGTGCTCGCTGCTCTCGTTGTTTGATCCTGAATTGTGGTTGTTGCTGGCCCCGGAAGTTAGGATTTCTGATCTGTGGTTCAGGCTTATCAAGTGTCAATCTTTCAATCATCTTTTCCACCTTGCGAAGTACTTGATCTGAAATAGAAGCCTCTTCCTTTTTTGTGACTTTATTTTCAGCTCTCAATCTAGCTCTCTTGTCATTCAAATTAGCTTCAACACTCACTGCAATTTTTTGCATGTCCTCCAAAGTGGTTGGATCTATTTCTCTCAATTGATAGGCCATGTCCAGATCAAAACCATCCGGAAACTTAAGCAAATATGACTTCCTAGATGGCCTTAAATCATCAAGAATTGCATTGTAAACCGCATTGAATATAATACAATAATCTTGGACTGACTCACCTACATTGCGCTTGATCTTGGTATATTCAAAAGTGATCTCAAGAGGATATTTCTTTACTTCCCAGCAATCCAAGAATTGTCTCTGAAGCTTAGCCAATGTAGAAATACTTCTAGGCTGCAAAGCTCTAAACCACTTTCTTACTTCACCTCCAAAGGTTTGCACAAATAATCTCATGGTCACATTTTCTGCATCAATTTCATGAAGATCAAAGAAGTCTGCCATTCTATCAATATGTTGCTGGGTAGTGACACTTTGAGGAGTTCCATCAAAAAATGGGATTTTACTTTGATAATCAGCAGGCATGGCATCCAAATTTTGAGGCAAGACAAGGGGTGCGAATCTGGCAGCCATTGCTCTTGGTGGATTTATAACCGGTCTTAGGGATATAGGAGGAGTAGGAGCAGTAGATGTATGAGGTGTATGTGGTGTGGATGGAGGAGATACTATTGCATATTGTTGATAAGCAATAGATGGTTGCAAGGGAATGGTAGGAATGAAAGAAGGCTAAGGATAAACTTGTGAACCAGATGTAACTGTTGATGGCCCAAGACTTTGAGATGTAGACTCTATGAATTCAGGAATATTTGTTACCACAATGGAGTTTTGAATATTCAAAATGTAACTTTTGATGGATCTATTAGCCTGTTCGATTTCAAGATACTTGATAAAATCGGGATTTATGACAGTAGAACCAATAGCACTTTCAGACTTAGTCTCAAACAACGAAAATTCAAATTGTTCGTCAAACTCAAGATCTTCAAGGAATTCAAACACAGTGGGAAATGAATGAGATTTGAATAGAAGAATCACAGGACTTTCTCGATGAAGGATTCTTGAAATAAGATTGGGATTCTCATACACTGGAGGTGGATCGGGATCTGGATTTTCTCTGGTATGTCTTCTGGAAGCCAGTGTGTTGAATTATTTTCAAAATCAAAGGGACAAAACCAACTTGTTCAGCCTATCAAATTATAGACTCATCACCCAAAAGTCCAGAATGATCTGATGTACTGGGGCAATTTACCGGTCAAGTGTCACGTGTACAAGCTAGACCGGAGATTGACTGAAACATCGTTTATCTACTTTCGCTAATGCAAAGAAAGAGCGTTTCGAAGGCTAGCTGACATAACTTCAGGCTCTGTCTATAGCTTATAAAACGAATAACACCAAAAATCAAACCAATTTATTTCCCCATTATGGTCGCCACTATGTTATTGCCTAAATCTACCTTAGGTTGAAGAAGGCAGAGTTCAGGGTAACATCAAACCACGCTCAGTCTGGTAGATAGCCCTACTAGAACAGGAGAGGGCTCTATGCAGGTCAATCTCAGTAAAAATAATCAATAGGGCTTGAGACGACTTGAAATAAAAGCTAATTTTAGGCTAGGTATATAAGTAAAGGATTTTTATTGTGTTTTTGTGGGGTTTTGTTTGAATCAAGGGGAAATTCAGTTTTGGATGCGGGGATAAGGCCTAGTTTTTGCAGAGTTTTGATTGGGGCAAGGAAGGCAATTGTTTTGATTCTTTATATTGAATGAATGGATGGTTCAGACCAGTGAGGAGCTGAAGAGGGAAAGAGGATTTCTAGAATCCTCTTCAAACAGATGAAAACATGGAAAATTAAACAAAATTGAAGGTAGAGAAAAGCAATCTAATGAATTTCACCTTTATAACTCTTTTGTTTAATTTAAGAAGAAAGGAGAAGGAAAATGATACACATAAAACATCAGTGAACTTACAATCACATAGATAAAAACACCATCAAAACATAGAGCCACATGGATCCCAAAGAGTGCTGCAAACCCTGGTCTATTCCTTTGCCAAAATTGCAGAGATGAAATGTACAATGAAGTGCCAAGCAATCCCAAGTGTCCAACCCTAAAAATGATTGAAGAACTACATGATATAGAAAAAAATAACTCATTCCCATGCCTCTAGGGGTCCATCTTATCATTCTAGGAGCTGTTTCAACCATATCTAAACTAGGAACTGAAAAATAGGCAATGAAACAACTTGCCTCTATATGATAGGAAATTGGTTCATTCACTTACATTTCACTTTTTAGTGAATGAATCTACTAAGATAAGTAAAAATGTGCCAAAATTACATCATGGTCATGAAATTACATCAAGTTACATCAATAGTTACATGAAAAATTCAAACTGGCCAAAACTAGGCGAAATTCTGCGCTGCTGAGTGAAAAATAGGCCAAATTTCCCTATGCGTCGCGCCTGAAATCTCTATAAGTAGCACAAGTTTGAGGCTGATTTTTATGGCCTTTCCGAAGTCCAAATTGAGTGCAGGATAGCGCGTTGGAAAGCCCTGCATATATACTTTCCAACCCAAGTGGAATTTCTATTTTTTGTTGCTAGTTTCCCCTCCAAAAATTAAATCTCCCAACACTACTTCCTGTGTGTGCAAAAAGTGGCAGCAAGGCCATTTTTAGGGTGTTTTTGACCCTTTAGGCAACCCAGAACTTGATGAAATCCTTAGGTAATCCATAGGCATGCATAAATTTTGATGAAAAATATAAAAAATCAAATTTTTCCTCCTGAAGAGTTGCCAATTATAAGCGCGCGCCAAGTGGCGCTACGCGTCGAGCAGGAAAATCTGTTTTGAGGCCAAAAAATTCAAAATTAACAAAATTTTTCCCAAATTTCTTGAAATTTGGGCTGAAGGTCCCTCATCGATCACTATGCTGGGCCAAATAAGCTTCAGCCAAAATTTGGAGCCTATCATGCCTTTTGCGATGCTTTAGTGCCCTCCTTAGCCTCACCTTCAGGATTTCGATCCTCGCTTTACAAACATGATTTCGTGCCCAATAGTGGTTCTTCATGTGTCTGAGCATGTTATTTTCCTTTTTTTCCTTCTCCAACAGCTTCTCGAGATGAATATTGACCCTCTCAAGCCAAGTCTCTCTATCATCCTCAATCTCCCGCTCAATGGGTGTCATCTTGGTTGGGCTTCTTCGGGCAGCTTGTTGGTTCTCACGGATGTTTTGCAACTCCATGATTGTCTACTGATCCTCCAACTGTTTGTTCCACTTCTCCAGTTAGTTTATGATCCATTGGGCTCTTTGCAACTTGACAGTCAAGGTATCGATTTCAGCCTTCTGCTCCTGAATGGTCTCTCTCAGCTTTGAGATTGGAGAGTTCAAATCCTCATCAATAAATATGAAATCAGTATCCTGGCCTCCTAAAGGGCCCTCATCCTGCATAGGCCTCTTACCTCTGTCCTGTACCTATACCTGTGATGTTGATGACGGCAACGAGATCCTTTCCACCCTTGGTGGAGATAGTACTCGTTGGGCTGCTGCAAATAATTCTCTGGTGCCTCTCTGATAAGTAACAAACACTGGTACACTGATAGGCTCTATCTTGGGACCTTCAGGCTGATGTGAAGGTTCACCTGCATCGTGGAAAACCTCTAGAGGAACCTGAGGGGCTGTGAACAAGTCATGGGAAATGAAATCCTCCCATGAAATACCCTGCAATCCAAGCTGATGTACAACCACGATCTTTATGAGCGCATAGTGATAAATACTGTTGTACTGCTGCTCGGGAGTCTTATTCTTTACAAGAGTGGTCATTCTCTTGATGTTCCGACACATGAAATAAGGTATGTTCATCATCTTCACTCTAGTGAAATGCATCAATAACCTGATGTGGTAGGCATAGAGGCGTGAGAACCGGCCCTCACAACTGAAGTATCTAATAATGAGTCTCATCAAAGGCACATAGGATTCATTTAGGAACTGGAATGGGAATACCCTGCTGAGTTGTCTCACATAGCTAGGCCTAATGTATGGTTCATAATGTACTCTTTCCACCTGTTGTCTTTTGTTCCACTGTTCACCCACATTCGGTATTCTGATTGCTTGAGAAATGGTTTCTGGTGTCAAGGTGAAATTTACACCAGCAAGAGTTACCTGACCATCATGAAAATGTAATACAAACAACCGAGCTAACTCCTGATGATGCTGAATCCTAGAAATCATCTCACAATACTGATAGCATGACTGTTGTCGAAAACACGCCATGGCAAGTGGGCAGGCCTGTAATTGAGTCAATGATGTGGGCTCTTCTCTCACATGTTTGCCACCTTTACGAGGCCTTCTCGGTGCATGTATCTCAGTGGTAGAATCACTATCTTTGTCATATGATGTATCAGTGTCTGTCTCCATAATGTCCATGCAAGGTGTATGTTTGGCTTGTTAAAAATGAGAATTTGGTGCTTTGTCTTAGTTGCCAAATATGTGCCAAAGGGAAGGGACTGTGGAGAAAAACAGGACAGTGGGGATAATGAACTTCAATGAAGTGATATCAGAGGTGTAGGGATAGCCACTGACTGTTTGGGATACTTGGGGTTTTGGGAATTTTACAAGTGAAATGGGAAAGGGAGAATGAAAATGAAATGACTTGGGATGGGGAAATAGGGCATGAGATGATATGAGTGGTTTGGAATATAAGGGAATAGGGGATTAACAGTGATGATAGGATTACAGTGAGGGAGAAATAAACAAGGTGGGATAAATGGAGTAGTTAGCACCAAAGTTACTTTTGAAACACCAATTCAAAACCCTAAGGAGCAGTTTTAAACAAGGTGATAGGGTTTATTGTTTCGACATTCAAATTCTCATATTCCCTTTCAAACTACACCAAACACTGATTAATGACGATTGCAAGATTTCATAAAATTACTTGGAGCATAGGAGGTTGAGTTAATTTGAATTTTATGGAGCAGTGGCAAAAATTTTGTGTGTCAACCCTGTGTTCCGCGACAGTGGCCCAGTGCGCCGCGACTCGTGTATGCGCCGTGCCCGTTCAGAAATACACTGTGAAGAATGGCCCTATGCGCCGCGACCTCCCACAAGTGCGCCGCGCAGGTAAACTCACCCACAGTCTCGACTTTCAAAAATTATTTCACTCTTCCACGATTTGACTCGGCTTCAATGATGTCTTTTGGTATGCCAATGGATTTGTTGAAACACAAAAATATCTTTTATGGCATGAAATTTGATTTTTGATTTGAAAAAAAAAGCCCACTTTCTAATGTTTGAACTTTGATACTTTCATATAAACTTTGTTTTTGTTTCCTTGTGATTTTTTAACTGAATGATGAATCTCTTGTCTATTTTTTGCAGGGATAGATGGCATGGGATTTTTGCAAAGGCGGCCAGGGCTGCGCCTGGAGAACTTCACATCTGAAACAACTTTGAAAATTGCATTACATTTATTACAAAGGATGAAAATGACAATTTTTCTTCAAAACAAAGTTTTGAAGAAGAATCATTATCGAGCATTATGACGATGAAATTTTTGCAATGAAAACTTATTTCGAACCTCCCTCATGTGCCTGCTAGCATTATTAGTCATCATGAACACTAAATTAACGAAACCCTAGACCTAATGAGACCTAGAAACTCTAAAATGACTCTTTGTCAAGCAGGAGGCCAAACATGACTGTAAATGACTTTAAGATTGATTTTTATGAACAGACACGGACCAGCAGGTACATGGCATGAGGGATATGAGAGAAAATACCCTTCCGTCAGAAGATCCATGCTCCTAATGGAATGCAGATGACTGAATTTGAATGAGACACCTAAAATGAAATGCAACAAAAGAGATTTTGATCTCTGATGGAGGGATGAAGATACCGACTCTAACAGAGCCTACATCAGTACAAAAATGTATAAATAGGGTTGATATATGCCCACATGATGCTCATGGTACCAGGTGACTGCACAAAATACTCAACAGAGTAATCGACACAGTCTTCCTGGAACTCCAACAGTGTGTCTCTGAAAGTGTAGTGGGATCTCATCAAATGTGGGATACTCTGTAATGCCTCATGTGAGGCCGACGAGGTTCTACTCCAGCTCAACTAATGTGTCTTCTCCCTCCTCATAAGGATCATCCTTGGCTGGATGGGCTACCCACCGTGCAATCAATGGCATGCCATGAGGTCTCTGTGGCCCCATATATGTACACAAATAATAAGTTTACGTGTCAGAACATATAAAAAAAACATCTAAAAAGTAAAAAATGTTTAAAAAATAGTTTTATCTACATCGGTCATCTTTGTCTTTAGTGGGATTGGATGATCCAGATCTCCTTTGAATTTGATGTTGGCATAAGCGTAGTCCTCGACTATGATCAGCTAACACCACAACCAGCTGAAGAAGGTTGTGGGGAAATGCATCTGTTTCCATCCTCCCTATCTGGGAATTATGTTGCACCATCGCATCAGCCTCGGATCCCTCGGGGCTGGATCGTGGATCTCTAACCACTGATACTGGAACAAAGGTACTCTCTCAAGAAATAAGGTCAACAAAATTGACCCGTACCTGAACTGTTTCAGTCTCCCTGTCTTGCACTTGGTTAGCTAGCTCTTCATGTTAGCCAGCAACCCCTCGCTCCAGTTGAACATCGTTGGTGCCAAGAAATCCACTACATACTAGAACTGCGATTTCGTTGCCTCATGAAATGCATGGGCTCTTACCACTTTGGTGATACAATGTAGTATCGTGTTCATGGGGAGCACTCTGATGGAAGATAATTCTACCTTCCCGCTCTATGTCTTCCATGCCGCGGGACAATATCTCTATATGATCATGCTCGTGCTCTCACCCCCTGGGAGAGCCCTGGAGAGTTGGATTTTACCTCCTCGCCTAGATAATCCAGTGATAAAATAGATTTCCATGACATCTAGCTCAAGTTATTGGTCCCTGATGATGAAAAATTGTCAGTCCACATCCTAGATAATGATTAAGTATTGGAGAAGCTCCAGTTGATCTCCCAAGCCGGAAGTTTGAAATAATTTCAACAATCCGTAATTCCACAAAGCATTGACACAATCTTGGTCCTGCAAAGCTTGGTGGTCTTCAACCTCATGGCCTCGTTATTTCTATTCAACCAACATCTTCACTGAAAGCACCTGCAAAACATGTCCAATTGGTCTTTTACGAGCATTCATGAAAGAATTATTAGAAATTAACGATGGAGTTGGGATATTTTCTCAATTTAAAATCTTACCCTCAGCCAGCATGTCTATCCGAAATGATTTTGTAATGGTGGTGCACTGCCCCAATGGCCTGAGCGCGACCAACACACCCCCGATAACTTAAAATCGCGCTAGTCGTAGGTGATTTTAAACTTTGAAAAATCTCCCTTAAAATCCATAATTCTGAAAAATAAATGCTAAATGAATAGGATAAAAATGAACAGGACGTTCAGAGCTCTTACCTGGTGGAGATGGATCGACGAATGATGTCACGGATCGACCACACCACTCATTTAAAATTCAAAGGGAAAATGGAAAAAATGCTCTTCTAAAACTGGAAAAGTGAAAATGATTTTGTTTTTTGGTCTATTTATAGATTTTTGAAAAACTTTTGCCAATATTTTAATATTTTTCCTCAATATCCTTGATTTTTAAAATTTATGTGCAGTACAAGACTTCCAACCTACTGATGATCATTTCCTATGCAAACGCGTTGAATTTTATCTCTTTTTCAGGCTCGTTAAACGTTTACGAAAAAGGAACCCCCCTGGAGTCAACTTTTATCTCTTTTCTGACTCTCGAAAAATGAAAATATTGCCGACTACTTGTCATTTCGAACTCATTAAAGTGAATGAATTGAATTAATCTCAATATACGTTTACCCATTTTTCGGGGTGACGTTTATTATTTACGAAAAAGGAATACCTTGATCGAACATGATCAAGAGGTTCTCTCGGACATAGTTTTCCACATTTTCGGATTTGAGAGACGAATTACGAAAAGGGACATGATGGATTTTTATTTTTGTTTATTTTCAAACTCCATAAACATGAAAATTTACAGAGTTTACCGTTCGTTGGACTCGTTAAAGATTAAACAATGAAAGACTTGTCACCATGACAAGCATGAGTTCCTCCTTCCTAGGGCTTGCTAAACTTACTAGGATGGATTCATTTGAATAATGACCTTACATGCTCACCATATGCTATCCTCCTCATGCTGGCTATAAAAAATAAAGAGGTACCTGCTAGAAATAACGGGGGGAAATTGAAAGTGAACATCTTATGTGTATTTTGGGCAGCTTTTCTCTCTTGAACATGACACTCATCAGCAATTCCTGTTGGGTTGGGGACATTGTGCATTCGTCTCTTTGCCACCATGGGTTTAGGAAATTTGTTTTCCTCTTATCTGATTATCAATTTTTTCAACATGACCTCTCATCCTATTTGAGTTAAATGCTGCAACCCTCCATATTCATGTTACCAATATGTTCAAGACAAGTCCTTTTTGTCGAACACCTTTTTCATATATGACCTCCTCTGATACAATCCGAAATCACTCATATCATCTTAAGGTATCTGTTATTTTGTGTCGATGATGTGGGAATCCTTATCGCCCTCCTTCGACGAATCACTTCCTGTCGACTTCAACTCATTATCAGGAAAAGTTGTTTAGAGACTTATGTTCAGTACCTTGGATCTTGCATGCCTCAATGGAAATTTCTTTGTATTCAACGACAGGTTCACATCATTGGCCTTCGATTGAATCACTCTGCAAGTGTTTGACTTCAACACATATATTCACACTTGTAGATTTTGATGTTGTACCTTGAGGTCCATCATCATTATTGGTGGTATCTCTCGTACATGTTAATGGTTTTCATCATTGGCCGGTAATCAGGTGGTTTCTACCATGTTCTACACCAACACATTTATTCACATGGCTCTATTCATACATTGGGTTAATTGAGTTCATGGTGAAGTCCCTGGGTCACATTTTATTTTTGGTCGAGGCAGCATGGAGTTATTGAGTATTCATGATTGTATACATGATCCAATCTATACAGATGGTTGCGTCCATATTGTGGATCCATTTATATTATCTCTTTTACACGGATGGCTGCGACAATACCGTGGGCTCATGTTCCATTTGATGCCTAGTGAAAAATTATTTGTTTAGGCATATTTATACAAGAGACGTCATATATTGTAAATGTTTGATTTGGTAGGTTCTCTGAAGGTGGTCTGCGTTCTATGCCTTGGTTCATAAATTATTTCAACCATCACTCCCTATTTTGCCTTCTTGCTTTTGGGGGAAATTGTTAGACAATAATTTGTCACCATGCTCATTTTATTGTCCCTGATCCTAAAATGCCTCATGACGAATTCTGTGCAATGTTTCCATCATCAAGGAATATGTTAATGTGCCCCCTTGAAGATCCAAATAATACTTCCTTGAAAGATTACTGGAGAAACTTGCTCAAATTCATAGTGTCCTCACTCATTGCCCTTCCTAGTTTCATGACTGCCCTAATGTCCTTATCCCAGTTCTTTTCCAACGATGTCAACACCCTAATTTATTGGAAAACCACATTGATCGCATTTATGGGAGTGCTTCCTCAGATGGAGGAGAAGATTTGACCTCTAGGAGCTCAAGGGTGGCGAGTTCGTTGTTGGATAGAGATGATAAGGTCAAGCTCTCTCATTTTGGAGCTTTGATCTTATCCATGGGGGATCATCCCTTAGAAAGCGAGCATTCCTCCTCCTTTCATGGGCTCCTAACCTCCTTATCCTTGCTATAAATTCACATCCCTCATTCCCCCAAGTTTATATCTTGATTGTTCACTGTCAGACTCATCTCAACTCTCATCCCTTTGCATGCTTGCATTATGATTAAGCTTAACTGCATGGGAGAAGGAATGCTTTTGATTTGGGTGAAGGACTTAGGTTTTCACCTAGGGACGCCTCCAACATCAAGGCCTGATTGTAATCTCTCATTTTGTAATTTATCAATAATAATGTCTGATGTTTGCTTTCTATATTTGTCTACATGATTATGCAAATATTATGGTACTCCTTAATCTTCTAGATAGCTAGTGTTTACGTTTATTATATATTGTGTCATGTTTTCTATTTTCTCCTGATCATCCACAGGTATTCGCATGCCATCAGTAGCAGGAAGTGGGCCTACGATGATGGTAGATCGAGGTCACCATCAACGGATCCAAGGATAGTGATTGGAAAATTTTATTTATGTCTCTTTCCTCTTTTCATTGTAATCATTAGTTCATAAAGCTTATGTTAGAAAGAATATTTTGTTCCTAGACCCACTCTAGGGCTAGAGAGATCGCCTATGTCCGCAGAGGGGATCTATCTTGACAACAAAAATCAAACATGAAGTTTCCAGTATCCTTAGAGGTTAGGCCATGGAAATGTGGAAGGGAAACAAGGCTTATATTTTTCATTCTAGCCTCTCCATTGGTTTCCCTGATATAGGAAATTTCATTGTTCCTTTTTTCATCCATAGCTTAGGTAGGTGAGATAGGTTCTTCTTCTTCTATAGGTTCATCAAAAATTTCAATTTGTTGACCTGGAGTGTCTTCTAATTCCTATGTAGTAAGAGAGGAAATTTCACAGCCAATAATGAGGAATTAAGGTTTATTTCTTAAGGGGGTGGGGTTTTTGGTAAGAATTTCCCTTGGTTATCCCTACTCCTACGAGGCATGAAAGAACAAGTTTCTTTTTGAAATTTTCACTTTTCTGCAAAGAAATAAGAGTGATGAAAAAAAAAAAAAACAAGAAATTCTTAACTAGAAACAACACCTACTTAGACACCTCCCTAGAAACGAAACCAAATTGATGAGATTTGGTATTGCACCAAAAATGTTGAAACTCCAAAGGGCTTCTCAAATTCAATCATCAACCCAGGGTTCATACAAACTTAGAGGCGACAGTGATATATGCACAACGTGTTAGTACTCATGTCACTAATATTCATGAAATCGGATCAAGGTGTTCAAAGACCACTCCTCCAACTAATTATAGTGAATACTTCTTATGAAAGCAAAAATGAACATGATTATAACTACAAAGGTGAAAATTTCATTCATAAAATGTAAATTTTAATTAAAATTGCATGAGGGAAAAAAGACTAATCTATTTGGAGAAATAAAGCATGCTACTATACTTTTCATTCATCAAATGTAAATGCTAATTGAAATTGCATGAGGGAAAAAAGGATAATCTATTTACATAAATAAATCATTCTACTCTACTTCCGCACTTTATTTAAATCAATAACCTACTTTTCGTGCATCATTTATCTACTCACACTTGCTTGAAAAATATGAATCCAATATTTAACATGCCTTTGAAGAAAAATACTAATCCTAACTATGTTTTCCTATCTCATGGTTGCAGTGATGGAAGGATGAGGTTCGAGTGGTCCTAGAGTCTTCCCTAATCATCAAATCATAATGTGGGGGGCATTATTCAACTTAAATATGCCAGAGTCATAATATGGAGAAAAATTGGTTGAAGAAAACAAGGCTACGGGACTGATACAGGAGGTACTAAAAGAGGTTGTGTATTAGATATCATTTTTTGGGATCCAAGTGGATGTGGAGGCCTTGTATTGCTATAGGTGGTGCTACAAGAGGCCATGTATTTCTATAGGAGTCTGGTGCCTTGAAGGTGGATGAATGTTGAAGGGGGTGAATTAAGGGTATGGGAGCCACTTGACCAAGCCTAGTACCCCTCAGAGGCCTATCTTACACTGAATCTAATGCCCACGATGACCTTCATTTACCCTAATAGAGTGAATTGAGAGAAAAAAAAATTGGAAGCAAGGTGAGATACCTAGGAGGAACATGAAAGGGTCTAAATGGACGTGGAAAGGTGTTCCCACCCCTGCAAACCAGCACAGTTCTTGCAACTATGCAAATACATGCATCAAATGATCATTATTCCAGTAAATAAAATAATCATGGAAAATACGACTTTAATTTTATTAAGATAATTTCTATGCTACAACACTAATCTAATCTCAAAAACAATGATACGAACTCTTAAGTGGCAGAAAATAGATATGCAAAAAGATTACAAACTAAAATTTATCCATTTCCAATATATCATAAACAAATATTTTTTAGTTTTTATTATGGATCCTTCCAATCACTCTTCCCACAAGAGAGGAGATAGGAAATCCTAAAATCACAAGTTTTTCATATAACATCTACTTAAACAAGGAAAAAATTGCAATGATTTGAAACAAGAACAAGAAATAAATACAACGGAGGGAATAAATCCTATGGGTTGGGCCCAAACACAAGGGTTTCAACCCCCCAAAACCAACTCAGATGCATACCAATAGTAAAATTCTCATTAACAGAGAATGATAGTCACATACATCATGAAGAATAATAATGAAAATTTCAAGCACTAGGATCTTAGTAGCTACTCCTAGCTACAACAAAAATTCGAATCATAATAAGCCTTTCATCTGGTTTATTTATACAAAAAAAAACGAGGGGCCCTTGAAAGGAGGAATCCCCCCTATAAAATCTTGATATTTGTGGACCTGGTTCCCTTTATCCTTGTCATGCACTTATAGTACCTCAGTTTCTAGGGAATTTGAGCCACTGGAGAGGATTCTATGATCTTAAGCCAAGTTAGGGAGTTAATGAGGTGGACAAGATCCCTTGATTCTCTCTAGGTGTTTCCATCAAGCCCCTGCATTGTAAATATCTCCACAAATTCTTCTTTCACCTGCATATTAATCACATTAGGCCATACAATGTGACAAACTCCCTTTAGTATTCCTATGAAGAATATTATGGCTAAAAATGTGAATTAATGTGAGAAAAAGAGAGTTTTAAGGGCTATAGGATAACACAATGAACTTCAAAAGCTACCTATTGATGGGACCCATCACATATGAATCACCATTACCTTGACACACCATACACATCAATGCCAACATCTTATGCCACCAATCTCAATTCTAGTCTAGTTGACATCATTTCCAACACTATTTAAAACTATTGGATAGTTCCAACTATCCACCACGTCTCCCACATGGTTATTGACATCAATGCGAACATACTTACTGCCACTATCCATCCAGGAAATTTCAATGTTCCAACACACACAATAAGGTATATTTTAAATAAAGAGAAAATCATAAATGTGGAAATTATTAATTACTAAAGTAAAGAAAGAAATGTACCTAAGAAATTGAATTATTCTGTGTAGGGAAAAATATCTGCATATTATTGTTAGTATAGTATTTTAAAAGGGTAAAATACATTATATGTGAGAAGAAAACAAAGACTTGGCTAATAAATTTGTGCTAGATAATTTCAGGCCATTACAAGGCTTGTAATGGTTGATCTGAAAAAATTGAGTATAGCAATGATAGTGCTAGTGTTTAATGCTTAAAATCCCTGGGTTCAAGGAGGCAAGCTTAAAAACGTGAATAAAAAATTAATTACATTCAATAAAACCCAAATAGAAAACCCATAAGGATAGAATATAATAAAAAAATATAAAGGGGATTTCAAGCCTAAATACCTATGGCCATTACTTGTGCATACCTAGAATACAATGAAAAAAATGTTAGGATTATAGGGGAAAAAAACCTAGGTCAAAATATGACTAAAACCTAGAAGGGAAAATGAAAATTATGCATATTATTAAGGTAGGAAGGAAGCTTACCAAAATCATAATGAAGCCATGTCATTGGCATGATGTATTGAAACCATGGTTGCATCGAATTCCTACACACTTTGAAGGAGATGGGTTAATTAAAACCCTTAAAGTCATGTGTGTCAAACTTTTACAGAAGTTAAGGAAATGTAAATAGAAGGAGTTATTACTAGGTTAGAGATGTGAATGAGGGTATGGTTCCTATGAGTAAGTACCATAATGCGAGTCTCGACCTTATCCTAAAATAATCCCCTTTATGACTTGCAATTTCCAGCAGAAACTGATGATTATATTAGCAGATCAAATACAAGAGATAAAGGGAGTTGAAGTATAAAAGATCACAATGCAAATTCCAAATAAAATTTTTTACCATTATGTCAATGACTTGATAATAATTTCCTTTTTGTGTGGATATGTCAATGCATAGAGAGAATGGGCGTAACAACTATAAGAGTAAGGGTCATGTGGCAAGAAATCATCTTGAATGCATCGCACAACTGAGCAGTCCTCTGGCTGCAGATATCCAAAGATATAATGACCAAATGAGATGGGAGTTAGGATTTATTTACCCAATGTAACTCCTTTAAAAACTCCACTATTGTGTTTCCAAAAAAAATCCAAACTTCCAGTTACCAGGTACACATAGCAGATAACACCATGTGAAGGTGGGTGGTAAGGTTTAATACATCCCCTATCAAATGAAACCCCATGTGTGATGGATGCCCCACAATCCAATTCATGCACTAGATAAAAGTAAGGGGCTTAACTCATACATATAATTGCCTTGGATCCTTGCAATGAGAAATATCATGCATATCCATGGTG
Source organism: Pinus albicaulis (assembly GCA_034641835.2). Lineage (NCBI taxonomy): Eukaryota > Viridiplantae > Streptophyta > Pinopsida > Pinales > Pinaceae > Pinus > Pinus albicaulis. The sequence continues at coordinate 40,891,622 of CM076577.1, read as the reverse complement.
AAATTATTTGAGAGGGAGGGGGTAGAGTTCCTAACTTCATTGTATATATAAAGACCAATGGAAAAATTGTGTAAGTCTAGTATTACGTTCATGGGTAACACAACTTTTGAATGAGCTAGGTTAGAAGGATTGGAATTAAGATAATTTTATATATAAGTCCTTAAGTCTAACTAGTACATCAAAATTAAAGGGAGGTACCTGAAGTACTTCAAGATTAATTTCGAGCATAGAAATACAACGTGAGATGATAGAAATACAAGGGATTTATTTTAAATTATAAGTAACCATATATAATGTAATGGAAACATTATATATAGATAAATGTTATATATTAGTTTTGAGAATTGGGTGATAATGTGAAGTATCCAAAGATGGAGCCTAATTTTCTAAATATACGAGTAAAAAAATTTGGTGTGTGTAAGAGGCATGTTACAAAAACACATTACCATGGTTCTCACTACTCTTCATAGTTCTAATTGGTTTGTTCCTTTTATTTTTTTAGTTGATTTTCATTGGATCTTGTCAAATATTTAATATTTGGTATCCATGTTGGGACATTCCTTATTATACACTTAATAGAACATGGAATACATATAAAGTTATGGGGAATAAATGTAGAGAAGTGATAGAAAATAAATGTAAGGTAGTGGGAGGGGATAATTGTTTATTAGTGGCAAAGAATAAATGCAAATAAATCGTAGGGAATAAATTGTTAGTGGTTACAAACATGTAAAAGTGAATAAATATAAATCGCTTATGGTTTTATTATTCCTATTTATTCAATGTTAGGGTTTGAAGAAAATAAAGGGTGTAAGCTTTATCTCATTGCTGTGTTATCCAAATTTTTCTAGAGTTATGCTACTACTAAACAATATTTTTGAGAGAACATAGGCTCTATATTGTAACTATTTAGTTACTGAGTAATAAACTGAGTGTGCTTTAAAGTATGGGGTTTCTCATGAAATGATATCCCCCAAGAAATCATGTTGTTAATGGTTCATTGTTTATTTATAGAGTTATGCTACTACTAAACAATCATGTTCAGAGCATAGATGCTTTGTATTGTAACCATTTAGTTACTGAGAAATAACTAAATGTGATTTAAAGTATGGTGTTTCTTGTGAAAGGGTATCCCTCATGAAATCACGTTGTTAATGGTTCATTGTTTATTTCATTTTTTGCAACTGCAAAAAAAATTCTGCACATTCTTCTTTCATGGATTAGTGTACAAGGAGTATTTAATGCCTCTTCTTCCTTTGGTTATTGATTAATAAATTTTTCTAAATAATAAAACATACAAACTTTCTAGAAGAAGTTGGGGGATTTAAAAGGACTAAATACTTGGGAAATTTTATTTATGAAAAGGATTGTTTACGTTAAATGTGGGTGATGGTGATTCTATATTGGATCACCTCTATGAATTTAATACTATTCAATATTCTTGTTACCTAGTTAATCTTATTTGAATTGAATATGGAGGAGGAGGCTCATTGTATGACCCTTTCGTGTTTTCTCTAGATCCATGGGACAACTCGGTAACTGGCATTGCAAATGTTATAAAGGCATTGGTTCTTGATGAGGCCATGACTGTAAGAGTAGGTAAGGAATAAATATCCTAAATCCATTATTGACGCCTTATTTGTTCAAAGAATATTGACAGATAAATGCAAGAAGAGAGATAGGGAAACTATGAGGATCCATACTTATCTTAAACTATAAAAACCTTGTAAAATATTATTAATTATTAAAATTTCAAACATAAAAAATTTGGTTATGATTTTGGAAAATAAATAAATAATAAGGATATTTATAGTATTTATATTGTTTTGGAAATTATTATATTAAAATATGTGAATCTATAAAAAATTTATGAAGAAAATGGAAATTGGTGAATCATTTATGGAAAAAAAATGGACATTTTGCACATGTTCAAATATGATGATTTAAGGAGATACAATACTTGCTAAGGGTATTGAAGTGGCCACTTTATCCTAATTTGATCCATGCAATATTTATTTTAATATTTCTTCAATTTAAATCATGAAAGGATCTACAAGATCTACACCTTCACAATTGGAGCCTTCTCAACAAGCTATTGCTTCACATTGCAAGTTATGTAGATATAAGACAACGTTATTGCATCAAATATTGGGCCATTTATGAGAGAAGAGCTTAAATTCCTTGGAAAGGAAAAATATTGTTGATGGATTTAATTATTTTTCTCTTGAATCTAATTTTTTCAAGCACTACATATATGAGAAAATAATACTCAATTTTATTTTATTTCTCACAAATATGCTAGGTTGTTGGGATTAATTCATTATTATGTATTTTGTTTCGTTAAATTTCGTTGAATTTATAAGGCTTTGTAGTATGATTATTCTACAAAGACATGGGTATATTTTGATACAATTAAATATAAAATCTACAATTGTTTTAAGGAGAATAAATATCTCTTGGAAAATTAGACTACTAGGAAGATTAAGGCGTTGAGGACTAAAAATGGTAATTATTTGTTGTTATACAAAGTTTGATAGGTTTTATAAAGAGAGTGGAATTGAAATACATAAGGAAACTCCATATACCCCTCATCTAAATGGATTTGTAGAATAGATTAATAGAACTTCGTTGGATGATCTAGGAGAATGCTAATAGAGTTTTCTTAGAGAATAAGTTTTTTGTACAAGTGGTCAATATTACATTTTAATTACTTATCAGGTATCCTGAATAAGATCTCATAGATAATACACTTATGGAGGTATATATAAGCAACGATCACTCTCTTTTGTATCTTCATGTTTTTGGTTGTAAGGCATATGCTCATGTGCCTCGGGAGAAGTGATTGATGTTGAATAAGAAGTCTATGAAATGTATCTTCATTGTCTATGTCATTGGTTGAAAGGTACAAGATTTGGGATCATATAGATAGAAATCCTTTTCATGGTGAGAAAGTTATTTAAGTATCTCCCATAGTGTTGCAACTAGAGTAGGATGAAATTTTGTGGTTCAACTACAACACAAGGTTGAGAAATTTTCACCATAAAATGAAAAAGAAGTTCAATGTGGGCATGATGAGGATGAGAATCATGGGGTCTCCACTCAATGTAGCTATGACATATCATGTTCGTTCATGGAATACTAAACAATACCCTTAATTTGAATACAAATTGGAAAATACCTTAAAAAATATCATTATTTAAGCTCCCACCAATATGAACCCAATACACTTTCCCAATTTAAAAACCCCCTACTTTCACTAGATATTGTAGGTTTCTTGTTGTTCATTAAGATTTTTTATACTCCTTTATATTTTTCATTGACTTTGAGCTCTACTTTTTATACCTGCCAATATAAAAACCCTTTACCCCCTATTATATGCTTAATATATTATATCATTTTTCCTCAATATATATCCCCCAATATGAGTACATGTGGTATTATATTCCTCCCCCAGTGAATCCCCCGTGAGGAGCGTTTAAAGAGTTTGGAAGAGGAGGAAGAAAACAAAACTTAAAATTTTAGTTCCACTTTTCAGTTAAAGCAACCAAAAAATTATAACTATAGTTAGTAAAATTTAAAATATGTATTTACTTTATTCTCTAAAAATAGTGCCTATATTTTTGAAAGATACGTCGAACATGGAAGATAAGAAGTCCTAGAGATTGTCCATGGATGAGGAAATCATTGCACTTAGAAATTATGATACATGCAAGGTAGTCCCAGTGTGTAATGGATGGAAACCCATTGGATATAAATGAGTTTTAAAAAACAAAATTGGTTTAGAGAGAAATATTAAAAAGCACATAGATTTTTTTTTTGCAAAAAGGCTATTTCCAATTAGAGGGGATATTATTTGGTGATATATTTCCCCACTTGCTAAGATAACATGTATTAGGTTTCTATTATCTATAGTATAATCCTTTTATTTATATATATTTAATAGGTAGATGTGAAAGAAACATCCTTACATGATGTCTTGAAGTAGGAGATCTATATGACACAACAAGAGGATTGTGTTGAAAAAGGAAAAGAGTCATTGGTTTTCAAGTCGAAAAGGATTTATATGGTTTCACACAATGTCCAAGAACATGGTACAAAAATTTTGATTTCTTTTTGTTAGGACTGATATTTATGAGATCAAAATCAAGACATCATATTATAAACAGGATGGTGTTCATTTCCTTATTATCGTTCTATATGAAGATGATATGTTATTCTTTGGTAATAAAATAGATGTGGTTTTTGATTTGAAGTCTCATATTTCATCACAATTTGATAGGAACGAATTGGGGGACACAAAATATATCTTAGGAATAAATATCATGAAAGATAAAGAAAATAAAAAGCTTTGGTTGAGCCCAAGTAATTATGTAAACTTTTCTTCCCACGTGATGTAGAATAGATGGTGATGGGGTGTATTGTTAAGTCACTTTGTGATGTGAAGGTCACCAATTCGAAACTTTGTGGAAAAAAATCATCCATGTGAAGGGTTTGTGTGACCCGAACCACGTGTGATACCCGGGTGATTTTGATGGCTTATATGCCCTTGGGTCATGGTTTATCAAACCACAAGTCAAGCCTGATGTAATCTATGATGAACTCAGATCACTTGACACAAAAAAATAAAAAAACATGTAAGCTTGTCTACAACATATTGACATGGCATATTGTAAACTAGTGAGTGTTTCAATTTCAATGGGAACTAAGATTTTAGTTGAGGTATGTCCTAAAATAGTTGCAAATATGGAAGTTTGGCTTCTATTTCTTATGTTAGTGCAATTGGTGGTTTAACATAGCTATGGTGTATACAAATATTCATAAATCATGCATGAAGTACATGTTGGCCTTGAAGGCTTATGTTATTAAGTAAAAGTTCCAAGACACATATGTACAATGAACATCACTAGATCCAATAGTAGAGTGTTGGAGCCACTCCCTTCTCCACAAAGAACTCATTTGTCTCTCTAATGCTTTGTTGGTGGAGCCAAGATGAAAACCCGCTTTTCTCATATAGTGAGGGATTATATATAACCAAGGGTGAAACTTTGACTATCCTCGTGACTGTTTGAATTCCCATGAATTTTCATCTTAAATGGCTCTTTGCATTGCATGTGTGTCCTTTGGAATTCCACTTTACAATACTCTTTGAATTCAATATACCATCATCCACCATAGTAATGTGGCATATGACCACTCGTGACATGACACGACATGACACTACTGACATGGACTGGTAGATGACGTAACAATGTCAAGCCACTGTTGCTGCTGAGAGTTGATGACGTAACAATGTCAAGCCATTGTTGTTGTTGAGAGTTGAGTGTCTTTGTTATGAAACCAGCTCCAAAAATAGAAGAAAAGAGAGATCAACGCCTTAGAAATCATCCACTTCGAGTGGGAAACCTCCAATACATTACATAAATGAACAATTCTTGGATGATACAAATGACTAAAACCTCCTTCTATATATAGGAGTCCATGGGGCCACAATATAATCCTAGCCGACCTTACAATAATAATGTAAGGTCACAATAATAACAATATTGGGGTTCCAGGGGTATAACAATAATAATAACGGGGCTACACTAATAACAATATGGGACTAAACAAGTAATATAGGGACCTAACATGCCCCTCTCGTTAAAAATCGGTTGTCCTTAATGCTTGATTATCTCTGTGTATTGCTTCTGTATAAAATTCTCATCCTCCTATGTAGAATCTTCTGTGGGTAAGTTCTTCCACTTGATAAGATACTCTGAAATTGATTGATTTTGTAGTTGTCGAGTTCTTGTTTCTGTGACCGCTTCAGGTTTGAATATGATTTTTCCTTCTTCATCAAGTTCTGGAAATATTGTTTGAACTGGAATATTTTCACCTATAACCTTCTTTAAGCATGAAACATGGAAAACTGGATGCACTCGCTAAGAAGCAGGAAGCTCCAATTTTTATGCCATAGTACCAATCTTTTGAAACACCTTGTAAGGACCATAGTACTTTGGTGATAATTTATTGTCCTTCTTAGCTTTCTTGAGGGACATTTGTTTCTAAGGTTGTAGCTGTAAAATTACCCAGTCTCCTACATCAAAACTTCTCTCGCTGCGATGTTGATTTGCCTGTTTTTTCATTCGATTTTGTGCAAAATTTAGGTTATCCTTTAAGAGTTTGAGAACTTCTTGTTGATGCTCGATGTGATCTTCCACTGCTTGAACCTTAGAATTTTCTCTTAAAGATGTTGTGATGGACGATGGATGATATCCATAAAGTGCCATAAATGGGGTCATTTTTGCTGCAGTATGGAAGGAAGTGTTATACCACCATTCATGGAGAGGTAACCACTTGAACCATTGAGTTTGTTTATCAGATACAAAACAATGAAGATATCCTTCCAAAAATTTATTCACTATCTTAGTTTGACCATCGGATTGAGGGTGATAAGATGAGATATGAGCTAATTGAGTACCCAAATAAGAAAATAACTTTGTCCAAAAATTTCCAGTAAAAATGGGATCTCTGTCTCTCACAATAATCTTTGGGTTTCCATGTAGCTTTTGAATTGTCTCAATAAATGTATTAGCAACTGTACTTGCTTTAAATGGATGAGATAATGCACAAAAGTGTGCATACTTGGTAAGTCTATCAACTACCACCATGATGATACTCTTTCCTTCGAACTTAGGTAAACCTGCGATAATCCATTGAAATCTCCTCCCAATGTTGACTTGGAATGGATAAAGGTTGTAGAAGACCTAGGGTATTAATTGTCTCAATTTTATTTTGTTGGAAAACTAAAAATTCTGCCACAAACTTTTGAATATCAGATTTAAGGCCATCCCAAAAAAAATCTTCTTCACCCTGTGGTAAGTTTTTAAAAATCCTGAGTGTTCTCCTAAAGGAGAAGTGTGCAATTCCAAAAGAATATTTTTTTTTTAGTTTGGAATTCTTACCATAAGGAATCATTTTTCCAGCTAAATGTATCAGATGTACTAGGATCTTGTTGCAACTTTTGAATGAGTTTACACACTTCTTTGTCCTTCTTCCAGTCATCCCTGCTTCGGTTATCCAATATTCTTGGATAATAGAAATGGCACAAAGCATGCTTCCACCTCTTCATTATTTCTTGAGAGTGCATCTAGAACAACATTTAGCTTCCCTTTTTTATAGATTATTTCAAAGTCATAACCCAACATCTTTGTGACCCATTTTTGCTGCTCTTCTGAAGATAATCTTTCTTCCAAAAAGTGTTTAGGACTATTGTGATCATTTTTTACCTTGAAGTGTCTTCCCATTAGGTAAGGTCGTCATTTCTTTATGCATGTAGTATTGCTAACATTTCCTTCTCATAAATAGCTTTCTGTAAATGCTTTCCATTCATTGGGCGGCCTTCAAAAGCAATGGGTTTTCCTTCTTGAATTAAAACAACACCAATTCCATTTCCTGAGGCATCACATTCCACAATAATTTTTTTTGTGAAGTTTGGTGTAGCTAAGACCTGTGCTAGGCACATTGCCTCTTTAAGATGTTTAAAGGCCTTAGTTGCTTCAGGAGTCCATGAAAATGCATCTTTCTTCAATAATGTTGTTAGAGGTGTTGCTATTCTCTCATAATTCTTAACAAACTTACAATAATACCCTTTTAACCCGAGAAATCCTCGCAACTGCTTTATGGTTGTGGGGCCTTTCCATTCCTTAATGGATTTAATTTTGTTAGGGTCTACCTTAACACCCTCATGAGATACAATATGACCTAGATATTCCACCTCTTGTACTCCAAAGAAACATTTGGATGTTTTTGAATATAATTGTTTCTCTTGCAATATTTTGAGCACCTTGTCGACATGTTGAACATGATCCTTCCAAGACCTGTTGTAGATTAGTATATCATCAAAAAATACTAGCACAAATTTTCTAAGAAACGGTTTGAAAATGGAGTTCATCAACCCTTGAAATGTAGAAGGTGCATTGGTAAGGCAAAAAGGAATGACCAAAAATTTCTTTATGACCCTCATGAGTTCGAAATTTTGTTTTCAGAATATCTTCATTCTTCATTCTAATTTGATGATATCCTGAATAAAGATCCAACTTGGTAAAATAAATTGCTCCATGTAATTCATCCAATAATTCATCAATCATAGGAATGGGAAATTTATATTTAATGGTGAGCTTATTGAGCTCCCTATAATCTGGACACATGCGCCATGATCCATCCTTATTGTGCACCAATACTACTGGAGCAGAGAAAGAACTTTGACTAGGTTGAATTATACTAGCCTCTAACATTTATGCAATCATATGTTCAATTTCAATCTTTTGGACATAAGGATATCTATAAGGCATGATGTTTGGAGGAACACTTCCTGGAATAAAATGAATAGCATGATCATGATCACGTATAAGTGGGAGTCCTTTGGGAGTTTCAAACACATAGGAATGATTGTCCAAGACTTTTTGGAGATCTGCAGAAATAGATGATTTTGATGTTGGAACTTCTAATGAGCATAATTGTGCAATTACGCCTTGTTGTTCTTTCTTCAGAAGCTTTGTCATGAAATTAGAGCTTATTATCTTTCCCGGTTTCCCTACAATACCCTGTAATTCAACTTCCTTTCCTTCAGAAAAAAAAATTCAAGAAAAGTTCTTGAAAATTAAAAGCTACAATCCCCAAAGATTGTAACCATTATACTCCTAGTACAACATCAGCACCTCCCATTGGAATGGAAAGAATTGGACTATTCAATACATATTCCCCCATGGTTAGCTTGATATTATGGCATTTTCCAGAGAAATTTATAGTTCCTCCATTTGTAACCATCACTTGACATTCTGGTGTTGGGTATAGGAAACAATTAAATTCCTTGGCTACCGTACAATGAATAAAATTATGGGTACTACCCGAATCAATCGACACTATTACCTTCTTCTTCTGGATATGTCCTTCTATCTTGATATTTTGAGGAGTGGTAATTCTTACCAATGCATTACACGATATGGTCAGACTCATTTCTTCCTCTTCTAGGGTTGGTTCCTGGTGTATATCCTCTTCTCTTGAAGATTCTTGTTCATTTTCTTCTTCCTCTTCACAATCTATGTAGAATAATTTCTTCTCAGCACACTTATGACCTTTAGTGTATTTTCTATCACAATTGTAGCGAAGCCCTTTTGCTCTTTTTTATTCCAATTTTTGTGGTGTCAACCTTGTAGGTTGTGGAAGTCTAGGAGTAGCAACACTTCCATCTTTATATATGTGAGTGGTAGGCTTCCTTGTCACCATAATTTTACGTTCAATTTTTCTTGCCAACCTGAATGCCTTTTCCAATGAATCAGGTTCCCAAACACAAACTTCATGTTGGATGTTATCCGTTAAATTCCATATGAAGACATCAATCATGTGTTCCTATGGAATATCAGTTACCCTTATATTCAATTTTTGGAAGTCCTCAGTGTTCTCCACCACTGAACCCTTTTGTTTGAGATTTATCAATTGGCTAAAGAAGGTGTTGCTTTTCGTATCTTCATAATGTGCTATAATTTCCTTCATAAAAATTGACCATGTGAAATTTTTTTTATGAGATAAAAGCCATCGATACCATACAAATGTATTTTTTTCTAAATTTAAAGTTGAAATGCGTACCATTTGTGTTTTTTTCACATTATTGAGATCAAAATGTTGCTCCATCTGTAGTATCCATGTTGCGGTATCCTTGCCATCAAACTTCCTCATATCCATCTTTGGAATATGGTGGTTCTTCCATCCAACATTATATTTTATGAAATCACAATTAGAATTTATTTTGTTCTCATCATGAGTTTCCTCTACTATATTTTTTCCATGAGGAAACATTTCTTGTATCAACTTTGCCAAACCTCCGATGTCTACTTTTAGATAATTCTTCATGTTTTCCATGTTGTCTTTCATTTTTTCATCAATCTTAGCTTCCATTTCATCCGCCGTAGCTTCCATGCCAACTTCCATGCCATCCATCTTAGCTTCCAAACCATTCATATTAGCTTCCACGCATTTCTTCGAACCATCCATCTTAGTTTCCACACCTTTCCTCAAAACTTCTATTTAATTTTTTGTTTCTCTTTGCGATAGCAAAATTTGGTGCACTTGCTCTTGTAATTTTGATATCTCATGTTGTATTTATTCATCCTCATGAGTCATAGTAGAGCCTTCTAAAGGCTTAATGGGTGTTAAATTGTTTTTAGGGGAAATTTTAGAACCCAATTCTGATATCTATTCTTCAATATGCCCTTGGAATAAAATCAAACTAATTTTTTCAAATAAGACTTATGTCATTCGAAAAAATACACAACTTTTTCTTGCTTTTGAGGTGCTCGATATTGAATTTAACTAAATTATCTCTATGATTTCGAATCTTCAATATCTAAAATTAGTCCTTGTAGTAGCCCTCTGAATCATCTTTGAACTTCCAGAGGTCTAACCTGATTTGGATTCTTCAAGACAAAGTTATTCCAAATCTCCCACAATGACCTAATTATGGATTAGTTCAGTAGAGTATCCTTGTACGACGTGCCACATGTCACTGCTTCCCCCTTCGGCTCTAAAATTGATACACAAAAAAATACAGTCTTGTACTTGTAGCCATTTTTTCCAATCCAATGCTCAGAGAGAGATTTATGATGATTTTCGCATGGTCACCTCTTTGAGATGAAATTCGGGAGCCTGAAAAATACCTAACTTCCATAGACCATATCTCAAAAAATATTGTGAATAAAGCTCTAAAATTTTTCCAAGACGTTCCTCAGGATTGTGACTTCGCTCTGTAAAAATTTTCGTTTCTGAAACCTCGTAGAAAAAATATTATAGCGAAAATTCCACGATGACCTAATTAGATTAAATTTAGGAGCCTACAAAAATCCCTAACTTGCATAGATCATATCTCCGAAAATATTGTGAACCAAGATCTGAAATTTTTCCACGACGTTCCTCGGGATTTCGGCTTAACTATGTAAAAATTTCAACTTTTGAACCTTCGAAGAAAATAATTTATAGTGAAAATTCCATGATGAAATTTTTAGAGCAACGAAACCCTAGAATCTAAAGCTCTGATACCAAATGTTATGAAACCATCTCCAAAAATAGAAAAAAATAGAGATCAACGCCCTAGAAATCAGCCACTTCGAGGGGGCAACCTCCAATAAATTACATAAATGAACAATTCTTGGATGATACAAATGACCAAAACCTCTTTCTATATATAGGAGTCCATGGTGCCACAATATAATCCTAGCCGACCTAACAATAATAATGTAAGGGAACAATAATAACAATATTGGGGTTACAGGGGTACACCGATAACAATAAGGGGGCTACACTAATAACAATAAGGGACTAAACTAGTAATATAGGGACCTAATAGTCTTCATGAAAGAGCTTTCCTTTTCTCCTCTCAATTCCTTGGTGATAAGGAGTTTCCAATGATCTCAAGTCTTGGATGGTGGTCGCAAACTAGTGTCCTTTCGCTTTCCTTTGTTCAATCATATTATGAGTTCAACTACAATAGTGTCTTAAAACATGCTTCCCTACCTCCTTCCTTCCCTCATCATCTCACCATGACATGATAGAGTACATGTTCCTGCAATTCACTCATGACGAGACAACATAAATCTGAAAACCCTTAGCCTAAGATGATTCATTCTCATACATGAACTAAGCTCAGAAAAAGTGAGAGTCTGGACAAGGAGGTTGAGTGACTGCTCAGTTGCATAGTTCAATCATGCAAGGGGAAAACGTGAGCCTTGAGACTATGCAGTGCACAGTTTAGGTTGGGATAAGGGACATGATTGCACATTTTTGAGATTCAGTAGGGACATGATGCAAGGATTGGAGTTGGATAATATTACTGTGCAGTTATGGAGGTCAAGGAGGCCTGCATAATTATGCAGTTTAAGCTGGGTTGGAGGCCATGACTGCACAATTTTGGAGGTCAAGGTCAAGTCTTGGTCACAAAAACTTCACAATTGAGAAGTCTTGGCAGGAAAATATTGTGCACTGCACAGTTCCAGGCAGCAAGGTCACAACTAGAGGAATGATATTGCACAGTGCACAACTCATGGGAGGCTGGGTTAAGCTAATTTTCTTGGTCGGGGAGTTTTTCGGAAAATGACTAAGTGAAGAACCGGTGAGATCGGTGAAAAATGATGAACTTTGACTGTGGTCACGCACTTAACATATTTTGATGAGTCAAACAACAAAGTTCATCCTAGGATGAAAAGGAAAAGGGAGTTCAGAGATCTTACCTGGTGGTGATGGATCGACGAATGGTTTCCTGGATCGGGCCCATAACTAATTTGAAATTCAAAGGGAAAATGGACAAAATGATCTTCTAAAAATGGAAAGGTGAAAAAGTTTTTTTTTTTGGTCTATTTATATATTTTTGAAAACATTTCACCAATATTTTAATATTTTTCCTTGATATCCGTGATGTTTGTTGTTTATGTGCAATACAGGACTTTCACGGTACTGGTGATCATTTCCGATGAAAATGCATTGAATTTTATCCCTTTTTAGGCTTGTTAAACGTTTATGAAAAACGAACCCCCCTGGAGTCAACTTTCAACTCTTTTCTGACTCTCGAAAAATGAAAATATTGTTGAATACTTGTCATTTCAAACTCGTTAAAGTGAATGAATTGATGTAATATCAATATACGTTTACCCCTTTTTCGGGATGAGTTTCACTATTTACGAAAAAGGAATACCTTGATCGAACATGGTCAAGAGGTTCTCTCAGACATAGTTTTCTACCTTTTCGGATTCGAGGGACAACTTACCAAAAGGAACATGATGGAGTTTTCTTTTTGATTCTTTTCAAATTCCTTAAACATAAAAATTTACCAAGTTTATCTTTCATTGGAATCATTAAATATTAAACGACGAAAGACTTGTCACCATGACAAGACAAAGTTCCTCTATCCTAGAGCTCGTTAAACTTACTAGGATGGATTCATTTGACGAATGAACTTACATGCTCAGCATATGCTATCCTCTTCATGTTAGCTATAAAAAATAAAGAGGTACTCATTAGAAATAATGGGGGAAAATTGAAAGTGAACATATTATGTGTATTTTTGGCAGCTTGTTGTTCTTGAACATAACACTCATCTGCAATTCATGTCGGGCTAGGGACATCCTCCATTTGTCACTTTGCCTCCATGGGTTTGGTAAATCCGTTTGTATCTTATCTAATTATCAATTTCGTCAACATGACCTCTTATCCTATTTGAGTCAAATGTTGCCACCCTCTGGAGTCGTGTCACCAACATGTTCAAGAGAAGTCCTTTTGTTGAACACCTTATACGTATCTGGCCTCCTGTAATACAATCTCAAATCCTTCCTATCAACTTAAGATATCCGCTATTTTGTGTCGATAATGTGGGAATCCTTATGGCCCTCCTTCTTTGAATCACTTCCTGTCAACTTCAGCTCACTATCTGGGAAAGTTGTTTAGAGACTTATGTCTAGTACCTTGGAGCTTGCATGCCTCAATGGAAATTTCTTCGTGCTCGATGACAGGTTCACATCATTGGCCTTCAATCGAATGACTCTACAAGTGTTCGACTTCAACACATATATTCACACTTGTAGATTGTGATGTTGTACCTTGAGGGTCATCATCATTATTGGTCGTCTCTCTCGTGCATGTCAATGGTTTTCATCATTGGCTAGTGATCAGGTGGTTTCTAAGATTTTTGACACCAACACATCTATTCACATGGTTAGATTCGTACATTAGGTTGATTGATATCATGGTCAAGAACCTGGGTCACATCTGATTTTTGGTCCAGGCTGTGTGGAGTTATTGAGTATTCATGATTGTATACATGATCCTATCTATATGGATGGTTGCGTCTATACCGCGAATTCATTTCTATGATCTCTTTCATACAGATGGTTGTGACCATACTATGGGCTTGTGTGCCATTTGATGCCTAGTGCAACATTATGTGGTTAGGCATATTTATACCAGAGACATCATATATTGTAAATGTTTGATTTGGCAGGTTATATGAAGGTGTTTTGTGTTATTTTCCTTGGTTCACAAAGCATTTCAACCATCACTCCCTATTCTACCTTCATGCTTTAAGGGGAATTTGTTACATAATAATTTGTCACCATGCTCATTATTCCTTCCCTAATCCTAAAATTCCCCATGATGAATCATGTGCAATGTTTCCATCATTAAGAAATATGCTAGAATGCCCCCTTGAAGATCCAAAGAATACTTCCTTGAAATATTACTCGAGAAACTTGGTCAAATTTTTAGTTTCATGGGTCAACGCCCTTCCTGGTGTCATGACCGCACTGATGTCCTTATCCTAGTTCTGGCACTGTGCTGTGAGTGCCCTAATTTATTGGAAAACTGCATTGATCCCATTTCTACCAGTGCTTCCTCAAATGGAGGAGAAGCTTCCACCTCTAGAAGCTCAAGGGCGGCGAGTTGGTTTTTGATCAAAGATGATATGGTCGAGCTCTCTCATTTTCGAGCTTTGATCTCATCCATGGGGAATCATCCCTTAGAAAGCAAGCTTTCCTCCTCCTTTCATGGGCTCCTAACCTCCTTCTCCTTGCCATAGATTCACATCCCTCATCCCCAAAAGTTTAGAGCTTGGTTGATCATTGTCAGACTCATCTGAACTCTCATCCCTTTGCATTCTTGCATCGTGATTAAGCCTAAGTGAACAGGAGAATGAATGCTTTTGATCTGGGTGAAGGACTTATATTTTCACCTAAGGATGCCTCCAACATGAAGACCTAGTTGTAAGCTCTCCTTTTTTAATTCATCAATAATAACATCTGATGTTTTCTTTCTATATTTGTCTACATGATTATGCAAATATTTCGGTACTCCTTGATTTGCTAGATATATAGTGTTTACATTTATTATATATTGTATCACATTTTCTTTTGTCTCCCGATCATCCACAGTTATTCACATGCCATCAGTAGCAGGAAGTGGGCCTATGAGGATCGTGAATCGAGGTCACCATCAACGGATCCAAGGATAGTGATTGGAAAAAAAAGTGTTTATGTATCTTTCCTCTTTGCATTGTAAGAATTAGTTAAGAAAGCTTATGTTAGAAATAATCTCATGTTTCTAGACCCACTCTAGGGCTAGAGAGATCACCTCTATCCGCAGAGGGGATTTATCTTGACAACAAAAATCAAACATGAATTTTTCTAGAGTTATGCTACTACTAAAAAACCTTTTTGAGAGAGCATAGGCTCTATATTGTAACCATTTAGTTACTGAGTAATAAACCGAGTCTTCTTTAAAGTACGGTGTTTCTCATGAAATCATATCCCCCAAGAAATCATGTTGTTAGTGGTTCATTGTTTATTTATAGAGTTATGCTACTACTGAACACTCATGTTAAGAGCATATATGCTTTGTATTGTAACCATTTAGTTACTGAGAAATAAACTAAGTGTGCTTTAAAGTATGGTGTTTCTTGTGAAAGGGTATCCCTCATGAAATCATGTTGTTAATGGTTCATTTTTTATTTCATTTTTTGCAACTACAAAACTTTTTCTACACATTATTCTTTCATGGATTAGTATACAAGGAGTATTTAATGCCTCTTCTTCCTTTGGTTATTGATTAATGAATTTTTATAAACAATAAAACATAGAAACTTTCTGGAAGAAGTTGGTGGATTTAATAGGACTAAATACTTGGGAAAATTTTATTTATGAAAAGGATTGTTTACCTTAAAAATGGGTGATGGTGATTCTATATTGGATCACCTCAATGAATTTAATACTATTCAATATTCTTGTTACCTAGTTAATCTTATTTGAATTGAATATGGAGGAGGAGGATCATTGTATGACCCTTTCGTGTTTTCTCTAGATCCATGGGACAACTTGGTAATTGGAATTGGAAATGTTATAAAGGAATTGGTTCTCGATGAGGCCATGGCTATAAGAGTAGGTGAGACATAAATATCCTAAATCCATTATGAAGGATAGAAACTTAACATGGGACAATTTGAGGAGAAGAGGGAAAATAGGCCCTGGAGTGTGTAGACTATGTATGAAGGCGGGTGAATATAACCAACATATTTTCTATAGATGCTCTTTTGCCAAGAAGGTTATTCAAGGAATTTGTATTTTTTTCATAATTGACTTCCCCCGGCTGGAAAACACTTCAGATTTCATCAGCTAGGGTCTTAAGAGAAATAAAAACATGAGAAGCATTCCGGTCTTGTTTCACTAGTTCATTTGGACAAACCAGAATCTTTGGATCTTCGAAGAGATAAGAAGCAGTCCTGAGGAGACTGCCAAAAAAATCATTAATTCATGAGACATGATTAAGAGTGCACATAAGACTCTGCATGACCTCTCCAAATGCATGAGACTGTAGAAATGCACTATCCTGCAGGATTTTTTGATGGCGCTTCTCAACACTCCAGATGCGGGTGCGGAGTTTGGTTGAGGATTTCACCTCAATGCCACTACAAGATTTTTTGGAATGGGGGAGATGGGACGAACACAAGGGTAGAAGTCATTGCACTGTGGGGACTACTTTGGTTTTCTTCTATGCTTTGTATTGAAGACCTTTGGGTGTATGGGGACTCGAAGGTAATTATCGACCACCTAAACAAGGAAACAATTTCCTCCCGAGGAAATATGACTTCATCGATGGAACGCATAAATATGGTGATGAGATCTTTCAATGGACTAAAACTACAACACATCTACAAGGAAAAAACTCATAGGCAGACATATTTTCAAAAATGCGACTACAAGGAATTTTTGGGCCTATGAATTATGAGATGATGGGCAGTGATGAGAATGGAGCTCTTGGCTCGGTTGATTTCATATGAACTATGCTTCTCGTTGTGATCAGTCTAGACTTTTTCGACTCTAATCGTCTTCTTATCGAGCTCGGTATATTTTTTTGTAATTATACTAATATAATATGCTTTTTAGGTGACTGCACACAAAACAGTTTTTTTTGCTTTCTGCTACAGGTAATTTTGGATTTCTTTTTGTTACGGTAGGAATATCTGGGCACATGTGGATGTAAGGCCCATGCGGAGTATAGGCTTATGAGTTTTTGTTATCAGTTTTTGTTTTCTTGAAGATGGAGAAGGATTTCATGTAACTCAATGTTTTCTAGAAAATGACTATTGTGGTTTCTCATGTTATTAAGTTTGAACTCACACATAATATATGCCAGAGTTTTTTTCTGTCTGAAAAAAAAAAATATATTGGCAGATACATGCAAGAAGAGAGAATAGGGAAACTATGAGGATCCATACTTATCTTAAACTATAAAACCATTGAAAATATTATTAATTATTAAAATTTCAAACATAAAAAATTTCATTATGATTTTGGAAAATAAATAAATAATAAGGATATTTATAGTATTTATATTTTTTTTGAAAATTAATATAGTAAAATATGTTAATCTATAAAAATTTTGTGAAGAAAATGGAAATTGGTGAATCATTTATGGAAAAAAAAATGGACATTTTGCACATGTTCAAGTATGATGATTTAAGGAGATACAATACTTGCTAAGGGTATTCAAGTGGCCACTTTATCCTAATTTGATCCATGCAATATTGATTTTAATAGTTCTTCAATTTAAATCGTGAAAGGATCTATAGGATCTACACCTTCACAATTGGAGCCTCCTCAAGAAGCCCTTGCTCCATATTGCAAGTTATGTAGAGATAAGACAACGTTATTGCATCAAATAGTGGGCCATGTATGAGAGAAGAGCTTACATGCCTTGAAAAGGAAAAATATTGCGGATGGATTTAATTATTTTTCCCTTGAATATAATTTTTGCAAGCACTACATATATGAAAAAATAATTCTCAATTTTATTCTACTTCTCACAAATATCTTAGGTTGTTGGGATTAATTCATTATCGTGTATTTTGTTTCGTTAAATTTCATTGAATTTGTAAGGCTTTGTAGTAAGCTTATTTCATTGATGATTATTCTACAAAGACATGGGTATATTTTGATACAATTAAATACAAATTTTACAATTTCTTATAATATCTCTTGGAAAATAATACTACTAGGAAGATTAAGGCATTGAGGAATACAAATGGTAATTATTTTTTGTTATACAAAGTTTGATAGGTTTTATAAAGAGAATGGAATTGAAATACATAATCCAACTCCATATACCCCTCATCTAAATGAATTTGTAGAATAGATTAGTAGAACATCGCTGGAGAGATATAGGAGCATGCTTAATAGAGTTTTCTTAGAGAATATTTTTTTTTGTAGAAGTGGTTGATATTACAGTTTACTTACTTATCAGGTATCCTGAATAAGATCTCATGGATAATACACTTATGGAGGTATATATAGGAAACAATCACTCTCTTTAGTATCTTCATGTTTTTCGTTGTAAGGCATATGCTCATGTGCCTAGGGATAAGTGATTGACGTTGAATAATAAGTCTATGAAATTTATATTTGTTGTCTATGTCATTGGTGTGAAAGCTACAAGCTTTCGGATCGTATAGATAAAAATCATTTTCGTTGTGAGAAAGTTATTTAAGTATCTGCTATAGTGGTGCAACTAGAGTAGGATGTAAGTTTGTGGTTCAACTACAACCCAAGGTTGAGAAAGTTTCACCATAAAATGAAAAAAGAAATTCATTATGGGCATGATAAGGATGAGAATCATGGGGTCTCCGCTCAATGAACCTATGACATATCATGTGCATTCGTGAAATACTAAACAATACCCTTAATTTGAATAAAAATTGGAAAATACCTCTAAAAATATCATTATTTAGCCTCCTACCAATATGAACCCAATATACTCTCCCAATTTAAAAAAACCCTTACTTTCACTAGATATTGTAGGCATCCTATTTTTCATTAAGATTTTTTATACTCCTTTATACTTTTCATTGACTTTGAGCTCTATTTTTTATACCTGCCAATATAAAAACCCTTTAACCCCCATTATATGCTCAATATATTATATCATTTTTTCCTAAATATATATCCCCCGATATGAATACATGTTGTATTGTATTCCTCCCCCAGTGAAGCCACCGTGAGGGATGTTTAGAGAATTTGGAGGAGGAGGAAGAAAATTAAAATTAAAATTTGAGTTCCACTTGGCAATTAAAGCAACCAAAAAATTATAAATATAGTTAGTATAATTTCAAATATGTATTTTCTTTATTCTCAAAAAATAGTGCATATATTTTTGAAAGATATGTCGAACATGAAAGATAAGAAGTCCTAGAGATTGTCCATGGATGAGGAAATCATTGCACTTAGAAATTATGATACATGCGAGGTAGTCCCACTGTGTGATGGATGGAAACCCATTCGATGTAAATGAGTTTTCAAAAACAAAATTGGCTTAGAGAGAAATATTAAAAAGCACATAGCAACTTTTTTGCAAAAAGGCTATTTCCAAGTGGAGTGAATATTATTTGGTGAAATATTTCCCCACTTGCTAAGATAACATGTATTAGGTTCCTATTATCTATATTAGAATCCTTTTATTTATATATATAATAGGTAGTTTTGAAAGAAACATTCCTACATGATGTCCATAAGTAGGAGATCTATATGACACAAGAAGAGGATTGCGTTGAAAAAGATAAAGAGTCATTGGTTTTCAAGTTGAAAAGGATTTATATGGTTTTACACAATGTCCAAGAACATGGTACAAAACTTTTGATTTCTTTTTGTTCGGACTAATATTTATGAGATTAAAATCAAGACATCATATTATAAACAAGATGGTGTCCATTTCCTTATCGTCATTCTATATGAGGATGATATGTTATTCTTTGCCAATAGTACAGATGTGGTTCGTGATTTTAAGTCTCATCTTTCAGCGCAATTTGATAAGAACAACTTGGCAGATATAAAATATATCTTAGGAACAAATATCATGAAAGATAAAGAAAATAAAAATATTTGGTTGAGCCCAAGTAATTATGTAAACTTACCTTCCGAGAGGGTGTAGAATACATGGTGCTGGGGTGTACTGTTCAGTCACTTTGTGAGGTGAAGACCACTAGTTCGAAACTTTGTGGAAAATAATTCATCCATGTTAAGGATTGGTGTGACCCGGACCATGTGTGATACCCGGGTGATTTTGATGGCTTATATGCCCCTGGGTCATGGTTTCTCAAACCACAATTCAAGCCCAATGTAATCGGCGATGAACTCAGATCACTTGACAAAATAAAAATAAAAATAAATGTAAGCTTTTCTACAACATTTTGACATGGCATATTGTAAACTAGTGAGTGTTTCAATTTCAATGGGAACTAAGACTTTAGTGGAGGTATGTCCTACAATAGTTGCAAATATGGAATTTTGGCTTCTATTCCTTATGTTAGTGCAATTGGTGGTTTAACATAGCTAGTATATTAAACCAAAAATTTCCCACATGGTAGGAGCCTTGATTTGATTCCTGGCTAATCCTAGACATGAACATTAGGCTCCAATGAAGTGTGTGTTGATGCATTTGTGAGGTACTTTTAAATATTCCATTTTTTAATCATTGTGATGTTTTATAGTACTCATGCTCGTTGGATGTACAAGGTTATGTGCATTATAATTAAGTACATTACGTAGATAGGAGGAGATCTATAGGCAAATACTTGCTTCAATTCATCGATGGATTAGTAATTCGGATGAGAAACCAACAAGTTGTAGTCATTTTGTCCATTGTAATAGAAAAGCATATGTAAATTTTTCATTCCTGTGGAGAGGCCATTTAGTTTATGAAACTATGTTTAGAAGTTGGGCTATGTCAAAAAGATATTTTAGTTAAATGTGAATGTGACAGTAACAATGTTATTAAACTATGTTTAGAAGTAGGGATAACTTATGGAGCTATTACAGTTCAATGTGAATGTGATATTAATAGTTCCATTTATGTGATGAATAAACCAACCTTTCTTGCAAAGGAAAGTTATTGAGTTGAGAGACTCATTCTACATCCAAGTATGAGGGGATGTCTAATTTCGTCATTCTACATCCCAGTATGAAGGGATGTGTAATTTCATGTGTGCTTAAAGCAGAGTTGATACGTGTCTATTTTAAAATAAATAAAAAAAGTATTCCTTATATTTACATATAGCATCCCCTCTATTCAAAACAATAAAAAAGATACATATTTGGTTAGTTTTAGTTAAAAGAATTATAAAACTAAGTCTCACTCTAATTGTGCTTACTTTATTGGTTGTTGATATTACAACCCAATACAAATGAGATATGGTAAAAATATTTCATTCTCAGTCTTAGTTATTATTAAAATATTGTTTTAAAGTAATTAAAACTAAAACTAAAAATAAAGTCGATATTATTTATATTTTGAGATTTCAATTGGATACATAAATAAACCATTTCAGCATCCATGTTACCTTATTTATTTTAATATCAACTTTAGAGAAAACATACAAGTGTACCATACTCTTTAATGCAATGATGTACTAGAATATGGATTAAACACAAAGCTAAATTAGGGAATAAATGTAGAATAATTGCAAAGAATAAATAGATATTAATGGCCAAGGTATAATAATTTAGTGGTAGAGAATAGATGTAACTAAATAGTAGGGAATAATGTGTTGGGCATGTAGATATGGAAAACCATAAATAGTTTATAGTATAATATAGGTGTAAGTTTTAAGTTCTATCTTATTATTATATCAAAATTTCTTTAGAATGGCAACAAAATGACCACATAGGGCTTTTATAATGGAAGAGTTTTCAAAATGTTAACTTTTGTTACAGTTATTTTATTTATTTACAGTTATTTTATTTTAAAAAAAAAAATCACATTCTTCTCTTATAAATCACTGCATAAATTATACTCTTATTGGTCTTCTTTACCTTTATTAGACTAGATCTTACTTGTAAAATAATTTGTTAAGTTTTACGCTATTGTTACACGACCAAAATTTTTGATGTTGTAAAAGCTTCATCATGACTTACCCTTGGACTTTACTCAAAAGGCTAGCCTCGTTATATAAACTAACCATAGCAAGATCAATCACCAACAGTTCTTGAGAGTACTAGCTCGTTAGGATTGATTGATTTTATTTATAGGATGATTTGATACTTTACACAGGCATAGCCTTGATTTTATTTTTAGGATGATTTCATGTTGTACAAGCTTGATCATGAGCCTCCCCTTCATTCTATTTATAGGATGATTTGATGTTGTACAAGCTTCATCATAGGCCTAGCCTTTGACTCTGCTAAAAGATTTATCTCGCGGTATAAACAAACCATGTCATGATCAGTAGCCTCGCTCAAACGTGAAACTCCTCATATAAGGAGACCAGGCCAGGATCAATGGTCAAAGAAAAGCTCACCAAACTGAGCCCAAGTACTCATTACTCATATGTACGGCAACCTTGATCTACTGCACCCTTGCATGTAAAATTTGAGGCCAATAAGAATAAAAAAATCTTCATCTTCTTCCAACTCTACTCAATCTCCTGTAGCCAAGGGACGGATAGGCAAGTTGTACGTGGGCCACGTCCCAAGGGTTCAACAGATTTCACCAAACAATCAACAGAGATAACCAAGAGACCTAGTCACGGTCCCAACCTCCCCAGATCGTACTGCATGTATAGTTCTAGATCCCAATCGATGCCGCTTTATGCACATACAAACAGTTTTAAAGTACTAAATGAAAACTCAAATTTAGGATTTCTCCAAACCCATATGGAGGAATAACATGAATAACCATTTACTCAGTAATGCAAACCAGAATTCACTCATGGTTTCCATTCATTTTATGTAGCATGCCCCCCGTCAAATTTTCGCTGTCATTGCTTACAACCGTTGAATGAATGCCTTGAAGAGCCTCTTTGCTGAGGCATCACTAAATAAAAATATTTCCAATAACTTTGGCGCTACAAGGAGTGGCTGAAGGGATTGCATAAGCTCCACAAAATTCCAAAAGCATCAGTTTCACGAATAATGTGGACCTTATTATTAAATATTATCAGGTAGATATAATAATGAACAACGTGATTCCGCTAGTAACATATGGTCATGTACATTATCATGCAAACCAACTACATGTTGCAAAGCTCCGTAAATTTGTCCACAGTTGGTGAAGATGTGTATAATGGATTATTACTTTTGAAGGTTAAGTAACGATGGTATTCTACCCTCCACGGTTTTCCATGATGTTGAAGCCATTGCATCTATGAGGCACGACCATGATCTTTTATCGATGGTTCTACTAGGTTGTCTCTCCTACATTGTTGTTGCAACATAATAATTTAGGGATCCTTCGATTCGTTACCTTAAAGTTAGATTTGACAAAAAATGTTACATGTATTGATAGAGAATGAAAAATGTGATTTTCCCTTTTCAATATTGTCAACATTTAAATAGATTACATAGAAAACATTAACAATAAATGATTACAGTGATCGTTGAACTACAACGCAATTGAATTGGACTGAACTTAACTATTATGACACTTGAATGGACAATTAAGACACCTAGAAGTTGGATGGAATTAGATTCTCCAACATCTATCACCTCACATCTAAATTAGTTCAATGCCAAAAGTGCAAACAAATTGAATGATGGATGCGGGCCTTATTAATTCATATCACACAAAATCAACTTTTATATTAGTGTCAAGTTGTTGACGGTGCTAGAAATCTATCAGCCAAGGGGTCTCCCCGATGTGAAGTCCCAATTAGACCTCACACCATTTGGAGTAGGAGACCCGCCCAGTTTCCATGTATTCTTATAGATTATCCTTGACTCTAACTATTAGCAAGAGAGAGGGGTGCACATATGCCTTCGAAAATCACACGGGGTGTGCCTTGTGAGTATTTGCTCGTATGTGTGTCAAGGCTCTTTTACTGCGGGGGAAAAGAGAAGTGAGTATCTAAGAGAGATGTAATAGTATCACCCACGAAGAGACACACATGAACCGAAGGAATAGTCGACAAGGGATGCATCGGTTATTGCACAACAATTTGAGAAGGATCTGCCTAATATCGTGTGAAATATCCCACAAGGATGGGACAACGATTACAACCATTACATCACATTCTCAACAAGATAAGCACTAAAATAACTAAAATGGTTCAACTATCTTAGTACATGTGACAACAAACATGAAATACAAACATCCGCAAAATAGTCTTACAAATATTCATAAATCATGCATGAAGAACGTGTTGTCCTTGAAGGCTTCTGTTATTAAGTAAATGTTCCAAGGCACATATGTACAATGAACATCGCTAGATCAAATAGTGGAGAGTTGGAGCCACTCCTTGCTCCACAAAGAACTCGTTTGTCTCTCTACTTCTTTGTTGGTGGAGCCAAGGTGAAAAAAACCCTTTTCTCATATAGTGAGGGATTATATATAACCAAGGGTGACTCTTTGAATATCCTCGTGACTATTTTAATTCCCATGAATTTTCATATTACATGACTCTTTGCATTGCATGTGTGTCCTTTGGACCCATCCGAATATCAGCCCAGTTTCCATGTATTCTTATAGATTTTCCTTAACTCTAACTATTAGCAAGAGAGAGGGGTGCATATCTGCCTTCGAAAATCACAAGGGGTGTGCCTTCTGAGTATTTGCTCGTATGTGTGTCAAGGCTCTTTTACTGCGGGGGAAAAGAGAAGTGAGTATCTAAGAGAGAGGTAATAGTACCACCCACGAAGAGACACACATGAACCGAAGGAATAGTCGACAAGGGATGCGTCGGTTATTGCACAACAATTTGAGAAGGATCTGCCTAATATCGTGTGAAATATCCCACAAGGATGGGACAATGATTACAACCATTACATCACATTCTCAGCAAGATAAGCACTAAAATAAATAAAATGGTTCAACTATCTTAGTACATGTGACAACAAACATGAAATACAAACATCCGCAAAATAGTCTTACAAATATTCATAAATCATGCATGAAGAACGTGTTGGCCTTGAAGGCTTTTGTTATTAAGTAAATGTTCCAAGGCACATATGTACAATGAACATCGCTAGATAAAATAATGGAGAGTTGGAGCCACTCCTTGCTCCACAAAGAACTCGTTTGTCTCTCTACTTCTTTGTTGGTGGAGCCAAGGTGAAAAAAACCCTTTTCTCATATAGTGAGGGATTATATATAACCAAGGGTGACTCTTTGACTATCCTCGTGACTGTTTGAATTCCCATGAATTTTCATCTTACATGACTCTTTGCATTGCATGTGTGTCCTTTGGACTTCCACTTTACAATACACTTTGTATTCAATATACAATGATCCACCATAGTAATGTGGCATATGACCACTGATGACATGACATGACATGACATTGTTGACATGGACTGTTGGAGGACATGACAATGTCAAGCCACTATTGCTGCTGAGAGTTGAGTGTCTTCATGAAAGATCTTTCCTTTTCTCCTCTGCATTCCTTGGTGATAAGGAGTCTCCAATGATCTCAAGTCTTGGATGGTGGTCACAAAATAATGTCCTTTTACTTTCCTTTGTTCAATCATATTATGAGTTCAAATGCAAGAGTGTCTTCTAATATGCTTCCCTACTTCCTTCCTTCCTTCATCATCTCGCCATGACATGATAGAGTACATGTTCCTGCAATTCACTCATGAAGAGACAACATAAATCTGAAAAGCCCTAGCCTAAGATGATTCATTCTGATACATGAACTAAACTCAGAACAATTGAGAGGTTAGATAAGGAGGCCAAGTGACTGCGCAATTGTGCAGTTCAGGCATGCAAGGGGAAAATGTGAGCCTTGAGTCTATGCAGTGCACAGTGCAGGTTGGGTTGAGGGACATGATTGCGTATTTTTTAGATTCACTGGGGACATGATGCAAGGATTGGGGTTGGAGAATATTACTACGTAGTTATAGAGGTCAAGGAGGCCTAGATGACTGTGCAGTTCAAGCCAGGCTAGAGGTCATGACTACGCAATTCTAGAGGTCAAGATCAAGTATTGGTCACAAAAACTGCGCAATGGAGCAGTCTTTAGAGGAAATTACTGTGCACTGCACAGTTCCAGGTAGTAAGGTCACAGCTAGAGGACTAATATTGCGTAGTGTGCAAATCAACAGAGGTCGGGTGAAGCTAAGTTTCTTGGACGAGGAGCTTTTTGGAAAATGATTAAATGCAGAACCGGTGAGATCGATGAACATTGATGAAATTTTACTGTGGTCACACAATTAACATATTTTTATGAATCAAACAACATAGTTCATCCTAGGATGAAAATGAAAAGGACGTTTAGAGCTCTTACCTGGTGTAGATGGATCGACGAATGGTGTCCCGGATCGGCCCCACCGTTGATTTGAAATTCGGAGGGAAAATCGACAAAATGCTCTTCTAAAAATGGAGAGGTGAAAATGATTTTGTTTTTGGGTCTATTTATAGAATTTTGAAAAAATTTTGCCAATATTTTAATATTTTTCCTTCATATCCGAGATGTCTGTTTTTTATGTGCAGTACACGAATTTCACGGTACTGGTGATCATTTCCGATGCAAACGCATTGAATTTTATCTCTTTTCGAGCTCGTTAAACGTTTATGAAAAAAGGAACCCCCTTGGAGTCAACTTTCAACTCTTTCTGACTCTCGAAAATTGAAAATATTGTCAAGTACTTTTCATTTCGAACTTGTTAAAGTGAATGAATTAACGTAATCTCAGTATACATTTACCCCTTTTTTGGTGTGAGGTTTACTATTTAGGAAAAAGGAATACCTTGATCGAACATGGTCAAGAGGTTCTCTCGGACATAGTTTTCTACCTTTTCGGATTCGAGAGATGACTTACGAAAAGGAACATGAGGGATTTTTCTTTTTGTTTCTTTTCAAACACCTTAGACATGAAAAGTTACTGAGTTTACCTTTCGCTGGACTCATTAAAGATTAAAAGACAAAACACTTGTCACCATGACAAGACCGAGTTCCTCCCTCCTAGGGCTCGTTAAACTTACTAGGATGGATTCATTCGAAGAATGAAATTACATGCTTAGCATATGATATCCTCTTCATGTTGGCTATAAAAAATAAAGAGGTACACGTTAGCAATAACGAGGGAAAATTGAAAGTGAACATCTTATGTGTATTTTGGGTAGCTTTTCGCTCTTGAACATGACACTCATCTACAATTCGTGTCGGGTTGGGGACATCCTCCATGCGTCACTTTTCCTTTATGGGTTTGGGAAATCAATTTGTCTCTTATCTGATTATCAATTTTTTCAACATGGCCTCTCATCCTATTTGAGTCAAATGTTTCCACCCTCCAGAGTCGTGTCACCAATATGTTCAAGATAAGTCCTTTTTGTCAAACACCTTATGCATATCTGGCCTCCTCTGATACAATCCCGAGTCCCTCCTATTATATAGAGATATCTGCTATTTTGTGTCGATGATGTGGGAATCCTTATGGCCCTCCTTTGAAGAATCATTTCCTGTCGACTTCAGCTCATTATCCGACAAAGTGGTTTAGAGACTTCTATTCAGTACCTTGGAGCTTGCATGCTTCAATGGAAAGTTCTTCGTGTTCGACGACAGGTTCACATCATTGGCCTTCGATCGAATGACTCTACAAGTGTTAGACATCAACACATCTATTCGCACTTGTAGATTGTGATGTTGTATCTTAAGATCCATCATCATTATTAGTGGTCTCTCTCGTGCCTGTTAACGGTTTTCATCATTGGCCGGTAATCAGGTGGTTTCTACCATGTTTGACACCAACACATTTATTCACATGGCTAGATTCGTACATTGGGTTGATTGATATCGCGGTGAAGATCCTAGGTCACATCTGATTTTTGGTCCAGGCTATGTGGAGTTATTGAGTATTCATGATTTTATACATGATCCTATCTATACGGATGGTTGCGTCCATACCACAGATCCATTTCTATGATCTCTTTTAGACGGATATCTGTGACCATACCATGGGCTCGTGTGCCATTTGATGTCTAGTGCAACATTATGTGGTTAGGCATATTTATACTAGAGACCGCATATATTGTAAATGTTTGATTTGGCAGGTTCTCTGAAGGTGGTCTGTGTTCTTTTCCTTGGTTCATAAAGCATTTCAACCATCACTCCTTGTTTTTCCTTCATGCTTTAGCTGGAATTTGTTACACAATAAATTGTCACCATACTCATTTTCTCTAATCCTGAAATTCCCAATGATGAATCCTGTGCAATGTTTCCATCATCAAGAAATATGATAACATGTCCCCTTCAAGATCCAAATAAGACTTCCTTGAAATATTACTGGAGAAACTTGGTCAAATTCTTAGTTTCCTAGGTCACTGCCCTTCCTAGTGTCATGACCACGCTGATGTCCTTATCCTAGTTCTGGCCCAGCGTTGTGAGCACCCTAATTTATTGGGAAACCACATTGATCCTATTTATTCCAGTGCTTCCTCAAATGGAGGAGAAGCTTCGACCTCTAGAAGCTCGAGGGCGGCGAGTTGGTTGTTGAACAAAGATGATATGGTCGAGGTCTCTCTTTTTGGAGCTTTGATCTCATCCATGGGGGATCATCCCTTATAAAGTGGGCCTTCCTCCTCCTTTCATGGGCTCCTAACCTCCTTCTCCTTGCTATAGATTCACATCCCTCATCCCCCCAAGTGTAGAGCTTGGTTCATCATTGTGAGATTCGTTTGAACTCTCATCGCTTTGCATGCTTGCATCGTGATTAAGCCTAAGTGCACGGGAGAATGAATGCTTTTGAGGTGGGTGAAGGAGTCAAATTTTAACCTAAGAATGCCTCCAACATCAAGGCCTAGTTGTAAGCTCTCCTTTTGTAATTCATCAATAATAACATGTGATGTTTGCTTTCTATATTTTTCTACATGATTATGCAAATATTCTGGTACTCCTTAATATGCTAGATAGCTAGTGTTTACATTTATTATATATTGTATCAAATTTTCTTTTGTATCCCGATCATCCATAGGTATTTTAACGCCATCAGTAGCAGGAAGCGAGCCTACGAGGATCGTGGATCGAGGTCACCATCAACAGATCCAAGGATAGCGATTGGAAAAAAGGTACTTATGTCTCTTTCCTCTTTTCATTGTAAGCATTAGTTAAGAAATATTATGTTAGAAATAATCTCATGTTGCTAGATCCACTCTAGGGCTAGAGAGATTGCTTCTCTCTGCAGAGGGGATTTATCTTGACAAAAAAATTCAAAAATGAAGTTTCCAGTATCCTTAGAGGTTAGGCCATGGAAATTTGGAAGGGAAACATGGCTTATATTTTTCATTCTAGCCTCTCCATTGGTTTCCCTGATATGGGAAATTTCATTATTCCTATTTTCATCCATAGTCTAGGTATGTGAGATAGGTTCTTCTTCTCCTACAGGTTCTTCAAAAATTTCAAGTTGCTGACCTAGATTGTCTTCTAATTCCCATGTAGCAAGAGAGGGAATTTCACAGATAATAAATAATAATTAAGGTTTATTGCTTAAGAGGGTGGGGGTTTTTGGTAAGAATTTCCCTTGGTTATCCCTACTCCTACGATGCATGAAAGAACACATTTATTTTTTAATTTTTCACTTTTCTTCAAAGCAATAAGAGTGATGCAAAAAAAAAACAAGCAATTCTTAAGTAGAAACAACACTTGCTTAGACACCTCCCCAGAAACAACACCAAAAATTGGTCAGCTTTGGTATTGCTCAATGATGTTGAAACTCCTAAGGGCTTCTCAGCTTCAATCATCAACCCAGGGTTCGTACAAACTTAGATGTGATGGTGATATATGCACAACGTGTTAGGTTCTACTCATGTCACTCATATTAATGAAATGAGATCAAGGTGTTTAGAGACCACTCCTCCAACTAATTATAGTGAAGACTTCTTATGAAAGCATAAATGAACATGCTTCTAACTAGAAAAGGTGAAAATTCCATTCATAAAATGTAAATTCTAATTAAAATTGCATGAGGGAAAAAAGGCTAATTTATTTGGAGAAATAAAGTATGCCACTATACTTGTCATTCATTGAATGTAAATGCTAATTGAAATTTTATGAGGGAAAAAAGGATATTCTATTTACATAAATAAATCATGCTACTCTACTTCCACACTCTATTTAAATTAATAACCTACTTTTCATGCATCATTTATCTACTCACACTTTCTTTAAAAAGAGGAATCAAATATTTAACATGCCTATGAAGAAAATTACTAATCCTAACTCTGTTTTCCTATCTCATGGTTGCAATGATGGAAGGATGAGGTTGGAGTGGTCCTAGAGTCTTCCCTAATCATCAAATCATAGTGTGGGGGGCATAATTCAACTTAAATATGCCAGATTCATAGTATGGAGAAATATTGGTTGAAGAAAACAAGGTTATAGGACTGCTACAGGAGGTGCTACAAGAGACCCTGTATTAGATATCATATTTTGGGATTCAAGTGGATGTGGAAAGGTGTGCCCAACCCTGCAAACCAGCACAGTTCTTGTAGCTATGCAAATACATGCATCAAATGATCATTATTGTAGTAAAGTAAATAATCATGGAAAATACGAGTTTAATTTTATTAAGATCCATTCTATCCTAAAACACTGCCCTAATCTCAAAACTAATGATACCAACTCCAAAGTGGCAAAAAATAGTTATGCAAATGGATTACAAACTAAAATTAATCCATTTCCAAGAAATCATAAACAAATATAATTGGGTTTTTATTATGGATCTTTTCAATCACTCTTCCCACAAGGGAGGTGATAGGAAATCCTAAAATCACAAGTTTTTGATATAACAACTACTTAAACAAGGAAAAAATTGCAATGATTTGAAACAAGAACAAGAAATAAATATAAGAGAGTGACTAAAGCCTATGGGTTGGGCCTAAACCCAAGGATTTCAACCCTCCAAAACTAACCTAGATCGATACCAATAGTAAAATTCTCATTAACGGGGTATGATAGTCACATACATCATGAAAAATAAGAATGACAATGTCAAGAACTAGGATCTTAGTAGCTACTCATAGCTGCAACAATAATTTGAATCCTAATGAGCCTTCTAGCTGGTTTATTTATACAAAAAAAATGGAGGGGTCGTTGAAAGGCGGAATTCCCCTACATAATCTTGATATTTGTGGATTTGGTTCAATTCTTCCTTGTCATGCACATAGAGTTCCTCGGTTGCTAGTGAATTTGCGCCACTCGAGAGGATTCTATGATCTCAAGCCAAGTTATGGAGTTAATGAGGTGGACAAGATCCCTTGATTCTCTCTAGGTGTCTCCATCAAGCCCCTGCATTGCAAATATCTCCAAGAATTCTTCTTTCATCTGCATATTAATCACGTTGGCCCATACAATATGACAACATATTATGGCTAAAAATGTGAATTAATGTGAGAAAAAGAGAGTTTTAAGGGCTATAGCATAACACAATGAACTTCAGAAGATACTTATTGATGGGACCCATCACATAGGAATCACCCTGATCTTGACACACCATAAACATCAATGCCAACATCTTATGCCACCAATCTCAATGCTAGTCTAGTTCACATCAATTCCAACACTCTTTCGAATTGATGGGCAATGCCAACTATCCAACACATCTCGCACATGGTTATTGGCATCAATGCGAACACACTCACTGCCACTATCCATCAAGGAAATTCCAACTTTCCAACACACTCAATAGGGTTAAAACAATATTTTAAATAAAGATAAAATCATAAATGTGGAAATTCTTAATTACTAAAGTAAATAAAAAATGTGCCTTACAACTTGAAATATTCTGTGTAGTGCCAACTATCTGCATATTACTGTTAGTATAGTATTTTAAAACGGGAAAGTACATTATATGTGAGAAGAAAACAAAGACCTGGCTAAGAAATTTGTGCTAGATAATTTCAGGCCATAACAAGATTTGCAACGGTTGATGTGAAAAAAACTCAGTATAACAATGATAGTGCTAGGGTTTAATTCTTAAAAACCCTGGGTTCAAGGTGGCAAGCTTAAAAACGTGAATAAAAAATTAATTACGTCCAAAAAAACCCAAATAGAAAACCCATAAGGATAGAATATAATAAAACATATAAAGGGGATTGCAAGCCTAAATACTTATGCCCATTACTAGTGCATACCTAGAATACAATGAAAAAAATGTTAGGATTATAGGGGAAAACACCAAGTCAAAATATGACTAAAAACTAGAAGGGAAAATGAAAATTACGCATATTTTTAAGGTAGGCAGGAATCTTACCAAAAGAACAATGAAGCCATGTCATTGGCATGATGTATTGAAACCATGGTTGCATCGAATTCCTACACACTATGAAGAAGATGGGTTAATTAAAACCCTTATAGTCATGTGTGTGAAACCTTTACTGAAACCGAGGAAATGTAAGTAGAAGGAGTGATGACCAAGTTAGATATGTGAATGAGGGTATGGTTCCTGTGAGGAAGTATTTTAATGCAAGTCTCAATCTCATCCTAAAATAATTCCCTTTATCACTTGCAATTTCCTACAGAAACTAATGATTATATTAGCAAATCAAATACAAGAGATAAAGGAAGTTGAACTATAAAAGATAACAATGCAAATTCCAAATAAATTTTTTACCATTATGTCATTGAGTTGATATGAATTTCCTTTTTGCGTGGACATGTGAACGCATGGAGAGAATAGGCGTAACAACTATAAGAGTAAGGGTCATGTGGCAATAAATCATCTTGAATGCATAACACAACCGAGCAGGTTGAGATATCCAAAGATAAAATGACCAAATGAGATGAGAGTTAGGATTTATTTACCCTATGGAATTCCTTTCAAAACTCCACCATTGTATTTCCAAAAGGAATCCAAACTTTCAATTACCAGGTATGCGTAGCAGGTAACACCATGTGAAGCTAGGTGGGAAAGTTTAATACATCCCCTATCAAATGCAACCCCATGTGTGATGCATGCCCCACAATCCAATTCATGCAGTAGATAAATGTAAGGGGCTTAAACCATACATATAAATGCATTGGACTCTTGCAATGAGAAAAATCATGCATATCCATGGTGAAATTAATTGAGAGGGAGGGGTAGAGTTCTTAACTTCATTGTATATATAAAGACCAACGGAAAAATTGGGTAAGCCTAGTATTACATTCATGGGTAACACAACTTTTGAATGAGCTTGGTTACCAGGATTGGAATTAAGATAATTGTATATATAAGTCCTAAAGTCTAACTCGTACATCAAAATTAAAGGGAAGTACTGGAAGTACTACAAGATTAATTCTAAGCATAGTATCTCCATTATAACATGAGATGATAGCAATACAAGGGATTTATTTTCAATTATAGGTAACCATATATAACATAATGGAAACATTATCTATAGATAAATGTTATATATTAGTTTTGAGAATTGGGTGATAATGTGAAGTATCCAAATATGGAGCCTAAATTTTTAAATATATGAGTCAAAAAATATTTAAAAAAATTGGTGTGTGTAAGAGGCATGTTACAAACGCACATTACCATGGTCCTCAATACTCTTTATAGTTCTAATTGGTTTGTTCCTTTTATTTTTTTGGGTGATTTTCATTGGATCTTGTCAAATATTTAATATTTGGTATCCATGTTGGGACATTCCTTATTATACACTTAATAGAACAAGGAATACATACAGAGTTATGGGGAATAAATGTAGAGTAGTGATAGAAAAATAAATGTAAGGTAGTGGGAGGGAATAATTGTTGATTAGTGGCAAGGAATGAATGCAAAGCAAATGTAGGGATTAACTTGTTAGTGGTTACGAACATGTAAAAGTGAATAAATATAAATCGCTTATGGTTTTATTATTCCTATTTATTCAATGTGAGGGTTTGAAGAAAATAAAGGGTGTAAGTTTTATTTCATTTTTGTGCTATCCAAATTTTTCTAGAGTTATGCTACTACTAAAAAATCTTTTTGAGAGAACATAGGCTCTATATTGTAAACATTTAGTTACTGAGTAATAAACTGAGTGTGCATTCAAGCATTGGGTTTCTCATGAAATCATATCCTCCAAGAAAACATGTTGTTAATGGTTCATTGTTTATTTATAGAGTTATGCTACTACTGAACACTCATTTTGAGAGCATAGATGCTTTAGATTGTAACCATTTAATTAATGAGAAATAATCTAAGTGTGCTTTAAAGTATGGTGTTTCTTGTGAAAGGGTATCCCTCATTGAATCATGTTGTTAATGGTTCATTGTTTATTTCATTTTTTGCAACTGAAAAACTTTTTCTACACATTCTTCTTTCATGGATTAGTGTGCAAGGAGTATTTAATGCCTCTTCTTCCTTTGGTTGGTGATTACTGATTTTTTCTAAATAATAAAACATAGAAACTTTCTCGAAGAAGTTGGTGGATTTAATAGGACTAAATACTTGGGAAAATTTTATTTATGAAAAGGATTGTTTACTTTAAATATGGGTGATGGTAATTCTATATTGAATCACCTCAATGAATTGAATACTATTCAATATTCTTGTTACCTAGTTAATCTTATTTAAATTGACTATGGAGGAAGAGGATCATTATATGACCCTTTCGTGTTTTCTCTAGATCCATTGGACAACTCCATAATTGGCATTGGAAATGTTATAAAGGCATTGGTTCTTGATGAGGCATAAATATCCTAAATCCATTATTGATGCCTTATTTGTTCATAGAAGATTGACAGATAAATGCAAGAAGAGAGAATAGGGAAACTATGAGGATCCATACTTATCTTAAACTATAAAAACCTTGGAAAATATTATTAATTATTAAAATTTCAAACATAAAAAATT
This sequence comes from Pinus albicaulis, assembly GCA_034641835.2. Taxonomy (NCBI): domain Eukaryota; kingdom Viridiplantae; phylum Streptophyta; class Pinopsida; order Pinales; family Pinaceae; genus Pinus; species Pinus albicaulis. Next base: position 40,856,812 of record CM076577.1, on the reverse strand, counting down.
TGGTTATGATTTTGGAAAATAAATAAATAATAAGGATATTTATAGTATTTATATTTTTTTGAAAACTATTATAGTAAAATATGTTAATCTATAAACATTTTGTGAAGAAAATGGAAATTGGTGAATCATTTATGGAAAAAAAGGACATTTTTCACATGTTCAAGTATGATGATTTAAGGAGATACAATACTTGCTAAGGGTATTGAAGTGGCCACTTTATCCTAATTTGATCCCTGCAATATTGATTTTAATAGTTCTTCAATTTAAATCGTGAAAGGATCTATAAGATCTACACCTTCACAATTGGAGCCTCCTCAAGAAGTTCTTGCTTCATATTGCAAGTTATGTAGATATAAGACAACGTTATTGCATCAAATAGTGGGCCATGTATGAGAGAAGAACTTACACGCCTTGAAAAGGAAAAATATTGTTGGTGGATTTAATTATTTCTCTCTTGAATCTAATTTTTGCAAGCACTACATATATGAAAAAATAATGCTCAATTTTATTCTACTTCTCACAAATATCCTTGGTTCTTGGGATTAATTCATTATCGTGTATTTTGTTTTGTTAAATTTCATTGAATTTCTAAGGTTTTGTAGTATGAGTATTTCATTGATGATTATTCTACAAAGACATGGGTATATTTTGATAGAATTAAATATAAAATTTATAATTTTTTTAAGGAGAATAAATATCTCTTGAAAAATTAAACTACTAGGAAGATTAGGGCGTTGAGGAATAAAAATGGAAATTATATTTTGTTATACAAATTTTGATTGGTTTTATAAATGGAATGGAAATGAAATACATAAGGCAACTCCATATGCCCCTCATCTAAATGGATTTGTAGAATAGATTAATAGAACATCGCTGGAGAGATCTAGGAGCATGCTTAATAGAGTTTTATTAGAGAATAAGTTTTTTGTAGAAGTAGTCGATATTACATTTTACTTACTTATCACGTATCTCAAATAAGACCTGATGGATAATACATTTATGGAGGTATATATAGGCAACAATCACTCTCTTTAGTATCTTCATGTTTTTGGTTGTAAGGCGTATGCTCATGTGTGTGGGGAGAAGTGATTGAAGTTGAATAAGAAGTCAATGAAATGTATATTCATTGTCTATGTAATTGGTGTGAAAGGTACAAGATTTGGGATCGTATACATAGAAATCTTTTTCATGGTGAGAAAGTTATTTAAGTATGTGCCATATTGGTGCAACTAGAGTAGGATGAAATTTTGTGGTTCAACTACAACCCAAGGTTGAGAAAGTTTCGCCATAAAATGAAAAAGAATTTCATTGTGGGCATGATGAGGATGAGAATCATGGGGTATCCACTCAATGAACCTATGACATATCATGTGTGTTCGTGAAATACTAAACAATACCCTTAATTTGAATACAAAGTGGAAAATACCATTAAAAATATCATTATTTAACCTCCTACCAATATGAACCCAATACACTCTCCCAATATTAAAAATCCCTACTTTCACTAGATATTGTAGGTATCCTGTTTTTCATTAAGATTTTTTACACTCCTTTATATTTTTCATTGACATTGAGCTCTATTTTTCATACCTGCCAATATAAAAACCCTTTACCCCCTATTATGTGCTCAATATATTATATCATTTTTTCCTCAATATATATCCCCCAATATGAATACACGTGTTATTGTATTCCTCCCCTAGTGAAGTCCCCGTGAGGAGCATTTGGAGAGTTTGGAGGAGGAGGAAGAAAATTAAAATTAAAATTTGCGTTCCACTTGGCAATTAAAGAAACCAAAAAATTATAACTATAGTTAGTATAATTTCAAATATGTACTTTCTTTATTCTCTAAAAATAGTGCCTATATTTTTGAAAGATACGTCGAACATGAAAGATAAGAAGTCCTAGAGATTTTCCATGGATAAGGAAATCATTGCACATAGAAATGATGAAACATGCAAGGTAGTCCCAGTGTGTGATGGATGGAAACCCATTGGATATAAATGTGTTTTCAAAAACAAAATTGGTTTAGAGAGGAATAATAAAAAGCACATAGCAAGTGTTTTTGCAAAAAGACTATTTCCAAGTGGAGGGGATATTATTTGGTGATATTTTTCCCCACTAGCTAAGATAACATGTATTAGGTTCCTATTATCTATAGTAGAATCCTTTCATTTATATATATAATAGGTAGCTATGAAAGAAACATTCCTACATCATGTCCATAAGTAGGACATCTATATGATACAACAAGAGGATTGTGTTGAAAAAGGTAAAGAGTCATTGGTTTTCAAGTTGAAAAGGATTTATATGGTTTCAAACAATGTCCAAGAACATGGTTCAAAATTTTTGATTTCTTTTTGTTGGGACTAATATTTATGAGATCAAAATCAAGACATCATATAATAAACAAGATGGTGTTCATTTCCTTATTGTCATTCTATATGAAGATGATATGTTATTCTCTGGTAATAGTATGGATATGGTTTGTGATTAAATTAAGTCTCATCTTTCAACACAATTTGACAAGAACGACTTGGCATATATAAAATATATCTTGGGAATAAATATCATGAAAGATAAAGAAAATAAAAAGCTTTGGTTGAGCCCAAGTAATTATGTAAACTTCTCTTCCCACAGGGCATATAATAGATGGTGATGGGGTGTAATGTTAAGTCACTTTGTGATGTGAAGGCCACTAGTTTGAAACTTTGTGGAAAAAAATGCATCCATGTCAAGGGTTGGTGTGCCCTGACCACGTGTGATACCCGAGTGATTTTGATGGCTTATATGCCCCTGGGTCATCGTTTCTCAAACCACAAGTCAAGCCCAATGTAATATGTGATGAACTCAGATCACTTGACACAAAAAAATAAAAAAACATGTAAGCTTTTCTACGACATTTTGACATGGCATATTGTAAACTAGTGAGTGTTTCGATTTCAATGGGAACTAAGATTTTATTTGAGGTATGTCCTACGATAGTTGCAAATATGGAATTTTGGCTTCTATTTCTTATGTTAGTGCAATTGGTGGTTTAACATAGCTATGGTATATACTAAACCAAAAAATTCCCACATGGTAGGAGCCTTGATTTGATTCATGGCTAATCCTAGACATGAACATTAGGCTCCAATGAAGTGTGCGTTGAGGCATTTGTGAGATACTTTTTAATATTCCATTTTTTAATCATTGTGATGATTTATAGTACTCATGCTCATTGGATGTACAAGTATGTGCATTACAATTAAGTACATGACATAGATAGGAGGAGATCTATAAGAGAATACTTGCTTCAATTCATCAATGGATCTATAATTTTGATGAGAAACCAACAAGTTGTGGTCACTTTGTCCATTGTAATAGAAAAGCATATGGAAATTTCTGGTTCCTGTGCGGAGGCCATTTAGTTTATGAAACTATGTCTAGAAGTTGGGCTATGTCAAGAACTTATGGAGCTATTACATTTCAATGTGAATGTGATATTAATAGTTCCATTTATGTGATGAATAAACCAACCTTTCTTGCAAAGGAAATTTATTGAGTTGAGAGACTCATTCTACATCCAAGTATGAGGGGATGTCTAATTTTGTCATTCTACAGCCCAGTATGAGGGGATGTGTAATTTCATGTGTGCTCAACCTAGAGTTGATACGTGTCCATTTTACAATAAAATAAAGTATTCCTTATATTTAAATATAATGTCCACTTTATTCAAAACAATAAAAAAGATACAAATTTGGTTAGTTTTAGTTAAAAGAATTATAACACTAAGTCTCACTCTAATTGTGCTTACTTTATTGGTTGTTGATATTACAACCCAATACAAATGAGATATGGTAAAAATATTTCACTCTCACTCTTAGTTATTATTAAAATATTGTTTTAAAGTAATTAAAACAAAAAATAAAAATAAAGTGGATATTATTTATATTTTCAGATTTCAATTGGATACATAAATAAACCATTTCAATATCCATGTTACCTTATTTATTTTAATATCAACTTTAGAAAAAACATAAGTGTACCATACACCTTAATGCAATGATGTACTAGAATATGGATTAAACACAAAGCTAAATTAAGGAATAAATGTAGAATAATTGCAAAGAATAAATAGATATTAATGGCCAAGGAATAATACTTGAGTAGTGGTAGAGAATAGGTACCAGTAAATAGTAGGGAATAATGTGTTGGGCATGTAGATATGGAAAACCATAAATAGTTTATGGTATTCATATAGATGTAAGTTTTAAGTTTTATCTTATTATTATGCTATCAAAATTTCCTTAGAATAACAACAAAATGACCATATAGAGCTTTTATAATGGAAAAGTTTTCAAAATATTAACTTTGGTTATTTATTTGATTTATTTACAATTATTTTCTTTTTTTTAAATCCCATTCATAAATCACTCGATAAATTATACTCTTAGTGGTCTTCTTTACCTTCATTAAACTAAATTTTACTTGTAAAATAATTTGTTAAGTTTTACGCTATTATTACACTACCAAAATTTTTGATGTTGTAAAAGCTTCATCATGACCTACCCTTGGACTTTACTTAAAGGCTAGCCTCGTTATATAAACTAACCATAGCAAGATCAATCACCGACAGTTCTTGAGAGTACTAGCTCGTTAGGATTGATTGATTTTATTTATAGGATGATTTGATACTTTACAAGCTTCATCTCAGGCATAGCCTTGATTTTATTTTTAGGATGATTTGATGTTGTACAAGCTTCATCATAGGTCTGGCCTTTGACTCTGCTATAAGATTTATCTCGTGGTATAAACAAACCATGTCATAATCAATAGCCTAACTCAAACGTGAAACTCCTCCCTCTCATAATCAGTAGCCTAGCTCAAACGTGAAACTCCTCTTATACGGAGACGAGGCCAGGATCAATGTTCAAAGAAAAGCTCACCAAACTGAGCCCAAGTACTCATTACTCATATGTACGCAATTGGCGCGCTATACCTATAAAACCTTGCAAATGTACTGCACCCTTGCATGTGGAATTTGGGGCCAATAAGAATTAAAAAATCTTCATCTTCTTCCAACTCTACTCAATCTCCTGTAGCCAAGGGACGGACAGGCAAGTTGTACGTAGGCCACGTCCCTAGGGTTCAACAGATTTCAACAAACAATCAACAGAGATAACCAAGAGACCTAGTCACGGTCCCAACCTCCTCAGATCGTACTGCATGTATAGTTCTGGATCCCAATCGATGCCGCTTTATGCACATACAAACAGTTTTAAAGTACTAAATGAAAACTCAAATTTAGGATTTCTCCAAACCCACATGGAGGAATAATATGAATAACCATTTACTCAGTAATGCAAACCAGAATTCACTCATTGTTTCCATTCAGTTTATGTAGCATGCCTCCCCGTCAAATTTTCGCTGTCATTGCTTACAACCGTTGAATGAATGCCTTGAACAGCCTCTTTGCTGAGGCATCACTAAATAAAAATATTTCCAATAACTTTGGCGTTACAAGGAGTGGCTGAAGGGATTGCATAAGCTCCAAAAAATTCCAAAAACATCAGTTTCACGAATAATGTGGACTTTATTATTAAATATTATCAGGTAGATATAATAATGAACAACGTGATTCCGCTAGTAACATATGGTCATGTACACTATCATGCAAACCAACTACATGTTGCAAAGCTCCGAAAATTTGTCCAGAGTTGGTGAAGAAGTGTATAATGGATTATTACTTTCGAAGGTTAAGCAACGATGGTATTCTAACGTCCACGGTTTTCCATGATGTTGAAGCCATTGCATCTATGAGGCACGACCATGATCTTTTATCGATTGTTCTACTAGGTTGTCTCTCCTGCATTGTTGTTGCAACATAATAATTTAGGGGTGCTTCGATTCGTTACCTTAAAGTTAGATTTGACAAATAATGTTACATGTATTGATAGAGAATGAAAAATGTGATTTTCTCTTCTCAATATTGTCAACATTTAAATAGATTACATAGAAAACATCAACAATAAATGATTACAATGATTGTTGAATTACAAATCAATTGAATTGGACTGAACTCTAACTATTATGACACTTGAATGGACAATTAAGACACCTAGAAGTTGGACGGAATTAGATTCTCCAACATCTATCACCTCACCTCTAAATTAGTTCAATGCTAAAAGTGTAAAGAAAAAATTCAATGATTACTGTCAAGCTGTTGACCATGCTAAAAGTCTGTCAACCAAGGAGTCTCCCCGATCTGAAGTCTCAATTAGACCTCACACCATTTGGAGTAGGAGACCCATCCGAATATCGGCCCAGTTTCCATGTATTCTTATAGATTTTCTTGACTCTAACTATTAGCAAGAGAGAGGGGTGCACATATGCCTTCGAAAATCACATGGGGTGTGCCTTGGGAGTATTTGATCGTATGTATGTCAAGGTTCTTTTGCTGTGGGGGAAAAGAGAAGTGAGTCTTTAAGATAGAGGTAATAGTACCACCCACGAAGAGACACACAAGAACCGAAGGAATAGTCCACAAGGGATGCGACGGTCATTTCACAACAATTTGAGAAGGATCTGCCTAATATCATGTGAAATATTACACAAGGATGGGATAATGATTACAACCATTACAACACATTCTCAACAAGATAAGCACTAAAATAACTGAAATGGTTCAACTATCTTAGTACATGTGACAAGAAACATGAAATACAAACATCCGCAAAATAGTCTTACAAATATTCACAAATCATGCATGAAGAACGTGTTGGCCTTGAAGGCTTCTGTTATTAAGTAAACGTTCCAAGACACATATGTACAATGAACATCACTAGATCCAATAGTGGAGCGTTGGAGCCACTCCTTGGTCCACAAAGAACTTGTTTGTCTCTCTAATGCTTTGTTGGTGGAGGCAAGGTGGAAAAACCCTTTTCTCATATAGTGAGGGAATATATATAACCAAGGTTTACTCTTTGACTATCCTCGTGACTGTTTGAATTCCCATGAATTTTCATCTTACATGACTCTTTGCATTGTATGTGTGTCCTTTGGACTTCCACTTTACAATACACTTTGTATTCAATATACAATGATCCACCATAGTAATGTGGCATATGACCACTTATGACATGACATGACATGACATTGCTGACATGGACTGTTGGATGACATGACAATGTCAAGCCACTATTGCTGCTGAGAGTTGAGTGTCTTCATGAAAGAGCTTTCCTTTTCTCCTCTGCATTCCTTGGTGATAAGGAGTCTCCAATGATCTCAAGTCTTGGATGGTGGTCGCAAAATAATGTCCTTTTACTTTCCTTTGTTCAATCATATTATGAGTTCAAATGCAAGAGTGTCTTCTAATATGCTTCCCTACTTCCTTCCTTCCTTCATCATCTCGCCATGACATGATAGAGTACATGTTCCTGCAATTCACTCATGAAGAGACAACATAAATCTGAAAACCCCTAGCCTCAGACGATTCATTCTGATACATGAATTAAGCTCAAAAAAAGTGAGAGGTTGGACAAGGAGGTCGAGTGACTACGCAGTTGCGCAATTCAGGCATGCAAGAAGAAAACGTGAGCCTTGAGTCTATGTGGTGCACAGTTCAGGTTGGCTTGAGGGACATGATGCAAGGATTGGAGTTGGAGAAGATTACTATGCAGTTATGGAGGTCAAGGAGGCCTGGATGACTATGCAGTTAAAGTCAGGCTGGAAGCCTTGACTGCGCAATTCTGGAGGTCAAGATCAAGTCTTGGTCACAAAAACTATGCAATGGAGCAGTATTGGGAAGTAAGTACTATGCACTGAACAGTTTCAGGAAGCAAGGTCATACCTAGAGGACTGATATTGCGTAGTGCGCAAATCATGGGAGGCCAGGTGAAGCTAAGTTGCTTGGTCGGGGAGTTTTCCGAAAAATGACTAAGTGCAGAACCGGTGAGATCCGTGAACAATGATGAACTTTTATTATGGTCACACACTTAACATATTTTGATGAATCAAACAACATAGTTCATCCTAGGATGAAAATGGAATGGAATTTTAGAGCTCTTACCTGGTGGAGATGGATCGACGAATGGTGTCTCAGATTGGCACCACCGTTGATTTGAAATTCTGATGGAAAATCGACAAAATGCTCTTCTAAAAATGGAAAGGTGAAAATGATTTTGTTTTTTGGTCTATTTATAGATTTTTGAAAAAATTTCGCCAATATTTTAATATTTTTCCTTCATATCCGTGATGTTTGTTGTTTATGTGCAGTACACGAATTTCATGGTACTGGTGATCGTTTCTGATGCAAACACATTGAATTTTATCTCTTTCCGGGCTCATTAAACGTTTACGAAAAAGAAACCCCCCCGGAGTCAACTTTAAGCTCTTTTCTCACTCTCGAAAAATGAAAATATTGCGAGTACTTGTCATTTAGAACTTGTTAAAGTGAATGAATTGACGTAATATCAGTATACGTTTACCCCTTTTTTGGGATGAGGTTTACTATTTACGAAAAAGGAATACCTTGATCGAGCATGGTCAAGAGGTTCTCTCAGACATAGTTTTCTACCTTTTCGGATTCGAGAGATTACTTATGAAAAGGAACATGATGGAGTTTTCTTTTTGTTTCTTTTCAAACTCCTTAAACATGAAAATTTACTGAGTTTAACTTTCATTGGACTCATTAAAGATTAAACGATGAAAGACTTGTCACCATGACGAGACAGAGTTCCTCCTTCTTAGGGCTCGTTAAACTTACTAGGATGGATTCATTCAACGAATGAACTTACAAGCTCAACATATTCTATCCTCTTCATGTTAGCTATAAAAAATAAAGAGGTACTCATTAGCAATAATGAGGGAAAATTGAAAGTGAACATCTTATGTGTATTTTGGGCAGCTTGTCATTCTTGAACATCACACTTATCTGCAATTCATGTTGGGTTAGGAACATCCTCCATTCGTCACTTTGCCTCCATGGGTTTGGGAAATCTGTTTGTCTCTTATCTGATTATCAATTTCTTCAACATGACCTCTCATCTTATTTGAGTCAAATGTCACCAAACTCTGGAGTCGTGTCACCAATATGTTCAAGAGAAGTCCTTTTGTTGAACACCTTATACATATTTTGCCTCCTCTGATACAATCCAAAATCCTTCCTATCATCTTAAGATATCCGCTATTTTGTGTCGATGATGTTGGGATTCTTATGGCCCTCCTTCGATTAATCACTTCCTGTCGACTTCAGCTCATTATCCAGGAAAGTGGTTTAGAGACTTTTTTTCAGTACCTTGGAGCTTGCATGCCTCAATGGAAAGTTCTTCGTGTTCGACGACAGGTTCACATCATTGGCCTTCGATTGAATGACTCTGCAAGTTTTCGACTCCGACACATCTATTCACACTTGTAGATTGTGATGTTGTACCTTGAGGTCCATCGTCATTATTGGTGGTCTCTCTCGTGCCTGTTAATGGTTTTCATCATTGGTCAGTGATAAGGTGGTTTCTACCATGTTTGAAACCAACACATTTATTCACATCACTAGATTTGTACATTGGGTTGATTGATATCGCTGTGAAGACCTTGGGTCACATATGATTTTTGGTCCACGCAATGTGGAGTTATTGAGTATTCATGATTGTATACATGATCCTATCTATACAGATGGTTTCGTTCATACCACAGATCCATTTCTATGATCTCTTTTAGACAGATATTTGTGACAATACCATGGGATCGTGTGCCATTTGATGCCATTATGTGGTTAGGCATATTTATACCAGAGACGTCATATATTGTAAATGTTTGATTTGGCAGGTTCTCTGAAGGTGGTCTATGTTATTTTCCTTGGTTCATAGAGCATTTCAGCCATCACTTCCTATTCCACCTTCATGCTTTAAGGGGCATTTGTTACACATAATTTGTCACCATACTCATTTTCCCTTCTAAGGTCCTAAAATTCCCTGTGACGAATCTTGTGCAATGTTTCCATGATCAATAAATATGGTAGCATGTCCCCTTGAAGATCCAAAGAAGACTTCCTTGAAATATTACTGGAGAAAATTGGTCAAATTCTTAGTTTCTGGGGTCAGCACCCTTCCTGGTGTCATGACCGCGCTGATGTCCTTATCCTATTTATGGAACTGCGTTGTGAGCACCTTAATTTATTGGAAAACCACGTTGATCCCATTTCTGCCAGTGCTTCCTCAAATGGAGGAGAAGCTTCGACCTCTAGAAGCTCAAGGGCGACGAGTTGGTTTTTGAACAAAGATGATATGGTCGAGCTCTCTAATTTTGGAGCTTTGATCTCATCCATGGGATATCATCCCTTAGAAAGTGGGCCTTCCTCCTCCTTTCATGGGCTCCTAACCTCCTTCTCCTTGCTATAGATTCACATCCCTCATCCCCCCAAGTTTAGAGCTTGGTTGATGATTGCCAGACTCATCTGAACTCTCATCCCTTTGCATTCTTGCATCGTGATTAAGCCTAATTGCACGAGAGAATGAATTCTTTTGAGTTGGGTGATGGACTTAGATTTTCACCTAAGGATGCCTCCAACATCAAGGCCTGGTTGTAAGCTCTCCTTTTTTAATTCATCAATAATAACATCTCATGTTTGCTTTCTATATTTGTTTGCATGATTATGCAAATATTATGGTACTCCTTGATCTGCTAGATAGTTAGTGTTTACATTTATTATATATTGTATCACATTTGATTTTGTCTCTCGATCATTCACAGGTATTCGCACGCCATCAGTAGCAGGAAATAGGCCTACGCGGATCGTGAATCTAGGTCATCATCAACGGATCCAAGGATAGTGAATGGGAAAAAGGTATTTATGTCTCTTTCCTCTTTGCATTGTAAACATTAGTTAAGAAATCTTATGTTAGAAATAATCTCATGTTGCTAGACCCACTCTAGGGATAGAGAGATCACCTATATCCACAGAGGGGATTTATCTTGACAACAAAAATCAAACATGAATTTTTCTAAAGTTATGCTACTACTAAAAAATCTTTTTGGGAGAGCATAGTCTCTGTATTGTAAGCATTTAGTTACTGAGTAATAAACTGAGTGTGCTTTAAAGTATGGGGTTTCTCATGAAATCATATCCCCCAAGAAATCATGTTATTAATGGTTCATTGTCTATTTATAGAGTTATGCTACTACTGAACATTCATATTGAGAGCATAGATGCTTTGTATTGTAACCATTTAGTTACTGAGAAATAAACTAAGTGTGCTTTAAAGTATGGTGTTTCTTGTGAAAGGTTATCCCTCATGAAATCATCCTGTTACTGGTTCATTATTTATTTCTTTTTTTACAACTACAAAACTTTTTCTACACATTCTTCTTTCATGGATTAGTGTACAAGGAGTATTTAACGCCTCTTCTCCCTTTGGTTACTGATTACTGAATTTTTCTAAATAATAAAACATAGAAAATTTCTGGAAGAAGTTGGGGCATTTAATAGGACTAAATACTTGGGAAAATTTTATTTATGAAAAGGATTGTTTACTTTAAATATGGGTGATGGTGATTTTATATTGGATCACCTCAATGGATTTAATACTATTCAATATTCTTGTTACCTAGTTAATCTTATTTGAATTGGATATGGAGGAGGAGGATCATTGTATGACCCTTTCATGTTTTCTCTAGATCCATGGGACAACTCAGTAATTGGCATTGGAAATGTTATAAAGGAATTGGTTCTCGATGAGGCCATGGCTCTAAGAGTAGGTGAGGCATAAATATCCTAAATCCATTATTGATGCCTTATTTGTTCATAGAAGATTGACAAATAAATGCAAGAAGAGAGAATAGGGAAACTATGAGCATCCATACTTATCTTAAACTATAAAAACCATGGAAAATATTATTAATTATTAAAATTTGAAACATAAAAAATTTGGTTATGATTTTGGAAAATAAATAAAAGATAAGGATATTTATAGTATTTATATCTTTTTTGAAATTATTATAGTAAAATATGTTAATCTATAAAAATTTTGTGAAGAAAATGGAAATCGGTGAATTATTTATGGAAAAAAAATGGACATTTTGCACATGTTCAATTATGAGGATTTAAGGAGATAAAATACATGCTAAGGGTATTCAAGTGGCCACTTTATCCTAATTTGATCCATGCAATAATGATTTTAATTGTTCTTCAATTTAAATCGTGAAAGGATATATAAGATCTACACCTTCACAATTGGAGCCTTCAAGAAGCTCTTGCTCCATATTGCAAGTTATGTAGAGATAAGACAACGTTATTGCATCAAATAGTGGGGCATGTATGAGAGAAGAGCTTACATGCCTTGAAAAGGAAAAATATTGCTGATGGATTTAATTATTTTTCTCTTGAATCTAATTTTTGCAAGCACTACATATATGAAAAAACAATGCTCAATTTTATTTTACTTCTCACAAATATCTTAGGTTGTTGGGATTAATTCATTATCGTATATTTAGTTTCGTTAAATTTCATTGAATTTATAAGGCTTTATAGTATGATTATTTCATTAATGATTATTCTACAAAGACATGGGTATATTTTGATACAATTAAATATAAAATTTACAATTGTTTTAAGGAGAATAAATATCTCTTGGAAAATTAGACTACTAGGAAGATTAAGGCATTGAGGAATAAAAATGGTAATTATTTTTTGTTATAGAAAGTTTGATAGGTTTTATAAAGAGAATGGAATTGCAATACATAAGGCAACTCCGTATACCACTCATCTAAATGGATTTGTAGAATAGATTAATAGAACATCACTGGAGAGATCTAGGAGCATGCTTAGTAGAGTTTTCTTAGAGAATAATTTTTTTGTAGAAGTGGTTGATATTGAATTTTACTTACTTATCAGGTATCCTGAATAAGATATGATGGATAATACACTTATGGAGGTATATATGAAAATGGTTTACATGGTTCCACACAATGTCCAAGAACATGGTACAAAAATTTTGATTTCTTTTTGCTGGGATTGATATTTATGAGATTAAAATCAAGACATCATATTATAAACAATATGGTGTTCATTTCCTTATTGTCATTCTATATGAAGATGATATGTTATTCTTTGGTAATAGTACAGATGTGGTTTGTGATTTTAATTCTCATCTTTCAACGCAATTTGATGAGAACGACTTGGCGGTTATAAAATATATCTTAGGAACAAATATCATGAAAGATAAAGAAAATAAAAAGCTTTGGTTGAGCCTAAGTAATTATGTAAACTTATCTTCCCACAAGGTGTAGAATAGATCGTGGTGGGGTGTACTGTTAAGTCACTTTGTGATGTGAAGGCCACCAGTTCGAAACTTTGTGGAAAATAATTCATCCATGTTAAGGGTTGGTGTGACCCGGACCACATGTGGTACCGAGGTGATTTTGATGGCTTATATGCCCATGGGTCATGGTTTCTCAAACCACGAGTCAATCTCAATGTAATCTTTGATGAACTGAGATCACTTGACAAAATAAAAATAAAAAAACATGTAAGCTTTTCTACAACATTTTGACATGGCATATTGTAAACTAGTGAGTGTTTCGATTTCAATGGGAACTAAGATTTTAGTGGAGGTATGTCCTATAATAGTTGTAAATATGGAATTTTGGCTTCTATTTCTTATGTTAGTGCAATTGGTGGTTTAACATAGCTAGTATATTAAACCAAAAAATTCCCACATGGTAAGAGCCTTGATTTGATTCATGGCTAATCCTAGACATGAACATTAGGCTCCAATGAAGTGTGCGTTAATGCATTTGTGAGGTACCTTTTAATATTCCATTTTTTAATCATTGTGATGTTTTATAGTACTCATGCTTGTTGGATGTACAAGGTTATGTGCATTATAATTGAGTACATGACGTATATAGGAGGAAATCTATAGGTGAATACTTGCTTCAATTCATCGACATATTAGTAATTTGGATGAGAAACCAACAAGTTGTGGTCATTTTGTCCATTGTAATAGAAAAGCATATGTAAAATTCTCATTCGTGTGGAGAGGCCATTTAGTTTATGAAATTATGTTTAGAAGTTGGGCTATGTCAAGAAGCTATTTTACTTAAATTTGAATGTGACAGTAACAATGTTATTAAACTATGTTTAGAAGTAGGGATAACTTACTATTACAGTTCAATGTGAATGTGATATTAATAGTTCCATTTATGTGATAAATAAACCAACTTTTCTTGCAAAGGAAATTTATTGAGTTGAGAGACTCATTCTACATCCAAGTATGAGGGGATGTCTAATTTCGTCATTCTACATCCCAGTATGAAGGGATGTGTAATTTCATGTGTGCTTAATGCAGAGTTGATAAGTGTCCATTTTAAAATAAAAATAAAGTATTCCTTATATTTAAATATAACATCCCCTTTATTCAAAACAATAAAAAAGATACATATTTGGTTAGTTTTAGTTAAAAGTATTATAAAACTAAGTCTCACTCTAATTGTGCTTACTTTATTGGTTGTTGATATTACAACCCAATACAAATGATATATGGTAAAAATATTTCACTCTCACTCTTAGTTATTATTAAAATATTGTTTTAAAGTAATTAAAACAAAAAATAAAAATAAAGTCAATATTATTTTTACTTTGAGATTTCAATTGGATACATAAATAAACCATCTCAATATCCATGTTACCTTATTTATTTTAATATCAACTTTAGAGAAAACATACAAGTGTACCATACTCTTAATGCAATGATGTACTAGAATATGGATTAAACACAAAGCTAAATTAAGGAATAAATGTAGAATAATTGCAAAGAATAAATAGATATTAATGGCCAAGGAATAATACTTGAGTAGTGGTAGAGAATAGAAGTAAATAGTAGGGAATAATGTGTTGGGCATGTAGATATGGAAAACCATCGATAATTTATGGTATGCATATAGGTGTAAGTTTTAAGTTTTATCTTATTATTATGCTATCAAAATTTTCTTAGAATGGCAACAAAATGACCACATAGATCTTTTATAATGGAAGGGTTTTCAAAATGTTAACTTTTGTTATTTATTTGATTTATTTACAATTATTTTATTTTAAAATAAATCACATTCTTCTCTTATAAATCACTAGATAAATTATACTCTTATTGGTCTTCTTTACCTTCATTAGACCAGATTTTACTTGTAAAATAATTTGTTAAGTTTTGATGTTGTAAAAGCTTCATCATGACTTACCCTTGGACTTTACTCAAAGGCTAGCCTCGTTATATAAACTAACGATAGGAAGATTAATCACCAACAGTTCTTGAGAGTACTAGCTCGTTAGGATTGATTGAATTTATTTATAGGATGATTTGATACTTTACAAGCTTCATCTCAAGCATAGCCTTGATTTTGTTTAAAGGATGATTTGATGTTGTACAAGCTTCATCATGAGCCTCGCCTTCATTCTATTTAGAGGATGATTTGATGTTGTATAAGCGTCATCATGACTAGCCTTCATTCTATTTATAGGATGATTCGATGTTGTACAAGCTTCATCATAGGTCTAGCCTTTGACTCTACTATAAGATTTATCTCGTGGTATAAACAAACCATGTCATGATCAATAGCCTAGCTCAAACGTGAAACTCCTCATATAGGAAGACGAGGCCAGGATCAATGGTCAAAGAAAAGCTCACCAAACTGAGCCCAAGTACTTATTACTCATATATACGCAAATGGGGCGCTATACCTATAAAACCTTGCAAATGTACTGCACCCTTGCATGTGGAATTTGGGGCCAGTAAGAATAAAAAAATCTTCGTCTTCTTCCAACTCTACTCAATCTCATGTAGCCAAGGGACGGACCGGCAAGTTGTACGTGGGCCACGTCCCAAGGGTTCAACAGATTTCAACAAACAATCAACAGAGATAACCAAGAGACCTAATCACGGTCCCAACCTCCTCAGATCGTACTGCATGTATAGTTCTAGATCCTAATCGATGCCGCTTTATGCACATACGAACAGTTTGAAAGTACTAGTTGAAAACTCAAATTTAGGATTTCTCTTTATGCAAATACAAACAGTTTTAAAGTACTAGATGAAAACTCAAATTTAGGATTTCTCCAAACCCATATGGAGGAATAATATGAATAACCATTTACTCAGCAATGCAAACCCGAATTCACTCATTGTTTCCATTCATTTTATGTAGCATACCTCCCCGTCAAATTTTCGCTGTCATTGCTTACAACCGTTGAATGAATGCCTTGAAGAGCCTCTTTGCTGAGGCATCACTAAATAAAAATATTTCCAATAACTTTGGCGTTACAAGGAGTGGCTGAAGGGATTTCATAAGCTCCACAAAATTCCAAAAACATCAGTTTCACGAATAATGTGGACCTTATTATTAAATATTATCTGGTAGATATAATAATGAACAACATGTTTCCGCTAGTAACATATGGTCATGTACACTATCATGCAAACCAACTACATGTTGTAAAGCTCCGTAAATTTGTCCAGAGATGGGAAGAAGTGTATAATGGATTACTACTTTCGAAGGTTAAGCAACGATGGTATTCTACCTTCCACGGTTTTCCATGATGTTGAAGCCATTGCATCTATGAGGCACGACCATGATCTTTTATCGATTGTTCTACTAGGTTGTCTCTCCTACAATCTTGTTGCAACATAATAATTTAGCGATCTTTCGATTCGTTACCTTAAAGTTAGATTTGACAAATAATGTTAGATGTATTGATGGAGAATGAAAAATGTGATTTTCTCTTTTCAATATTGTCAACATTTAAATAAATTACATAGAAAACATCAACAATAAATGATTACACTGATCGTTGAACTACAACTCAATCGAATTGGACTGAACTCTAACTATTATGACACTTGAATGGACAATTAAGACACCTAGAAATTGGATGGAATTAGATTCTCCAACATCTATCACCTCACCTCTAAATTAGTTCAATGCCAAAAGTGCAAAGAAATTGAATAATGGATGCAGGCCTTATTAATTCATATCACACAAAATCAACTTTTATATTCGTGTCAAGTTGTTGACGGTGCTGGAAATCTGTCAACCAAGGGGTCTCCCCAATGTGAAGTCCCAATTAGACCTCACACCGTTTGGAGTAGGAGACCGTTTCCATGTATTCTTATAGATTTGCCTTGACTCTAACTATTGGCAAGAGAGAGGGGTGCACATATGCCTTCGAAAATCACAGCAGGTGTGCCTTGTGAGTATTTGACCGTATGTGTGTCAAGGTCTTTTACTACGGGGGAAAAGAGAAGTGAGTCTCTAAGAGAGAGGTAATTGTACCACCCACGAAGAGACACACATGAACCGAACGGTTAGTCCACAAGGGATGCGACGGTCATTGGACAACAATTTGAGAAGGATATGCCTAATATCGTGTGCAATATTCCACAAGGATGGGACAACAATTACAACCATTACAACACATTCTCAACAAGTTAAGCACGAAAATAAATGAAATGGTTCAACTATCTTAGTACATGTGACAACAAACATGAAATACAAACATCCACAAAATAGTCCTACAAATATTCATAAATCATGGATGAAGAACGTGTTGGCTTTGAAGGCTTCTGTTATTAAGTAAATCTTCCAAGACACATATGTACAATGAACATCACTAGAGCCAATAATGGAGCATTGGAGCCACTCCTTCCTCCACAAAGAGCTCGTTTGTCTCTCTAATGCTTTGTTGGTGGAGCCAAGGTGAAAAAACCCTTTTCCCATATAATGAGGGATTATATATAACCAAGGGTGACTCTTTGACTATCCTCGTGACTGTTTGAATTCCCATGAATTTTCATCTTACATGACTCTTTGCATTGCATGTGTGTCCTTTGGACTTCCACTTTAAAATACACTTTGTATTCAATATACAATGATCCACCATGGTAATGTGGCATATGACCACTCATAACATGACATGAAATGACATTGCTCACATGGACTGCTAGATGACATAACAATGTCAAGCCACTGTTGCTGCTGAGATTTGAGTGTCTTCATGAAAGGGCTTTCTTTTTCTCCTCTACATTCCTTAGTGATAACGAGTCTCCAATGATCTCAAGTCTTGGATGGTGGTCGCAAACTAGTGTCCTTTCACTTTCCTTTGTTCAATCATATTATGAGTTCAATTGCAAGAGTGTCTTCAAACATGCTTCCCTACTTCCTTCCTTCCTTCATCATCTCACCATGACATGATGTAGTACATGTTCCTGCAATTCACTCATGAAGAGACAACATAAATCTGAAAACCCCTAGCCGAAGATGATTCATTCTGATACATGAACTAAGCTCAGAACAAGTGAGAGGTTGGACAAGGAGGCCAAGTGACTGCGCAGTTCAGGTATGCAAGGCGAAAACATGAGCCTTGAGTCTATGAAGTGCACATTTCAGGTTGGGTCGAGGGACATGATTGCGCATTTTTGAGATTTAGTGGGGACATGATGCAAGGATTGGAGTTGGAGAAGATTAATATGCAGTTATGGAGTTTAAGGAGGCCTAGATGATTATGCAGTTCAAGTCGGGCTAGAGGCCATGACTGCGCAATTCTGGAGTTCAAGATCAAGTCTTGGTCACAAAAACTGTGCAATGGAGCAGTCTTGGGAGGCAAGTACTGTGCAGTGCACAATTCCAGGAAGCAAGGTCACGGTTAGAGGACCGATATTGTGCAGTGCGCAAATCAGGGGAGGATGGGTGAAGCCAAGATGCTTGGACAGGGAGTTTTCCGAAAAATGAATAAATGCAGAACCAGTGAGATCGGTGAAGAGTGATGAACTTTTACTGTGGTCACACACCTTAGCATATTTTGATGAATCAAACAACATAGTTCATCCTAGGATGAAAATGAAAAGGACGTTCAGAGCTCTTACCTGGTGGAGATGGATCGACGAATGGTATCCTGGATTGGCCCCACCGATGATTTGAAATTTGGAGGGAAAATCGACAAAATGCTCTTCTAAAAATGGAGAGGTGAAAATGATTTTGTTTTTTGGTCTATTTATAGATTTTTGAAAAAATTTCGCCTATATTTTAATATTTTTCCTTCATATCTGTGATGTTTGTTGTTTATGTGCAGTACAAGACTTCCATGGTACCGGTGATCATTTCTGATGCAAACGCATTGAATGTTATCTCTTTCTGGCCTCATTAAACCTTTACGAAAACGAAACCCCCCTGGAGTTAGCTTTCATCTCTTTTCTGACTCTTGAAAAATAAAAATATTGTCAAGTACTTGTCATTTCAAACTTGTTAAAGTGAATGAATTGACGTAATCTTAGTATACGTTTACACCTTTTCAGAGTGAGGTTTACTATTTATGAAAAAGGAATACCTTGATCGAACATGGTCAAGAGGTTCTCTTGAACATAGTTTTCTACCTTTTCAGATTCAAGAGACGACTTACAATAAGGAACATGATGGATTTTTCTTTTTGTTTGTTTTCAAACACCTTAGAAATGAAAAGTTACAGAGTTTACCTTTCATTGGACTCGTTAAATATTAAACAACGAAAGACTTGTTACCGTCATGAGACTGAGTTCCTCCTTCCTAGGGCTTGTTAAACTTACTAGGATGGATTCATTCGAAGAATGAAATTACATGCTTAGCATATGATATCCTCTTCATGCTGGCTATAAAAAATAAAGAGGTATTCATTAGCAATAACGAGGGAAAATTGAAAGTGAACATGTTATGTGTATTTTCAGGAGCTTTTCTAACTTGAACATGACACTCATCTACAATTCCTGTTGGGTTGGGGACATTCTCCATTCGTCACTTTGCCTCCATGGGTTTGGGAAATTTGCTTGTCTCTTATCTTATTATCAATTTCGTCAACATGACCTCTCATCCTATTTCTGTCAAATGCTGCCACCCTCCGGAGTCGTGTCACCAATATTTTCAAGAGAATTCCTTTTTGTCGAACACCTTACGCATATCTGGCCTCCTTTGATACAATACCGAATCCTTCCTATCATCTTAATATATCCGCTATTTTATTTCGATGATGTGGGAATCCTTATGGCCCTCCTTTGATGAATCACTTCCTCTCGACTTCAACTCCTTATCTGGGAAAGTGGTTTAGAGACTTTTGTGAAGTACCTTGGAGCTTGCATTCCTCAATGGAAATTTCTTCATGTTCAACAACACGTTCACATCATTGGCCTTCGATTGAATGAATCTGCAAGTATTCAACTTCAACACATCTATTCACACTTGTAGATTCTGATGTTGTAACTTGAGGTCCATCGTCATTATTTGTGGTCTCTCTCGTGCTTGTTAACTGTTTTCATCATTGGTCGGTAATCAAGTGGTTTCTACCATGTTTGACACAAACACATTTATTCACGTGGCTATATTCGTACATTGGGTTGATTGATATCACGGTGAAGACCCTGGGTCACATCTTATTTTTGGTCCAAGTTGTGTGGAGTTATTGAGTATTCATGATCCTATCTATACGGATGGTTGCGTCCATACCGCAGATCCATTTCTATGATCTCTTTTAGACGGATGGCTACATCCATATCATGGGCTCGTGTGTCATTTAATTCTTAGTGCAAAATTATGTGGTTAGGCATATTTATACCAGAGACATCATAGATTGTAAATGTTTGATTTGGTAGGTTCTCTGAAGGTGGTCTACATTCTTTGCCTTGGTTCATAAAGCATTTCAGCCATCACTCCCTATTATGCCTTCATGCTTTAGAGGGCATTTGTTACACAATAATTTCTCATCATGCTCATTTTCCCATCCTTAATCCTGAAATTCCTCATGACGAATCCCGTGCAATGTTTCCATCATCAAGAAATATGCTAACATGTCCCCTTGAAGATCCAAGGAAGACTTCCTTGAAAGGTTACTGGAGAAACTTTTTCAAATTTCTAGTTACCTAGATCAGTGCCCTTCCTGGTGTCATGACCATGATGATGCCCTTATACCAGTTCTGTCCCAACACTGTCAGCACCCTAATTTATTGGAAAACCACGTTGATCCCATTTCTAGCAACGCTTCCTCAAATGGAAAAGAAGCTTCAACCTCTAGAAGCTCAAGGGAAATGATTTGGTTGTTGAACAGAGACGATATGGTCGCGCTCCCTCATTTTGCATCTTTGATCTCATCCATGGGGGAACATCCCTTAGAAATTAGGCCTTCCTCGTCCTTTCATGGGCTCAAAACCTCCTTCTCCTTGCTATAAATTCACATCCCTCGTTCCCCCAACTTTAGAGCCTGGTTGATCATTTTCAGAATTGTGGGAACTCTCCTCCCTTTGCATGCTTGCATCGTGACTAAGCCTAAGTGCATGGGAGAAGGAATGATTTTGAGTTGGGTGAAGGACTCAGATTTTCACCTAAGGACACCTCCAAGATCAAGCCCTAGCTGTAAGCTCTCCTTTTGTAATTTATCAATAATAACATCTGATATTTTCTTTCTATATTTGTCTACATGATTATGCAAATATTCTGGTATTCCTTGATCTGCTAGATAGCTAGTTTTTACATTTATTATATATTGTATCATGTTTTATTTTTTCTCCCAATCATCCACAGGTATTCGCATGCCATCAGTAGCAGGAAGTGGGCCTACGTGTATCGTGGATCGAGATCACCATCAACAGATCCAAGGATAATGTTTGGAAAAAAGGTATTTATGTCTCTTTCCTCTTTTCATTGTAAGAATTAGTAAAGAAAGCTTATGTTAGAAATAATCTCCTATCGTTAGACCCAATCTAGGGCTAGAGAGATGGCCTCTGTCTGCAGAGGGGATTTATCTTGACAACAAAAATCAAACATGAAATTTCCAGTATCCTTAGAGGTTAGGCCATGGAAATGTGGAAGGGCAATAAGGCTTATATTTTTCATTCTAGCTGCTCCATTGGTTTCCCTGATACGAGAAATTTCATTTTTCATAATTTCATCCATAGTATAGGTAGGTGAGATAGGTTCTTCTTGTCCTATATTTTCTTCAAAAATTTCAAGTTGCGGACCTAGAGTGTCTTCTAATTCCCATGTAGTAAGAGAGGGAATTTCACAGCCACTAAAGAAGAGTTAAGGTTGATTGCTTAAGGGGGTGGGGGTTCTTGGTAAGAATTTCCCTTGGTTATCCCTACTCCTACGAGACATGAAAGAAAAAGTTTGTTTTTGAATTTTTCACTTTTCTTCCAAGCAATAAGAGTGATGCAAACAAGAAAAAAAACAAGCAATTCTTAAGCAAAAAAAACACCTACTTATACACCTCTCCAGAAACGACACCAAAAATTGATGAGCTTAGGTATTGCACCAACGATGTTGAAACTCCTAAGGGCTTCTCAAATTCAATCATCAACACGGGGTTCATACAAACTTAGAGGTGAAAGTGATATATGCACAACATGTTAGGTTCTATTCATGTCACTCATATTCTTGAAATTAGATCAAGGTGTTCAAAGACCACTCCTCCAACTAATTATAGTGAAGACTTCTTATGAAAGCATAAATGAACATGCTTCTAACTACAAAGGTGAAAATTCCATTCATAAAATGTAAATTCCAATTAAAATTGCATGACGGAAAAAAGGCTAATCTATTTGGAGAAATAAACCATGCTACTATACCTGTCATTCATCAAACGTAAATGCTAACTGAAATTGCATGAGGGAAAAAAGGATAATATATTTACATAAATAAATCATGATAATCTACTTCCACACTTTATTTAAATCAATAACCTACTTTTCATGCATCATTTATCTACTCACACTTTCTTGAAAAAGAGGAGTCCAATCTTTAATATGCCTATGAAGAAAAATACTAATCCTAACTCTATTTTCCTATCTGATGGTTACAATGATGGAAGGATGAGGTTGGATTGGTCCTAGAGTCTTCCCTAATCATCAAATCATAGTGTGGGGGGAAATTATTCAACTTAGATATGCGAGAGTTATAGTATGGAGAAAAATTTGTTGAAGAAAACAAGGCTATAGAACTGCTACAGGATGTGCTACAAGAGGCCCTGTATTAGATATCGTTTTTCAGGATTCAAGTGGATGTGGAAAGGTGTGCCCACCCCTGCAAACCAGCACAGTTCTTGCAGCTATGCAAATACATGCATCAAATGATCATTATTGTAGCAGAGTAAATAATCATGTAAAATATGAGTTTAATTTTATTAAGATACATTTTATCCTAAAACACTACCCTAATCTCAAAACTAATGCTACCAACTCTAAAGTGGCAGAAAATAGATATGCAAAGGGATTACAATCTAAATTTTATCCATTTCCAACAAATCATAAACAAATATAATTGATTTTTTATTGTGGATGTTTCCGATCACTCTTCCCACAAGAGAGGTGATAGGAAATCTTAAAATCACAAGTTTTTGATATGGCATCTACTTAAACAAGGAAAAAATAGCAATGATTTGATAAAAGAACAAGAAATAAATACAAGAGAGGGACTAAAGCCTATGGGTTGGGCCCAAACCCCAAGGGTATAAACCCTCCAAAACTAAATCATATGTATACCAATAGTAAAATTCTTATTAACATAGAATGATAGTCACATATATCATGAAAAATAATAATGAAAATGTTAAGCACTAGGATCCTAGTAACTACTCCTAGCTGTAACAAAACTTTGAATCCTAATGAGCCTTCCAGCTGGTTTCTTTATACAAAAAAATTGAGGGGCCCTTGAAAGGAGGAATTCCCCCCTATAAAATCTTGATATTTGTGGATCTGGTTCGCTTTTCTTTGTCATGCACTTAGAGTTCCTCGATTGCTAGTGAATTTGAGCCACTGGAGAGGATTTTATGATCTCAAGCCTAGTTACGGAGTTAATGAGGTGGACAAGCTCCCTTGATTATCTCTAAGTGTCTCTACCAAGACCCTGCATTGTAAATGTCTCCAAAAAATATTCTTTCATCTACATATTAATCACATTAGGCCATACAATATGACAAATGCCCTTTAGTATTCCTACAAAGCATATTATGGCTAAAAATGTGAATTAATGTGAGAAAAAGAGAGCTTTAAGGGCTATAGCATAACACAATGAACTTCAGAAGATACTTATTGATGGGACCCATCACATAGGAATCACCCTGATGTTGACACACCATAAACATAAATGCCAACATCTTATGCCACCAATCTCAATGCTAGTCTAGTTTACATCAATTCCAACACTCTTTCGAATTGTTGAACAATGCCAACTATCCAACACATCTCCCCCATGGTTATTGACATCAATGCGAACACACTCACTGCCACTATCCATCCAGGAAATTCCAAATTTCCAACACATACAATAGGGTTAAAACAATATTTTAAATAAAGAGAAAATCATAAATGTGGAAATTATTAATTACTAAAGTAAATAGAGAAATGTACCTAAGGACTTGAATTATTCTGCGCAATGCCAACTATATGCATATTACTGTTAGTACAGTATTTTAAACCGAGAAAATACATTATATGTGAGAAGAAAACAAAGACCTGGGTAATAAATTTGTGCTAGAAAATTTTAGGCCATAATAAGACTTGTAATGGTCGATCTGAAAAAACTAAGTATAACAATGATAGTGCTAGGATTTAATTCTTAAAAACCCTGGGTTCAAGGTGGCAAGCTTAAAAACGTGAATAAAAAAATAATTACATTCAATTTAACCCAAATAGAAAACCCATAAGGATAGAATATAATAAAAAATATAAAGGGGATTTCAAGCCTAAATACCTATGGCCATTAATAGTGCATACCTAGAATACAGTGACAAAAATGTTAGGATTACAAGGGAAAACCCTAGGTCAAAATATGACTACAACCTGGAAGGGAAAATGAAAATTACGCATATTTTTAAGGTAGGAAGGAAGCTTACCAAAAGTAAATTGAATCCATCACATTGGCATCATGTATTGAAACCATGGTTGCATCGAATTCCTACACACTATGAAGGAAATGGGTCAATTAAAACCCTTAAAGTCATGTGTGTGAAACCTTTAGAGAAACCAAGGAAATGTAAATAGAAGGAGTGATTACCAGGTTAGAGATGTGAATGAGGGTATGGTTCCTGTCAGGAAGTACCGTAATGCAAGTCTCGATCTCATAATAAAATAATCCCCATTATCACTTGGAATTTCTAGTAGAAACTAATGATTATATTAGCAGATCAAATACAAGAGATAAAAGGAGTTGAAGTATAAAATATCACAATGAAAATTAAAAATAAAAACCTTTTCCATTATGTCAATGACTTGACATGAATCTCCTTTTTTGTGGACATATCAATGCATGGAGAGAATAGGCATAACAACTATAAGAGTAAGGGGAATGTGGTAAGAAATTATCGTGAATGCATAACACAACTGAGCAGTCCTCTGGTTGCAGATATCCAAAGATAAAATGACCAAACGAGATGGGAGTTACGATTTATTTACCCTATGGAATTCCTTTCAAAACTCCACCATTGTATTTCCAAAAAAATCCAAACTTTCAATTACCAGGTACACATAGCAGCTAACACCATGTGAAGGTAGGTGGGAAGGTTTAATACATGGCCTATCAAATGCAACCCCATGTGTGATGGATGCCCCACAATCCAATTCATGCACTAGATAAATATAAGGGGCTTAACCCATACATATAAATTCCTTGGACCCTTGCAATGAGAAATCTCATCCATATCCATGGTGAAATTAATTGAGAGGGAGGGGGCAGAGTTCCTAACTTCATTGTATATATAAAGACCAACAGAAACATTGTGTAAGCCTAGTATTATGTTCATGGGTAACACAACTTTGAATGAGGCAGGTTACAAGGATTGGAATTAAGATAATTCTATATATAAGTCCTCAAGTCTAAATCATACATGAAAATTAAATGGAAGTATTGGAAGTACTACAAGATTAATTCCAAGCATAGCATCTCCATTATAACGTGAGATGATAGAAATACAAGGGATTTATTTTGAATTATAAGTAACCGTATATAATATAATGGAAAAATTATCTGTATATAAATGTTATATATTAGTTTTGAGAATTGGGTAATAATGTGAAGTATCCAGTTATGGAGCCTAAAGTTTTAAATATACGAGTAAAAATAATATTAAAAAAATTGGTGTGTGTAAGAGGCATGTTACAAACACACACTACCATGGTTCTCACTACTCTTCATAGTTCTAATTAGCTTGTTCCTTTTATTTTTTTGTTTTATTTTTATTGGATCTTGTCAAATATTTAATATTTGGTATCCATGTTGGGACATTCCTTTTTATACACTTAATGGAACACAAAATACATATAGAGTTATGGGGAATAAATGTAGATTGGTGATAGAAAATAAATGTAAGGTAGTGGGATGTGTTGTCCTTTGAGATAACCTAAGGTCAATAAGTTATGCCAAAGCATCTAAAATATTTGTTGTTTTTTAATAGTTGGATGACGAGTGAACAATTTTCTGAACATGTGATGTTAACTTAGAAAGATCCTTAATAAAATAAAAGGTTGTTATTTAAATACATATGGTTAATTTGATTCTAAGTGGGATGGATAAGAAGAATATAGAGAAGTATAAATGATTTAATATTCAGATAGATTATTTCACCATTTATAAGTAGAAATTATGAAAAACTATGTTTTCATAATCAACAAAATATAATCAAGTCATAACAGGAACCTTTGTGTAATTTAATTTCAAGAGGAATTTAGAATAACATATAATCTTGTAAATTAATCTCTTAATAAAACTACAACTTCAAAACAGATTGAAAAAGAAACTGAGATTCAATTAAATTTTCAATCAGATAACTGTTAATGAATTAAATTATATGAAGAATACGTAATGAAAAACACAATGAAAACAACTCACAGGAATACATGCCATATGAAGTAAATACGGAATATTTTATTATATAAAGAATGCTCCAGCTATTACAAATATGTATGATAACTAGCTCAAGGGTGCAACCACGAATACTTCCATGAATGAAGTATTTAAATAAAATATAAAAATTACAATAAATTCCTAAGTGACAAGGCAAGCTATAATTTCTCAAAATTAATAGAAAGGAAAGGAATTCAATCCAAAGAAATGAATCTTCATGTCTGGCCATGTTTTGATGGAAAAATATTGCTGAGTGGCCACTATTTTAGTGTTGCACTGAAAAAAATGACTTGTCTTCTATTCCTGATATTCATATAGCTTTTACCACCGTTCTTGATAAAATTTAGTTACCCTGCGGTAGATTTTATCTACCTCAATATAGTTACCAAAAGTGGGTTTTACAGTAAAAATATGTTTTATCTCATGCTGGATAAAACTGATATTTTCAATACATTCATAAAACGCCCTGCCTGCCACTGAACCTTTAATAGAGGACATGGATACAACCCTTAATGTTTATTTTAGCTTCTTCATTAATCTTTCCTAGGCTTTAATTAATCATTTATTAAAAATAGTGAGGGCATACCTTTCTTGTTCAATGCATTAATTCTTGAAAGAAATATGTTGATAGAAACATCAACAATGTGACACTTCTTTGTCAACTGCACTACTAAGTTATTTTTTATCAAAAATTTCTTCACCTCGAGAATGGTCTCAGTCCTATCATCTACCCTTAGATCATCCAGTTCACGGATATCTTTAGAATTTAGAAATTTTATAATGATGTTGGCTATATTAGGAATTTCTCCCAGTTGAGTATTTATATCAGTAATTTTATGGTTTGCCTTTTCCACTAATTCCTTTTTCTCAAAGATAATCTGGACACATGGATAGATTTCACTCATTTCCTCAATGATGTTCTAAATAATTTCCTTGAAATTACCAAGAGTGTAGCTAATAGAAGCTTTAGTTGCTGATTTCTTCCATATTTCAACTTGATTTTGAGCTCTCTGAAGCTCTGCTACATGAAAGGAATCAGATTTCTTTTGTTGATTCAGCAGAAGTTTCACTCGATCCTGTAACTTCTTAATTTATTTAGTCTTCAAGGTCATATTTTGAAGTGTATCCACTAACTGGTCTATAACATCTCCTTCACTATTGGTAGCAGATATAGTAGTAGGAATAGTTGTAATAGGAAGTGCTTCTAAAGGAGAAGTTTGTTTAGCTGACTTCTTGCTTTCTTTAATCAATTTCTCCATTTCCATTTCCATTTGCTTCAACTGTGTATTCAGTTATATGATGAGTTTAATCATGTCTGTCCTTTATGTCTCTGTCTCTTCAATCTCCTTAGCTAAAGGATATTCTGTTGCTAGCAGTTTTAACTACTTCCTTAATGTTGCAATATATGAATTATTTTTCTTAATCAATTCTTCTATAACATTGATATTTGCAGGATCATAACCCAATTTGATCACTACATCTTCCAAGGTTTTAATCCTGGTATCTTTGGAAAAAGTTGAAACTTTTTCCATGTTGAGTTGTGAGCGGACATTTTCTAATGTGACCTGCAATTTGGACAAGGTCAGAGCAGTGTTAGTTACAGTGCAGAAAATCATCTCCCCGGTCTGTTTATGCATCTCCATTTGGTCAATGGGATGTATCTCCTTAACATCAAACTCGAGAGATGTCTTCTTATAATCTAATTCTCCTTTGGGCTGAGGAACTTGTGGCTAAAGAAATGTCATTATCATTTTTCCCTTCTCTGAGTCAAAGGCTGACAATAGCCTACTTTGGCCACCTGAGGTTTGTTTCCAAAATTGATTGTATGTGTTTACCTTCATGGCTTCATTTTTTAGTTTTATTTCCTTGAAGATATCCACGGTGCTTTTCTCTGGCTCACTTGAAGTAGATGTACTTGTGTGTATAATATGTTGTTGTTCTTTTGTAGTCATGGAGGTGGTAGGAGACTCTGTACACTGATCACCTACTAGTGAAGATACAAGAGGCTCATCAGTATTGATAGGAGTATGTTGCTCTGAATCTTTTCTAAGGCTTAATCTGGAACTAAGCTTAGCTTTCTTTCTATACATGATTTTAAATCCCTTGTTGAAGATATCTATCTTTAAATGGGACTCTTCTTCTCTGCTCCTCTTGGTTGTCTTCTCTTGCATTATAGGTGTATACACTGTTGATGAAGAGACTTGTTGTTCTTATGCCTCATGTAATGTATTCTCTATCCACTCTGGTTGATTCTTATACTCTTCTATTTTTGGCCATGGTGTGTGAAAATAAGGAGTAGATTTGGGTTCTACCCTTAATTTGGAAACTATCCCTAATGGATCATATGACCAAGTGAAGCTAAGATCAAACTGCATTTTCTTCAATAATTGGTCTACCTCTGCTCCTACTTTCCTGCTATTGCAAATGAATGGGCCAACCTGGATTTTATTTTAAATTGAGACTTTTTCTTGGCAACAAAAAAATGGACCTAATCCATGTTGATCATCTGCTCGATATATTCTCAGGAAAAAATCCTCATTGGGAGGAATTTTGGCAACTTATATGGTTGCGGCTCACATCCAAAAATACTTATCTCTGTGTAATTTTCATATAAGTACCAATCTCCTGTTTGTACCTATTCTAACAGCTGCAAAATCTTTTGGATTTCTTCACTAATCATTGGTTCTTTTCTGCTGCTTAGAAGGCCTATGACTAGGTGAACAAACATCTCAATGAACTATTTATATGTGAATTCATTCTGATCTTTCATAACCAAGGTGGTCTAGAAAATGACCGATTGTTAGTTTCCTTTCTCATCCAGTTTCTGCAATGACAAGTTCATGTTGTCTTCTTGAAAGTATAGTAACATATAGACTAAGACAAAGGTATATTTAAATACCTCCTCTGTGTGAAAATTTACCAACTTTTGATGAATAGACTCTGCAAGGAAATGGCTGAAATTGTACACAATTGAAGGCTTGGTATTATTAGAAAATATTGACAAAAATCCTATCATGGCTTCATCTACATATTGGTCAGAGTAGTATCCAAGAAGGTAAGATATAACAATGGTTATTTGCTTGGTTCTCTTAGGGAATATGGATGAGGGATGGGGAAGATTTTTCTTTTTTAATGAAGCATCTTGTTCTAAGAATAATTCTAGAGTTTGGGCTTGTTTAGAAAAGTCTAATTTCTGGTATATTTCAACCACAGCTTCATAACAAAATGGGGTGCCATTGTTGACTGTGGGGGCTTGCATCATTTCATCAATAGCCTATGGGGTTATGGTGAATGAAACTTGTACATGGGAATTGGTTATGGCCCTTTGGCTTGGAAAATATGAGGCAAGGCATTTTCTAATGAAATCTAGAGTGCTGTGGGTAGGAGGAAAAATATAGTGAGGCGAGTTTGACTCCCAAAGCTGGATTTCATTTGATTTATCAATCCATTTATCTTCGAGCCAATAATACATCTTGAAAAGGTCGAGCTCATAGAGTGTTTCATGGATCCTATAGTCTCTATCATCCATAGGAATATGGTGAAGACCTAAATGAGGAAAGGTCAGATGATTGATGTTTTACTATGATCCCTTGTCCTTGGGAGGAATAATGGCTAAGGTTAAGAGTGAAATTTTCTAGGAATATAAGCAATTTATCGAACAGACGGTGCATTCTAGACAGGGAACGGAAGGAATAATTGAAATGAGCAGGCACTAGAAGTTTGACAATGTCGGGTTTCTAGCAAGCAACCTGCAATTGAACATTATTGTAACTTGTAAACAGATTAAATGAGATTTATATAGAAATGTAGGTTTTCTGTTGGTGGCACGAGTTAATGGTTAATCCAATTGAATGCTTAACGGATTGATTATGGAGAAAATTGATGTGATTTTTTGAATTAAACGGGCGAATGAGGTGGTAGCAGCGGAATGGCAGATGCTCAATGGTTAGGTGAGTGGTAACAGTATCGGGAATCAAAGTTTCGGAGGGGGGGTTGAGTGGTTTCTGGTTTCTCTCATGGGGTGTCCAAAAGGTTGAGGTGCTGCCACATATCGACGGGGTGTTTTGAATTACCACTGAGTTCGGACCCCCCCCCCAGTAAAGCTTGGTTTGCAAAGGGGGTACGAAAGGATATGTAAGCCATCAGATATGTGGAGATATGGGAGGACCGTTGAATGTGATGAGGTGGAATGGGGGGTCGGGATTTGGTTTAATAAAATGTTGGGAATGATATAAATGGGTATGAATTGGGAAAATGAAAATGAAAAGGGATGAATGGCGGGGAATGTTATATGGTTTTAAAACTTAGGATATGGGGTAATATTCTTAGGATTGTGTTAATATTTGGAATGACCATATAAACCTTAAATTATCCTTCTTCTTTTTATGGCGCATTTAGACTAGCAACCTGTGCATTTTAAAAACATAAAATGAAGCTTTCCTTTTCTTTTGCTTCCCTAACATTTTATTTTTCTTTGTCTTCTTTATTTAGGGCAGCTAACACCTATCATTTTATTGATATGGATACCTATAAAACATCAAATTTTCCTCACATTTTTTAACTTTTTCATTCTTTTGCATCCATATCCTACCTTAACATTTTCAAAAATTTTGATTAATTATGCTAACTTATCAGAACTAGATAATGATGCAAAAGGAGGGAATAATTGTTGATTAGTGGCTAGGAATAAATGCAAAGAAATTGTAGGGAATAACTTGTTAGTGGTTACAAACATGTAAAATTGAAAAAATATAAATCTCTTATGGTTTTATTATTCCTATTTATTCAATGTTAGGGTTTGAAGAAAATAAAGGGTGTAAGTTTTATTTCATTGTTGTGTTATCCAAAATTTTCTAGCATTATGCTACTGCTAAACAATATTTTTGAGAGAACATAGGCTCTATATTTTAACCATTTAGTTGCTGAATAATAAACTGAGTGTGCTTTAAAGTATGGGGTTTCTCATGAAAGGCTAGCCCCCAAGAAATCATGTTGTTAATGGTTCATAGTTTATTTATAGAGTTATGATACTACTAAACACTTATGTTGAGAGCATAGATGCTTCATATTATAACCATTTAGTTACTGAGAAATAAACTATGTGTGCTTTAAAGTATGGTGTTTCTTGTGAAAAGGTATCCCTCATGAAATCATGTTGTTAATGGTTCATTGTTTATCTCCTTTTTTGCAACTGCAAAACTTTTTCTCCACATTCTTCTATCATGGATTAGTGTCAAAGGAGTATTTAATGCCTCTTCTTCCTTTGGTTATTTATTACCGAATTGTTCTAAATAATAAAGCATAGAAACTTTCTGGAAGACGTTGGGGGAATTTAATAGGGCTAAATACTTGGGAAACAATATGTATGAAAAGGATTGTTTACTTTAAATATGGGTGATGGTGCTTCTATATTGGATCACCTCAATGAATTTAATATTATTCAATATTCTTGCTACCTATTTAATCTTATTTAAATTGAATATGGAGGAGGAGGATCATTGTATGACCCTTTCATGTTTTCTCCAGATCCATGGGAGAACTCGGTAATGGGAATTGGAAATGTTATAAAGGAATTGGTTCTTGACGAGGCCATGGCTCTAAGAGTAGGTGAGGCATAAATATCCTCAATCCATTATTGACGCCTTATTTTTTCATATAAGATTAACAGATAAATGCAAGAAGAGAGAATAGGGAAACTATGAAGATCCATACTTATCTTAAACTATAAAAACCTTGGAAAATATTATTAATTGTTAAAATTTCAAACATAAAGAATTTGATTATGATTTTGGAAAATAAATAAATAATAAGGAAATTTTATAGTATTTATATTTTTTTGGAAATTATTATAGTAAAATATCTTAATCTATAAAATTTTGGTGAAGAAAATGGAAATTGGTGAATCATTTATGGAAAAACAAATGGAAATTTTTCACATGTTCAAGTATGATGATTTAAGGAGATACAATACTTGCTAAGGATATTGAAGTCGTCACTTTATTCTAATTTTATCCATGAAATATTGATTTTAATAGTTCTTCAATTTAAATTGTGAAAGGATCTATAGGATCTACACCTTCACAATTGGAGCCTCCTTAAGAAGCTCTTGCTTCATATTGCAATTTATGTAGAGAGAAGACAATGTTACTGCATCAAATAGTGGGCCATGTATGAGAGAAGAGCTTACACGCCTTGAAAAGGAAAAATATTGCTGATGGTTTTAATTATTTTTCTCTTGAATCTATTTTTTGCAAGCACTACATATATGAAAAACTAATGCTTAATTTTATTCTACTTCTCACAAATATCCTAGGTTTTTAGGATTAATTCATTATCGTGTATTTTTTTTCGTTAAATTTCATTGAATTTCTAAGGCTTTGTAGTATGATTATTTCATTGATGATTATTGTACCAAGACATGGGTATATTTTGATACAATTAAATATAAATTTACAATTTTTTAAGGAAAATAAATATCTCTTTGAAAATTACACTACTAGGAAAATTAAGGCGTTAGGGACTAAAATAGTCATTATTTTTTGTTATACAAAGTTTGATAGCTTTTATAAAGAGAATGGAATTTAAATGCATAAGGAAACTCCATATACCCCTCATATAAATGGATTTGTAGAATATATGAATAGAACATCGACGGAGACATCTAGGAGCATGATTAATAGAGTTTTCTTAGAGAATACTTTTTTTTATAGAAGTGGTCAATATTACATTTTACTTACTTATCAGGTATCCTGAATAAGCTCTGATCGATAATACACATATGGAGGTATATATAGACAATAATCACTCTCTTTAGTATCTTCATGTTTTTGGTTGTAAGGCATATGCTCATGTGCCTAGGGAGAAGTGATTGAAGTTGAATAATAAGTCTATGAAAGGTATCTTCATTGTTTATTTCATTGGTGTGAAAGGTACAAGCTTTGGGATCATATAGATAGAAATCCTTTTCATGGTGAGAAAGTTATTTAAGTATCTCCCATAGTGGTGCAACTAGAGAAGGATGAAAGTTTTTGGTTTAAATAAAACCCAAGGTTGAGAAAGTTTCACCATAAAATGAAAAATAATTTCATTGTGGGCATGATGAGGATGAGCATCATGGGGTCTCCACTCAATGAATCTATGACATGTCATGTGCGTTCATTGAATACTAAACAATACCCTTAATTTGAATACATATTGGAAAATAACTCTAAAAATATCATTATTTAACCTCCTACCAATATGAACCCAATACACTTTCCCAATTTAAAAAACCCCTTCTTTCACTAGATATTCTAGGTATCCAGTTTTTCATTAACATTTTTTATACTCCTTTATATTTTTCATTAACTTTGACCTCTATTTTTTATACAAGCCAATATAAAACGACTTTACCACTTATTATATGCTCAATATATTATATCATCTTTTCCTCAATATATATCCCCCAAAATTAATACATGTGGTATTTTATTCTTCCCCCAGTGAAGCCCCCGTGAGGAGCGTTTATAGAGTTTGGAAGAGGAGGAAGAAAATAAAACTTAAAATTTGAGTTCCACTTGGCAATTAAAGCAACCAAAAAATTATAACAATAGTTATTATAATTTCAAATATGTATTTTCTTTATTCTCTAAAAATAGTGCCTATATTTTTTAAATATATGTTGAACATGGAAGATAAGAAGTCGTAGAGATTGTCCATGGATGAGGAAATCATTGCACTTATAAATGATGATACATGTGAGGTAGTCCTAGTGTGTGATGGATGGAAACCCATTGGATATAAATGAGTTTTCAAAAACAAAATTGGTTTAAAGAGAAATATTAAAAAACACATAGAATTTTTTTTTGCAAAAAGGCTATTTCCAAGTGGAGGGGATATTATTTGGTGATATATTTCCCCACTTGCTAAGATAACATGTATTAGGTTCCTATTATCTATAGTATAATCCTTTTATATATATATAATAGGTAGATGTGAAAGAAACATTCCTACATGATGTCCTGAAGTAGGAGATCTATATGACACAACAAGAGGATTGTGTTGAAAAAGGTAAAGAGTCATTGGTTGTCGATTTGAAAAGGATTTATATTGTTTCACACAATCTCCAAGAACATGGTATAAAAATTTTGATTTCTTTTTGTTGGGACTGATATTTATGAGATCAAAATCAAGACATCATATTATACTAAACCAAAAAACTCCCGCATGGTAGGAGCCTTGATTTGATTCATGGCTAATCCTAGACATGAACATTAGGCTCCAATGAAGTGTGTGTTCAGGCATTTGTGAGGTACTTTTTAATATTCTAGTTTTTAATCATTGTGATATTTTATATTACTCATACTCATTGGATGTTCAACGTTATGTGCATTATAATTAAGTACGTGAAGTAGATAGGAGGAGATCTATAAGCGAATACTTGCTTCAATTCATCGACATATTAGTAATTTGGATGAGAAACCAACAATTTGTGGTCACTTTGTCCATTGTAATAGAAAAACATATGTAAATTTCCCGTTCCCATGGGGAGGCCATTTAGTTTATGAAACTAAGTTTAGAATTTGGGCTATGTCAAGAATTTATTATAGTTCAATGTGAATGTGACAATAACAATGTTATTAAACCATGTTTAGAAGTAGGGATAAGTTATGGAGATATTACAGTTAAATGTGAATGTGATATTAATAGTTCCATTTATGTGATGAATAAACCAACCTTTCTTGCAAAGGAAAGTTATTGAGTTGAGAGACTCATTCTGCATCCAAGTATTAGGGGATGTCTAATTTCATCATTCTACAGCCCAGTATGAGGGGATGTGTAATTTCGTGTGTGCTCAACGTAGAGTTGATACATGTCCATTTTAAAATCAAAATAAAGTATTCATTATATTTAAAAATAACGAACCCTTTAATCAAAACGATAAAAAATATACATATTTGGTTAGTTTTAGTTAAAATTATTATAAAGCATAGTCTCACTCTAATTGTGCTTACATTATTGGTGTGCTTACTTTATTGGTTGTTGATATTACAACCCAATACAAATGAGATATGGTAAAAATATTTCACTCTCACTCTTAGTTATTATTAAAATATTTTTTTAAAGTAATTAAAACAAAAAAACAAAAATAAAGTCTATATTAATTATATTTTCCTATTTCAATTGGATACATAAATAAACCATTTCAATATATATGTTACCTTATTTGTTATAATATCAACTTTAGAGAAAACTAAACATGTGGACAACAATAAAACATTTCAATGTGCAAAGTGAAGAAGTAATTGAAAGTAAAAATATTAAAAAAATACTAATATTAAATAAAAAATTAAATATGTATTATAAATAAAATATCTCAAAATATAAAATTAAGTTATTGAAATATATTTAAAAATATATTAATAGAAAAAATATGAATAGAAACTAAAAAATTAAATTATAAATAAATATATATATATATATATATATATATATATATATATATATATATATATATATATATATATATATATATAAGAGAGAGAGAGATTCATCTTAACCATCATCTATCAAGTCTTTAGAGGGATGCAATTTTTGTAGATGCATTTTTTTAAAGTTTTGCATTATAAAAGGGGTTTTCCTATCAAAAGATTTGATCCATCTCGGCTCTTACTATATCAGTAGTTAAAATGGATCTATATTGGTATAGATTTCCAACTCCATTTCTTTAGGGACATGGTAGAGGATCAAAATGTGATACTAGAGAAATTTGGCACCTTGTAGAAGGTTGTAGATGCATTAAGGAACTATGTGACCATATGTAAAGTCAAGAGCCATTGTGAGTATTTTGGCCTTATTGTTCCTAGCACTTAGCTCATACCTTGATTTATTTTTTCTTCTATCCCTACAAATTTTATTGAAAATGGGAGAATGTTGGAACAAGTGTACCATACACTTTACAATGATGTACTAGAGTATGGATTAAACACAAAGCTAAATTAGGGAATACATGTAGAACAATTGCGAAGAATAAATGGATATTAATGGCTAAGGAATAATACGTGATTAGTGGTAGAAAATAGATGTAAGTAAATAGTAGGGAATAATGTGTTGGGCATCATAGATATGGAAAACCATGAATAGTTTATGGTATTCATATAGGTGTAAATTTTTAGTTTTATCTTATTATTACTCTATCAAAATTTCTTTAGAATGGCAACAAAATGACCACATAGGTTTTTTATAATGGAAGATTTTTTTTTTTTTCAAGTGAGACATGTATATTTTATTTATTTGGAGAAAATTAGTTGGGCCAAGGCCAAAGTAACCAAGGGTACAATGCGGCTATCCGACTTTCTTGAGCTAGTGAAGGTTACTGCCTTTTCATGGAATGTAGGTTTGAATAGACCTTTCCTCATTTATATTGAGTTGTCCTTTCAAAAGAAGGTAGCCTTTGTTTGCCATGGAGTCTGCTTCACTGTTCAAACTCCTAAGAATATGAAATAATTTGTATGAGGCAAAGTCAAGTAGTACTATCTTTAGTCTACTCAGGGTCTTGTTGAGGATTTCATTGTTAAACAACTCCTTTGAGTTGAGTTTTTTTATGAGAATTTATGAATCTTCGAAAGCTTGAAATTCTTTGATGCCTCCTTCTCGTGCTATGTGGCATGCCTTAAGGAGGCCTAGGATCTCTTCCTGATTTTTGGTTCTCTGCCCGAGTCCCCAACTAAAGCTATCCCTTCTTGAGACATCCAGAGAATAGATAATGCTGCCAGCTCCAGCTGCCCCGGGGTTTCCCTTGGATTCTCCATCAAAAAGGTCATAGTTATGTGTTTCTTTCACCACCACTCTTGGAAAATGGCATCAGTGTCTCTTTTTCGCCATTTAGGGTTTGTAATGGGAGAGACCAGTGGTTGTTTCCAGGGTTGAGGAGCGAGTGAATCCATCCAATTGTTTCCTTCTGGGAGAACTGAGGTTTCTTCTTTGTAATATTGTTGTTGTATTGCTTCAAGGAGGAATGATTTAGCTTTGGCTGCAACCTTCATTAGAGGGCAGGAGGTTTCATTAAAAATCTATTCGTTTCGGGCCAACCATAACTGCGAACATATGTATTTGGGGATGGAGAGCCATACTCTTAGCAAAAGGGAATATGATGGGGATGTTGTGGGGGTAGAATTGGCTCCATGAAGAAAAGAGATCAGATATAGAGTTATGAGTTGAGGCTACAACCTGAAGATCATGGAGGATGAGACCCCACACCTCTTTTTCATATGTGCAATCAATGAAGAGATGTTTTGTTGTTTCATTATTGTTTCTGCATAGCACACATCTGTGTGGGCCAGATATATTCCTTTTTACCAGATTTTCCCCTGTCAGCACTTTGTTGTGCATAAGTGTCCAGAAAAAAAATATTTACTTTGGGGAGGCCGAGAGGATCCCATACCTTTTTTCCAAAAGTTAGGAGTCTGGATGTTATTTTTCGGAGGATGCAGCGCGATGTAGCATGAGGGAGTGGTATACATTCTGGATTGGCCCCAACCCCATCTGTCTGTCATATTTCTATGCATAGGGGCTACGTCTTCTAGAAGATCTGTGATGATCATTTGTTAATGGTGGAGGTGGTCTGGCACGCCATGGAGGTCCCAACCTCTCTAGTTTCCTTGACTATCCCAAGAGAAGAGGTCGTGCACGCTGCTTATGCCTGCACAAATCAACCAGTCTTTAAGTTCTACAATGTCATCGTTTTCACAGAGTGGATCGTGGTCCATAATGCGATCTTCCCATAGTCTCGTGTGCCTTCCATTTCCTGGGATGCGATATGCATTTCGTTTTAAGAATTGAATGCTTTTCCAGCAAAGGTTCCATGCTTGAGTGCCATTTGTTGTATTTTTTACCTGCAAGTTTCTGAGAGATGCTCCTTGCACATATTTGAGCCTGAGGATTTTACTGACAGGGTGGTTTGGTTCATTAAACATCTTCCAAATGATTTTTCCTCCCAAGGCGAGGTTGGCTAGAGAAGGATCACGAATCTAAAGGCCTCCATCTATGGTTGGTATTTTGACAAGCTCCCAATTTTCCAAGTGTATTTTACGCTGGTTTCCTTTCCCTCCCTGCCAAAGGAATTCTCACAGAATCTTAGAGATTTTTTCCATCACATTTTTTGGGGCCAAGGGGAAGGAAGCTTGGTATATCAGCATAGAGGACAAAACTAATTTAATGAGGATCACTTTTCCTCCTTTGGTAAGCGAGTGACCTCCCCAGGAAGCAATTTTGGTCTTAATTTTACTGATAATTTCATTCCATAGGGATCTTTTGTTGACCTAATTTCTAATAGGCAGTCCCAGGTAATTTATTTTCTCCCAATGGGCAAAGCCTTCAAACCTAAGGAGCTGCGCAATGCGAGAGAGCTCACGTTGCTTCACATTCCAACAATAAACTTCACTTTTTCTTTCACTGATTAGAGCTCCAGAGACCCTACAGTAGCTTTTTGGAATTGATTCAAAGACCTTTGCAATTCTTGAAGAATCTCCTCCAAGGAGAAGAGAATCATTAGCGAAGAGGGAATGGTTCATGGGGTCTATGTCATTGGTTATTATTAGGCCAAGAAGATTCCCATCTATCCTTTCACTAGTGAGCTTTCTGCTGAGCATGTCCACCATCAGAATGTACAGGAATGGAGAGAGGGGGAAGCCCTGCCTCAGTCCTCTCTAGGCTTGAAAATATGAAGCAGGGTGCCCATTGACCAGTGGAGATATCTAAGGTTTTTCAGTGCAAGCTTTAATGAGGTTGAAAAACTGAGGGGAGAAACCAAAGGACAGGAGGACTTTGGTGAGGAAAGAGAGGTTGACCCTGTATAATGCATTAGCCATGTCAAGTTTTATCAGCATCCATTTTTCTTTTTCATTTCTTACTAGAGTGGATATCTTCTTGCACTTGGATGACATTGTCCAATATGTGCCTGCCTTCGACAAATCCCCCTTGGGAGGAGGAGATTAGCCTCCTGAGAAGAGGTTTGATTCTATTTGCAAGAAGTTTCGCTAGAATTTTATATGAGGCGTTGCAAAGTGAGATGGGTCTAAATCTGGCTAAGGTTTTAGGATTGAATTATTTTGGAATTAAGGCAAGGAAGGTGGAGTTAATACATCCTCCTACCTTTGCTTTGTTCAGGAAACCTCTTACCATTTTCAACATATTGAATTTGATAATATCCCAGCAAATTTTGTAGAAATGGATTGTGAAATCGTCAGGCTCAGTGGCCTTGTCAGATTCCATGGACCATATAACTTTGATGATGTCTTCTTCAGAGAAGGGTTTGGTGAGGGCAAGGTTGTCTTCAGGGCTAACAAGAAGGGGGATGTTTGAGAGGCGATCTCTTGATTCCTCTTCACTACATTGAATCCCAGTGCTGTAAAGGTTTTTGAAATGGCATTCTGTTGCTGCTTTAATTTGGTCAAACCCCTTGCAGATCTGTCCCTCAACTGTTTTTGTTTCTGAGATGTGATTGCGGGAGAGTTGGGCTCTGCATTGGCAGTGGAAGAAGGAGGTGTTCCGGTCCCCAGCCTTCAACCATAGGCTGCGAGATTTGATTCTCCAATATTCGTCTTGCATGCTGAAGGAGTGGTAGGAGGAGCTTTGGGCTTTTACCTCTTTGTCAAGCATCTTGGTAGTGATATTTTTGCTTTCCATTTATAATTACAGGGTTTCCAGAGACTGAACTGCTTTTATTCTCTGGCTGGCTAGAGTTATTATTGGTTTTCTTATGCATTATTTTAGGGCTTGTTTTTTTGCCTTGATTTTTTACTCCCACACATAGCTTGGAGACCCGGAGATGGGTTTGGCCCAGGCTGATCTCACTGTTTCAAAGAAACCCTCTTTTTCAATCCAGAGGGGGCTGAACCAAAAGGGGATTGGGCCCAAATCTTCTTCATCATCCATAAGCAGTTGAATGGGCTTGTGGTCTGAGGTTAATTTAGGTATGAATTTTGTTGATATTATCTTTTTTTCCATCAACAGTGAGCCTTGGACTATGAATCTATCCAAGCGGGCGAAAATGTGGTCCTCCCCTGTTCTGTTGCTCGTCCATGTGAAGAGGCCTCTCACCGGGTTGAAATCGAGAAGGTCCCATTGCTGGATGAGATCTTCCACCGAGGGCAGCATTTGATCTCTGTTGTTGTTGCCTCCCCTCTTTTCTTTTGGTTTCAAAACAATATTTATATCTCCGGAAAGAATTATATTATTGGGGGTGTGTTGCTCTAATAAGGCAAAGAGGGAGTTCCAACACTCTCTTTTTTCAGCATATAGGACAAGAACATAAAGATTGAATAGAGAGATGGTCAACTTACTTGTGCGGTGCTTTAATTTAGTGAAGATCCAGTGTTAGGTCTCGAAGGATTTATTCAGATGAAAGAGTTTATCTATCCATAGAGTTGCTAACCCGTCAAAAGAGCCCCTTCAACTTACTGCTTTGCATGCATTTTTCTTCCACTTCGAATTGATGATGTCGAGAAGGAAAATCCCTTCGATTTTGGTCTCTTGGAGCATGAGGATATCTGGGTGTCTATTTTCAGAAGATCTTTGACAGCTTCAGTTTTCGAAGGGTTCCCAAAGCCTCTGCAATTCCAAGAGACTAGACGCATTATTTACTAGGGGGGGGTGTTACACCATTTTTTGGTCATCTAACATGTTACTATTAGATGGACCTAAGTATACCATGTAAGACCAATTTTACCCTAAGTAAAATTGCTTTCACTATGAAAAATAACTTAGTAAACCACCATTATTAAGTTGTTTATGGTCTAAACAGGAAACCCCAGGAGGAAATATGAAATAAATCCACATTTGCTTGATTTTCCTTAAGGAATAATTAGTTAAACAATAGTTTAATAATATTCCTGGTCATATTTAACCCAAAACAGGAAAACTAATTAGATAAATCACTATTTTTCTTATTTTTTCTAAGAATAATTATTTAAACCTTATTTAAATAATGTTCCTTGTTAAATTTGACTAAAGCACTCATAAATAATTAAATAAATCATTATTTATTTGATTATTACTCAACCACATCCTTAAAATAATAAATAAATCATCGATTTATTTATTATTTACAAATAAAGGGATTTGACCCAAGTCAAATTATTTTTTCCTCCAACAAATATAATAAAATATTCCATAAAATTTGGATCTTGATTTGGTTAATAATTATTTAATTGTGAACCAATATCTAGACTAACTCAATATTTTTTTAGAAATAGAAGAATTTTTCCATTCATTCGCTACCTTTTGTTTCTTAAATATCACTCTTGATCTATACTTTTGGTTTGACTTTGATCCACCATCATTGTCATATTTTTCTATCTTTTTGCTTGTGAGCTCCCTTTGAGTTCCATTTTTGTCTAGGTTTTCTACACCATCAAGAGAGAGGGATTTTATATCTGAAGTGTTGAGGACTTACAAGAATCCATCCCATTGAGAAGAACTGGTAAAATCCTTCTATGTTTTCCTCCCATGTGCCATTAATACAAATTTCATTCAACATATTCTTGTGTTGTCTATTGGATGGATGGAGCAACTCTTGTTTTTATTTACTGCTTAATGTCTTTTAATGGATAGATCTATATTTTTGCAGCATTTATCTTGGTCACCTAATTTCAAATCTAAAGATATTGGAAACCATATTTGTTGTTAGGGCTATTTGTTATGCACAACTAAAGTGGTCTTTTTTCGTACACTTGCGATTAAAATTCATACTAATAACTGGAGACTCCACATGGGTTTACGATTATGACCGCTATCGTTTTTCAGATCCCTGCAATCCAACTGCTTCAAACCCAAGGATTTCTCTTCATCTCTTGTTTTGGTTTTCTTGATGTTGTTTTTAACCTATAAAACCCTAAAACATTAAAAATTCTAACTTCCGTGTGTTTTCGAACCTATTGCGCAGGTGATCGACATAAGCCATAACTGAGACAACACATTCTTCTAAAACCTATTCCTGAGAGTGCCAGAAGTTCAAATCAAACTTTTTGGGCCAAAACCTGTGACTTGAAACTCCAGGGCGCAGAAAATAGGCTTAAAATTGTGACCTCTGTAGAAATTAGGTCAGAAACTACGACCTGGACGTTTTGCAGGAGATTTTCTGAAAGTTTTCTGGGTTTGTTTGGGCCTTTGTTTAGGGTTGTCTAACCTCTATCTCTGCCCGTTTTGGACATATAATTGTTCTATTTTACTCATCTAAGTGGGAACCTAGCCCTCTAGGGCTTCAGTACCCTCTACATTTTGTGGAAGAGTTTTAGCTGCTGCAGGTTGTTTGAAATTTTCAGAGTGTTTGGCCATTTTTTAGATATGATATCTTACCTTCAGATCCACTTTAGAGTGGTTATTTATCCATCCAAAACACCTCTTTGTATTTTTTCTTGGGTTTTCCTCTAGGGTCCCCTCCGCTTCCCTCCAAGAGATAGCCTTTCGCCACCTCATTTACAACAATTTTTCCTCTGATTTTTTGTTTTTCTGCACATATTTCCAGCATATCTGACCTTTAGATCCCTGTCCCTCCCGACCTTAAATCTATTGGCTATTTTTGTGTGTTTTGACTAGATTTTTTCCCACCTATAGACTAGTTGTTGAGAGGCCCGCCTCTACGGGTTTAGATTAATGCATAATTGGCTGTTTATTTTTATGTTATTTCAGTTTCATATATTGTTATCTGCAGGTTTATTTACAGTTATACAACACACTTTTTTTTTTCTCTACAAACGTTTGGGTTTAAAAATTAAAATTTACACACTTATCACACACACCTTGAGTGAAGAAGAGCTTGGTGAACACCACCAAGAAAAGACTTTAAAACATTGAAATCAATTGATCATGCACCTCTCTGCCCTTGTTTCGACATTGTAATCAGTTGATCCTACACCTCTCCGCCCTTGTTGGTCTCTCTTCCCTTTGTGCCATGTTTGTGATGTCATCATTGCGCCACCAAGGCATTTATCCCGGAGACTTCTTGGCCTTCATCCTCAGTTTCTGGTAGGAATACTTACTCCTCTGCGTAGGATTCGAGTTAGTCCTCCACTGAGTTCGCACTCCAACTCCTCTTCTGGTTCATTGGGTTCTCCTTTTAGTTCCACCCCTGGTTCTCCCCCTGTCACCTTCACCATGTCTGGTTCAGGACCTAAAGCTGGCGGTAGCCCCGGCCCTAATGCTGTGAATACTACTAGTGGCACCGCAATAGAAACTACCCTGGTTTTTCCCTTGCTCCCCTATATGGCAGGCCTCAGTCTTCCTGATTTTAACTAGTTGGTCAATGACCCTATACACCATGACACTAGTTGGCCTGTTATGTTGACCAAGATCCCTTCTGACATTCCCAAGTTTGAAGGCCTAGTTGGAGAAGATCCAACAAATCACGTTCGATCTTTCCACATGTGGTTTTCTTCTAACTCCATTAACGATGACTATGTCCGTCTTCGGTTGTTCCAACGTAAGCTTACTGGCGAAGCTTCTAAGTGGTATGTTGATCAAGCCTTATCCTCTCATATCACCTTTGTGACTCATGCCCAGGATTTTCTACCTTATTTCCAGCTTCCCATTTGTTATGACACTGGTATCGAAATTTTGACTTCTT
Source organism: Pinus albicaulis (assembly GCA_034641835.2). Classification (NCBI taxonomy): domain Eukaryota; kingdom Viridiplantae; phylum Streptophyta; class Pinopsida; order Pinales; family Pinaceae; genus Pinus; species Pinus albicaulis. The sequence goes on along the minus strand of CM076577.1, from coordinate 40,812,336 downwards.
TCTTTCAATCGTTTGTGTCCTGCCTATCCAATCATGTCCAGGAATGCCAGAGAAGAAAGAGCCTATGTCGAGCCCCTACCTTCGAAGACCATGTCTACATGGACTGGTTCCTTAGATCTCTCTTGCCTGCTATCGGCAAGGATGCCGCATCGCATTTCCCTCAAACCAAAGAAGCCGCTCTCCAAATTGCGTTAAAATATGACCTGATATATGCTCAGTCGGGTTATGTTTATACCATTCTACCTGATCTTCCTAGAGCTGGTGGTGCCAATGCACTGGGGGCATCTCATGTCGGCTGTTGGTCATAAAGTAGCACCAGTCATTTTTTACAGATGGACCTTTGGACAGAGGTATATTAAATGCTATGGCAGGCGTCAAGACATTTAAAAGATGGACCAAAAAGAGAAATGAGGATGTGACAAATGTTGTGCTTAAAATAAAACATGTGCAATTGAAAGGTTAAAAGGCGCAAACATATGATACGAAAGGTGTAAAGCGGGAGGAGTAAAATGGTTAAACACACCCCAAAAAAAGCACGTGAGGGAATTCTACACACGGGAAATTCCGCGGGGGTCGAGAGACGGGAGGGAGAAAAAACTTATACCCCCGCGGAATTGTATTGATCAGTCATGGGGTGGGTCCAAGGTAAGCGATGACGTGGCAGCGCGAAGTGTGGAGTTTCGGCGACGTGGTAGAACTAAAAATGGGTTCTAAAGTCTGGTACGATGTGTATTTAACACGCCCCACGAACGAAATATTTCATGGATCATATGATTCACTACAGCACGAAGGTAAGGTAAGTCTTTAGGTGAACTGGTACTGAGGCCCGTACCAGTATTAAACCCGGCACGCAGTGTTCACCTGTCCTCAACCAACACCCAATCCTCACACGCCGCGTGCTCCATCGTCAGAGCCCTTACGACCCTCTTCCTCATTCAGTTTACCTATCCGCCCTTTTTAACTCAAACCCTTCAGTCAAAAGATAACAGTTTCCCATTTTTTTTACTCCAGTAGAGGTCGCAGGGTTCCAGCTACTGTACGTACTAATTGGAAACCAGCGCCAAGGTCCACCCAGTCGCTTTCAGCACCCCCACATTGTTTTCCTGAGAATAGTTCCCTGTGCACAGATATTCCATCCTTCATTTGCTTTCTGTTTTCCTTTTCTTCTTTTAAGAGTTTGTTATGTCAGTCATGGGAAGGGGCACGCCCAAGAAAGCCAAACCAGAAACCCCTCAGGTCAGAGAAGTTAGACACCCTCCCGGGTTCGACCCTTTCATCGACCTACAAGCCGGAATTTGCGATCCTCAATACCCATTTCATATCAGCACCATTAAACCTGAGCTTTTCAGACGTCATATTGGGAATAAAGACCGATATCGGGTGGTCATGTCTGGCCTGTATCACCAAATTACCCCTCAAGTTCATTCTATGGTTGATTTTATTTCCTGGCTCAAAGACGTTTTCGACGAACATTGGGGCACTTTCACCTCTCCTCAAGGGAACAAAGTTTTTTCCCTTTCCCCCGATATTATCAAGCAAGCCCTTTGCTTTCCCACCAGCACCACATATATCAGTTTCAGCGAAGCAGCTTTAGCCGCCCAGTTCACCAGACAGCCATGGGAGAACCAGAAAGCCTTCATCTCCTCTATAACCGGCAATCAGGTTACTTCTCTTCCGGCCATAGAGCCTTTTCATTTAAGTTTGTTCGGAGAGGAAGTCCGGCCCATCCTTTCTCTCATCACTAGTCTTTTAGGGGTAGGATGTCTGGAAGAGATTTCCATGATGTGTGTCCATTTCTTATGGCTCATGTCTCAAAAGGGGGTAGTGTTAGATATTCCTGGTTTCCTTGCCACTACCATTCGAACCCAGTTCAAGGAGCTTCCAGAAACCAGTCAGTTCCATTTTTGTTCAATGGTTTTCTATCTTTTCTTGTACCAGCACGCTGATAAATTTGAGGGTTCGGGTTTAGACAAGGTATATCGGGAGAATTCCCAACCTCGACCAGTCTTCGACTGGAATTTCTTTGTACGCCAATTACCCAAGGGGGAGGGTTATTCCAGTCTTATGAATAGTTTCATGTCTATTGCCTATTCTATGATTCACGACTCGCCTTCACCTAGGGTCTTTCCAGAAATGAAGAGCTGGCTGCAAGCCGGAAAATCCCAGATCACTGGGGATTGGTTCCTATTCGATGATTACACCGAAATTCGGGTCTATGGAGCCGAATTTTTCCCTTACCGGCTACTAGTGTTTCCTGTTCATCGATTTTATGCGCTCGAATATATCCGACAGACCCTCAAGGCCGATCAGCTCCATTTTGTCCCTGCCAAGAAGGGTTACATCCTGAGGCTCCCCATCACAATCAGCCCTTTTGTTGTGAATTCGAGACATGCCCTCCCGATCGCTGAAAAAATGTTGCAGGGTCTGGACCTGAGGCTGGGAAAGGATTGGGCTTATGATCCTCGATAGATTATCTCGAACAAAAGAAAAAGGAACAAGTCCGCACCTTATATGCATGAGCCAAGGCCATTCATGGAATGGAGGGCTAATCTCGAAATTTGGCCTTTAGTTTCGCAGATGGAGACAGATTCATCTGCCACAGGGGAGGAAGAGGACGTCAATAAAGGCAGAGGCAGAGAAGAAGCAGGTACCTCAGGAGCAGTTCCTCCTCACAAAAAGCAAAAAACAGCCTCCAGTGAGGCAGAAGTCATAGGAGAGGAGTAACTGCTTGAACCATTCACAACGTATGGAAATTTGGATAAAAGTAAGGCAGGGATAAAGATGCTAAGGGATAGTACCACCTCTTCCGACTTCATGGAAGTCACACAGGCCATCATAGAACATACCTCACCAAGGGCAGTTGAAAGGGACCGAGCAAATAGAGAGATCCGAGATAAGTATAAAGCTGAGCTGGAGGGGTACGTTGAGAAATATCACATCAGGGTCTTTGCCTCCATGAACGTAGATATAGAACATCTGGTATTATCTATGGTGAAAACCCTCTTGGATCCCAATTCAGGTGTCACTAGCTATCGGGTGCTCGAGCATGCAATCGACATGAAAAAGGTGCCCGCGACCAATATGTGTAACCTGTTTCAGACTGTATGCGATATGCTAAAAGACAAAATGATGCAGGTCACCATTGCGCTGAAGAAGCTGGAGGAAAAACATGAACAGGTGAGCGCTACCTTGAAAAATGAACAAGAAAATTGTCGCGCCCGAGCAAATCAAGTACGTTTCCTCCAAGACCAAATCAGAGGAAAAGACATGGGAGAAACAGACCTGCAGGGCGCTTTAATAGACCAACTGCAGAAGGAGCTCGCATCAATGAAAGGTAAGGTCAGCATACCAGTCTCCCACCATGCCTAGACAGCTGAGCTGGTGCAAGTGGAAAAAGAAAAAGCAGAATTGGCTCACTCATTAGCAAGGGAGAGGGAAGACAGAGAAAAACTGGCTGAAAAAATCACCACCCTCTAGAGCAGGTTGACAGAGCTGCAAAACACCTGGGACAATCACAGCTTCCCGCCTGCTACAGCCCCACCAAAGACAAGCTCACTCGCGGAGCAGCTGAATACAACGAAAGCCACAAATGACGTGCTAGAGAAACAGGCAATCACCGCAAGGCAGAGAATCACCGATCTAGAAGGTTTGGCAGCTGAGAATGGAAAGAGGATAGAAACACTACAAAAAAAGATCGAGCAGGAGAAGAAGACAAAAGTTGACCAGCAGAACACAATCGCTGAACTCAAAAGTCGCGTGAAGGGAAATATCACTCTTAGGGAAGCGAGGAGTATAATCTGGTCGGACATAATCTCACCAGTGACAGGACAATGGGCTTTCCTAAAATGATAAGGGAAAATAAAGCTGCTATACTTTATCTCAACAGGAAATTCCAAGAGGCAGATCTCAATGTGTCCGAAAGAACTCAGCACGCTAAAAGCTATGTTTCTTTCTTGCAGGGGTTATAATTAGACGAAGTGGAAAAGCACGACATACCGAGTCGGTTCATGGAGGCCTTTGAATGTCAGAAAATCATCGACAAAGAGGCAGCCCGAGATGCAGCTTTGAAAGCCTTGCAATAGGTGATATCAAACGTGGACCGGTTCGATGTAGTGTGGAATGAGATTACAATAGTTGGGCTCCCATCTTGTTGGGACCCAACCACTCCGTTCGTCCTACAACCGTTGACAGAATATAAGACACGTCTGCAGGAAGAAAAAGACCGGATAGACATCCTGTCAGATAAGATTGCTCGGTTAAAGGGCGAAAACATTGTTTCATCCCTCAGCCAGGAGTTTCTCCTCCTCCACTTGGTCAGGCACAAGCTGCCTACAGAGGCGGGTTTCAACACCCTCACACAAGCCTATGTCAAAGTGGAGGGATTCGCCGCGATGCCAGAACCTTCAGCCGACTGCCAACAGAGATGCACACAGTTTGCGAACCAGATTGCTAGCTCATCAGCGAACGCCCCACCTCTGGCATCAACAACTGCTTCAACTCTTCCACACCTATGAAATCTTGTCAACTCATGATTCGACCTCAACGGCCTATTTAATTTTTACTGAATTATTTTCTTTTAAGTTTCGAGTGGGTTGTTTGCTCCACTCCAGCATTTTACTTTTCATCAGACTACTGTTTAATTTTCTGTTTTTGAAAACGGCCAAGTGCCTGACTATTCATGATGAGAAGCCTTATTCCTCATCATGAATTTTGTTGTTTTGAGAATGACCTTTAACAAATTTTGGTTATGCGAAGAAGATATTTTTCCAAAAAATATCTTCTCGCTGAGATAGGAAGAAGTCTATATAAGTAAGATCCAATGAAAAAAAATGGTTCCAGATTTTCTGAAGAAACTTGCAGTGTAAAAGGTTTTGTATGCTTGTGGTGGAATTATCAATGCAAATACACAGAGCCTGTGGGGTTTCAACGAAGAGAAGTTTTATTTATGTGTGAGGATTCCAGTCTTGATGATATATAGTTTGTGACTCTTTCTTTGTGATATTGTATCATTGTTCGTTCCACTATTTTCAATTTCCCTATATCATGTTTTGGAATGCGAGTGACTTGCCGGCTCAGGTATGAATTTATCGTTGTTTGGTACTCATGCTTTACTAGTCTATGTCGCTTTAAATATGGCTCATACATGATATGTCATTCTGCTTAACACATCATTAATATTTCCTCCGTATTAAGCATCATGGAATGTTATTCTTACTGAACTGATTGATATGTATGGATTCTTAGCTTCTAAGCCCATATTATGTTGAAATATGTTTTCCAAGTACCATTTCATTGGTAGTTAGTAATCTCCTTTCACCTTCTGCGCAGCAAACGTTTTTCTGTTTAAAATACCTATACATCATTCAGAAACTGGCCCTCCCCGATGAAAGTTGTCTCTAAGTTGTCTGAAGTATATATGTATTGAAGATTCCCCTCTTGCCTCTGCAGTATCCTTATACCTTGCTAAATCTGAAAGTAGTTTGGTCCCATTTATACGATGATGCTTTACACAAATTGAAAAGGTAGAGAGTCCTAAGATGATAATGAGCCTGAAATATAATTTATACTCCCTACTAGTTAAGATGTCCTAGTTACTGGTCTTTGGCAACTGAAGGTTGTCTCTAGGAGCTACAACATCTTTCTGGCGTCGTTGCCGGGGACTGAAGTTGATGAAAAATTGAAATCCCTGGGCCTCGACAAAACCCTATTTCACTCTTCAATTAGGTTAGCATGGAGAGTTGAGAGTTGTATATCCCTCACGTTGGCGACTCCACATTCATTTTCCTTGCTAAATCTCTTTACATTCCTGGCTCCTCGGAAGCCACACCTTAGGTCAGATACTTCTCAGCCTAAGACACCTTCCGTGTCTGACCCATAAATAATTCTACATAGAAGAAGCTGGAGGGGGAGACCATTTGTTCATACTGAGATTCCACCGCTGTCTCTAGAAGACCTCCCTTCTTCCTCTTCTCAGGTTGCTCAGTGGAAAGATTCTAACTCTGCTCTGGGTGAAGCCGGCTATTACTCAGACTATCTACCCACGGGAAATATCCGAGTCAAGGACGAGGCTGAGTCAGTAGATACCACCCGTTACATATTTCATCCTACTCCAGAGGTCGAGGAAGTTAAAGAGGTCACGGAAGTATTTTCTGTTAGCACTCCACCCTTGTCTCCATCATCCCAAGTCGTCGTTCATTATATTCCTATCATCATTCACACTGTGCTTCCACCTAACCCTCCACTTACTCACCAAGCCCTCTTGTTACCTCCACCTCCTCCTCCAATGGCTAACGTCCCTGGATTCCTGCAAAACAAATATGCTCCTCTGGAGCTCCCTGCAGTATTAAATGACATGCCGCAAGATTATTTAAAGATTCTGCCCAGATTCATTGCTGAGAATGAGATTGAAGCCCAGAAACATATCGAAGTCTTTTTCTCTTTTGCAGAGAATTTTAATGTGGAACATCTAGACGTAGTCCTAAGGATTTTTGTGCAGTCCTTAGATGGGGAAGCTAGAAAGTGGTTCAAGACACTTGGAGCTCGTTCTATCAATACATGGGAGGGAATGGAGGGTACTTTCATCAAAAAATGGGGAGAAAAGAAAGATCATGGTAATATTCTTACTGAATTCAACACTCTGAAAAGAAACATAATGAAGGGGTGTCAGAGTTTATTATAAGATTTAACAAATTGTACCTAAGTCTCCCCGCCAACATGAAGCCTCACTAGACCGCTACCAAGGTCGTTTTTGTGGCAGCGTTTGATTCTGAGTTCAGTTTCTCCTTGAGAGAAAGAAAGCCAGCCACTCTGGATGATGCACAGACCGACGCATTGGAGATAGAAGCAAATTTTTCCTCTACTGGAAAATCCAAATGGAAACATGAACAGGATATTAGAAGAAGGGGAAAGGAGGAAGTATCCACTTCAAGCCAAGACAAAGATTCGGCCAGTGACAAGCTCGAGGAAATGAACAAGATGATCAAGAATCTCTCGAGTAATTTGACTAAGCTTGAGATGGAGACCAAGAACTCACCTCTGAAGAATTTCCAAAATGCTCCAAACAGAGGGTACAATCCTCAAAACCGGAAACCTCCCTTGCAGATCCTGCAAAGGGAATGAAAGGAGCAGCATGACCAAGTACCTCATCCTCTGTACTTGGAAGGTCAAGTTGATGGTCCTACTGAGGATGTCACTTATGAAGGAGAGGAGGCCTATCTAGCTTATGCAAGCAGTGACGAAGTAGAATTCCCCCTACATGCAGTGGAAGCAGGGGAAGTGTCAGCACAAGAAAAAGCTGATGAAAGTACCGAGGATCCTGAGATTGACGACTACTGCAAGCAGTTTGTCGACTTCATGCAGGCTCAGTTTAATAAGAAATACGATCTCAAGTCCTCTAGAAAGAGAACCCGCACTCAAGATGAAGAGGAGGACACACCCCAAAAACCAGCACCTACTCAGGAGGAGATGGCCCATAGAACCCCAGATGAAGGTAAGAGACCTCTGGACCAACCTTTACGATCTGATACTCAAAGGCCTTCTGCTTCTCAAGTAACTGCATCCCCTAATGTCAAGCCCATTGTAAAAGAAGTCAAGCCTCCCTTCCAAAGAAAGGATTCAAAATAAAAAGAAGTGGCAATAGATAAGTCTCCATCTGTCTTCAGTTTACAAAAAGAGCTTGAAAAAGTAAAAATCCCAGTCCCCTTGACTGAGCTATTGAAACAACCAGCATATCAGTCCCAAGTCACATCCTTCATTCTCCCTCCAAAAGTAGTACACATTCCAGATAGTCTCAACCTACAAGAAGAAAGGCCTATGGTGGTGTTTGGCCCACACGTTGAGGAGTTAGACCCTTCCACACCTCCCTTCTATGTGTCTCTGGTGATCCATGATCTATTGCTCCACAATTGTATGCTAGACTCTGGGGCCTCCCACAATCTTATGCCTCTATCTTTCATGGAACAATTAGGACTCCAAATCACTCGCCCATATAAGGATTTGTACTCATTTGACTCCAAAAGAGTTAAATGCCTAGGCATGATCAAGGATCTAGTGGTCAATCTAGCCCAAATCCCAGTCAAAAGTGTAGTAATGGATATTGTGGTGGCCGACATCCCAGCCCGCTTTGGCATGCTACTATCAAGGTCCTGGGGAAAAAAAATTGGTCGGTCAATCAAATTGGATCTAACATATGCCACTATCCCAATTTTTGGTGGCCAAGAGAGGAGACTATACAGAGAGACCAGATTCGTCAAAACGGTTACCAAGGTTGACAGCTCAGAAAATTCTCCTGTTTACAGTAAGGAAGGAGACTTTTCATGCCTGATGTTAGAAGAAGATCACAGTTATGCTCACGAACCCTCCTTCTGTCAAATAAGGACCCAAAAATCCTTAGAGAGCCTTGAAACTGGGATATGGACTCTACATTTTGATGTGGAAAATTCTAAGGAAGGTAATGGGGCTGTAGTGTTACTGATTTCTCCTACAGGAAAATGGGTCCCACTGTCCTTCAAATTAGAGTATGAGGCCACCAATAACGTGGCTGAGTATGAAGCACTTTTGCTAGGGTTGCAGACAGCCAGGAATATGAATATCCAGAGTCTGAAGGTCTTGGGTGATTCGGAATTGGTGGTTTGACAAATCAAAAATCAGTGTCAAGATAAGCATCCTCGTCTGAGAGCTTACAGGAATGAAGTATGGGACATGGTGGAAAAAATTTTCTCAGCTTTTGATATTCAGTTCATGCCCCGGGAGCAGAATAGGATTGCAGATTCAGTTGCAGTAGCTGCCAGTACTTTCCGTCCACCCCAAAATCCCCTCTTGAGATATGAGATAGAGGTAATATATCGACCTTCAATCCCAGACAATGTCAAACATTGGCAAGTGTTTGAAGATGATGAGCAAGTTAAAAGGTTCCTAGAGACAGTTGGGGAGTTCTCTAATATGGAAATTGACTGTTATGAGGAAGATGATGTTGAGAACCAATCAGGAAACAAGTGGGAAGAAAAAATGGCAGGAAGTAAAGTGTTACAGCTGAAGGGAAACATCATCCCTAGAGGGCTAGTACCTCTAGAAAGACTATTTGACAAAAATGACGTCCCCATGCAGCCCAGCAAAATGACAGAGGAAAACCAGCTAGAGGACCTGAATCTGGGTACTGACGCTGAGCCCAAAATTGTAAGATTGTCCAGAAGAGTCCCGGATGAATATAAGGAGAGGTACTTGAAACTATTTCATTCGTACAAGGATGTATTTGCATGGTCCTATCAGGACCTGAAAACGTTTGATACCAGCATTTTGCAGCATGAAATTCCCCTGAAGGCAGATGTAAAGCCTCACAAGCAGAAGCTCAGACAAATAATTACTCTGCTGCTCCCCTCCATTGAGAAAGAAATCAAGAAGCTGCTAAAGGCTAAAATAATTGTGCCATTAAAGTACTCTGAATGGGTGGCAAATCTAGTCCCTGTCCGAAATAAAAATGGAGAAATAAGGTTGTGTGTTGACTTTAGAAATTTGAATAGAGCCTCCCTGAAAGACAATTACCCATTACCGAAGATGGACCACATTCTGCAAAAAGTAGTGGGGGCCTCTAGAATGTCTATGATGGATGGTTTTTCGGGTTAGAACCAGGTGGTTGTACTCCCAAAGGACCAGAAGAAGACTGCTTTCACCACACCTTGGGGTACATTCATGTATGCTAGGATGCCTTTTGGGCTGATTAACGCAGGAGCCACTTTTCAGAGGGCCATGGACATTTCTTTTGTTGGGGAGAAAGATAAATTTCTGGTGGTTTATCTGGATGATATTACAATGTTTTCAAAATATGATGCCGAGCATATTCAACATTTACAGAGAACTTTTGAAAAATGCAGGAGGTATGGTCTTTCCCTCAACCCTGAGAAATCTTTGTTTGCATTAGAAGAGGGTAAGCTCCTGGGGCACATTGTGACTAGGGATGGGGTCAAGATTGATCCTAAAAGAGTGGAGGTTATAAATGGTATCTCCCTCCCCAGGAATAAGAAAGAAGTGCAGGTGTTTCTAGGGTATATCAATTTCTTGAGGAGGTTTATTCCTAACTATGCTGAGATAGTTAGACATATAACAGATATGTTGAAGAAGAATAAGGAGGTGAAATGGTCACAAGAATCACAGGAGGCTTTTGCTAGAATAAAACATGCATTCGCTGAAGCCCCTGTGCTGGCTGGGCCTGATTATGCTAAAAAATTTATGATATTCTCTTTTGCTTCGCCTCATACAGTAGCTGGGGTTCTTTTACAAAAAAATGATGATGGGTATGAACAGCCCATAGCTTTCTTTAGCTAGGTTCTTCATGATGCAGAATTGAAGTATAATATATTGGAGAAACAGGCGTATGCCCTAGTAAAATCCCTCAAAGCGTTTCGCATGTATATTTTACAGTCCCACATCACTGCATTCATGCCCAATGCAGCTGTTAAAGACATTCTCGTCCAGGGTGACAGTGAAGGAAAAAGAGGCAGATGGATTGTAAAAATACAGGAATATGATCTGGATATTCGGCCAACCAAGTTGATTAAGGGCCAGGGACTAGCCAGAATTCTATCTGAATCAAACTATCAGGCCCTAGGCATAAACATGTCTATGATAGTAAGTGGAGAGTCTGCAGAAGAAGGGGAACAACAAGCTGTGGAGGTAGCCAGCCCGCAAATGCGTCTAAAGTACCTCACCAGCCCATGGTACAAGGAGATTATAGAATACCTCCTAACACTCAGCCGCCCACCCAGCTGTGATAAAACGAAATACAGGGCACTGAGGCTGAAATCACAGAAATACACAGTTGCAAACGGCCAGCTTTACTGGCGAGATCCTTCAGGTATCCTACTCCTGTGCCTCACAGAGAATGAAGTGGAGAACATAATGACCAAATTTCATGAGGGTATCTGGGGAGGACATTACAGCTAGAGGGGCACAGCTCATAAAATCTTGAAGGCTGGTTTCTACTGGCCTAAATTATTCGGAGATGTCTTTGCCTGGGTTAGAGCATGTGATAAATGCCAAAAAATTTCCGAAAAGAAAAAGTTAGCAGCTTTGCCCTTGATCCCTGTTCATGTAGACGAACCTTTCAAACAATGGGGAATCGATTTCATAGGCGAAATTCATCCACCCTCAAGTGTCCAACACAAATGGATCTTGACTGCTACAGATTACTTCACGAAATGGGTGGAAGCCATACCTGCAAGGAATGCTACAGACACAGTGATAATAAAATTTATGGAAGAGAACATCATATCCAGGTTTGGCTGCCCTGCTAGAATAGTGACTGATAATGTACAGGCCTTCAAATCTACAAAATTCGTGAATTTCTGCCAGCAGTATAATATCTCACTGAGTCACTCCATAGCTTACTATCTGCAGGGAAATGGTTTGGCAGAATCTTCGAATAAAACCCTGGTGAGGGCCTTAAAGAAGACTATTAATGAAAATCAGAGGAATTGGGATTCCCAACTCAAATTGCTCTGTGGGTAAATAGAATCACTAATAAAAGAGCAACTGGGAAATCTCCATATGAATTGGTATATGGATGAGCAGTTGTGTTTCCTATACAATTATCCCTACTTGTGGCTCGGTTCATGCAAGAGAGTCAGGAAGAACCTGATGACGTGACTAGAAGAATTAAACAGCTGGTGGAACTCGAAGAAACGCGTAGTCAGGTAAATCAGAGGCTGGAGGCACACCAGGAGAAAATGAAAGAACTATTTGATCAACATGCCAAAGACAGAAAGTTACAGACAGGGGACTTATTACTCAGGTGGGACGTATGACGGGCCGATAAAGGAAAGCACAGTAAATTCGACCCCCTCTGGTTTGGTCCCTTCAAGATCGCAGAGCAGGGCGGCAACAATACTTTCAGGCTGGAGAATTTATAGGGAGATTTTCTCAACGCCCCTGTAAATGGTCAATTCCTAAAACCCTACTTTCAGTTCTGAATTTGGCCAGGGGGGGCCTGATTGTATCATATTGTATATTAGTAGCTGTTTTCTTTTCTGAATTGAATAATGCATTAGTCATGTTGAGTTGCGAACAAGGAAATTAAAAATGCAGACGAAGGACAATGGATGGTGCACCCAAAAGATAAACAGGCGGTCTGCGTAGTTCTCGACACGTTTAGGAGTAAAACGTGCCATCCCCAGGTGGAGCCAATGTCAGTCATAAAGTAGCACTAGTCATTTTTTACAGATGGACCTTTGGACAGAGGTATATTAAATGCTATGGCACGCGTCGAGACATTTAAAAGATAGACCAAAAAGAGAAATGAGGATGTGACAAATTTTGTGCTTAAAATAAAACATGTGCAATTGAAAGGTTAAAAGGCGCAAACATATGATACGAAAGGTGTAAAGCGGGAGGAGTTAAAAGGTTAAACACACCCCAAAACAAGCACGTGAGGGAATTCTACACACGGGAAATTCCGCAGGGGTCGAGAGATGGGAGGGAGAACAGACTTATACCCCCACGGAATTGTATTGAACAGTTGTGGGGTGGGCCCGAGGTAAGCAGTGACGTGGCAGTGTGAAGTGTGGAGTTTTGGTGACGTGGCAGAACTAAAAATGGGTTCTAAAGTCTGGTACGCTATGTATTTAACACGCCCCACGAACAAAATATTTCATGGATCGTATGGTTCACTGTAGCACGAAGGTAAGGTAAGTCTTTAGGTGAACTGGTACTGAGGCCCGTACCAGTATTAAACCCGGCACGCAGCATTCACCTGTCCTCAACCAACACCCAATCCTCACACGCCGCGTGCTCCACTGTCAGAGCCCTTACGGCTCTCTTCCTCATTCAGTTTACCTATCCGCCCTTTTTACCTCAAACCCTTTAGTCAAAAGATAACAGTTTCCCGTTTTTTTTACTCCAGTAGAGGTTGTAGGGTTCCAGCTATGGTACTTACTAATTGGAAACCAGCGCCAAGGTCCACCCAGTCGCTTTCAGCACCCCCGCGTTGTTTTCCTGAGAATAGTTCCTTGTGCACAGGTATTCCTTCCTTCATTTGCTTTCTGTTTTCCCTTTCGTCTTTTAAGAGTTTGTTATGTCAGTCATGGGAAAGGGTACGCCCAAGAAAGCCGAACCAGAAACCACTCAGGTCAGAGAAGCTATACACCCTCCCGGGTTCGACCCTTTCATCGATCTGCAAGTCGGAATTCGCGATCCTCAATACCCATTTCATATCAGCACCATTAAACCTGAGCTTTTCAAACGTCATATTGGGAATAAAGACCGATATTGGGTGGTCGTGTCTGGCCTGTATCACCAAATTACCCCTAAATTTCATTCTGTGGTTGATTTTATTTCTTGGCTCAAAGACGTTTTCGACGAACATCGGGGCACTTTCACCTCTCCTCAAGGGAAAAAAGTTTTTTCCCTTTCCCCCGATATTATCAAGCAAGCCCTTTGCTTTCCCACCAGCGCCACATATATCAGCTTCAGTGAAGCAGCTTTAGACGCCCAGTTCACCAGACAGCCATGGGAGAACCAGAAAGCCTTCATCTCCTCTATAACCGGCAATCAGGTTACTTCTCTTCCGGCCATAGAGCCTTTTCATTTAAGTTTGTTCAGAGAGGAAGTCTGGCCCATCCTTTCTCTCATCGCTGTTCTTTTAGGGGTAGGAAGTCCGGAAGAGATTTCCACAGTGTGTGTCCATTTCTTATGGCTCATATCTCAAAAGGGGGTAGTGTTAGATATTCCTGGTTTCCTTGCCACTGCCATTCGAACCCAGTTCCAGGAGCTTCCAGAAACCAGTCAGTTTCGTTTTTGTTTAATGATTTTCTATCTTTTCTTGTACCAGCACACTGATAAATTTGAGGGTTTGGGTTTAGACAAGGTATATCGAGAGAATTCCCAACCCCGACCAGTCTTCGACTGGAATTTTTCTGTACGCCAATTACCCAAGGGGGAGGGTTATTCCAGTTTTGTGAATAGTTTCATGTCTATTTCCTATTCTATTATTCACGACTCACCTTCACCTATGGTCTTTCCAGAAATGAAGAGCTGGCTGCAAGCCGGAAAATCCCAGAGCACTGGGGATTGGTTCTTATTCGATGATTACACCGAAATTCGGGTCTATGGAGCCGAAGTTTCCCCTTACCGGCTACCATTGTTTCCTGTTCATCGAGTTTATGCACTCGAATATATCCGGCAGACCCTCAAGGCCGATCAGCTCCATTTTGTCCCTGCCAAGAAGAGTTACATCCTGAGGCTCCCCATCACAATCGCCCCTTTTGTTGTGAATTCAAGACATGCCCTCCCAATCGTTGAAAAAATGTTGCAGGGTCTGGACCTGAGGCTGGGAAAGGGTTGGGCTTATGATCCTTGAGAGATTGTCTCGAACAAAAGAAAAAGGAACAAGTCTGCACCTTATATGCATGAGCCAAGGCCATTAATGGAATGGAGGGCTAATTTGGAAATTTGGCGTTTGGTTTCGCAGATGGAGACAGATTCTTCTACCACAGGGGAGGAAGAGGACGTCAATAAAGGCACAGGCGGAGAAGAAGCAGGTACCTCAGGAGCAGTTCCTCCTCACAAAAAGCAAAAAACAACCTCCAGTGAGGCAGAAGTCATAGGAGAGGAGCAACTGCTTTAACCATTCACAACGTATGGCAAATTGGATAAAAGTAAGGCAGGGATAAAGGTGCTAAGGGACAATACCACCTCTTCCGACTTCACGGAATTCACACAGGCCATCATAGAACATACCTCACCAAGGGCAGTTGAAAGGGACCGAGCAAATAGAGCGATCTGAGATAAGTATAAAGCTGAGCTGGAGGCGTACGTTGAGAAATATCACACCAGGGTCTCTGCCTCCATGAACGTAGATACAAAACATCTGGTATTATCTATGGCGGAAACCCTCTTGGATCCCAATTCAGGTGTCACTAGCTATCGGGTGCTCGAGCATGCAATCGACATGAAAAAGGTGCCCGCGACCGACATGTGTAACCTGTTTCAGACTGTATGCGATATGCTAAAAGACGAAATGATGCGGGTCACCATTGCGCTGAAGAAGCTGGAGAAAAAACATGAACAGGTGAGGGCTACCTTGAAAAATGAACAGGAAAACTGTCGTGCCCGAGCAAATCAAGTACGTTTCCTCCAAGACCAAATCAGAGGAAAAGACACGGGAGAAACAGACCCGCAGGGCGCTTTAATAGACCGACTGCAGAAGGAGCTCGCGTCAATGAAAGGTAAGGTCAGCATACCAGCCTCCCACCATGCCCAGACGACCGAGCTGGTGCAAGTGGAAAAGGAAAAAGCAGAATTGGCTCAATCATTAGCAAGGGAGAGGGAAGACAGAGAAAAACTGGCTGAAAAAATCACCGCCCTCCAGAGCAGGTTGACAGAGCTGCAAAACACCTAGGACAATCACAACTGCCCTCCTGCTACAGCCCCACCAGAGACAAGCTCGCTCGTAGAGCAACTGAATACAACGAAAGCCACGAATGACGTGCTAGAGAAACAGTCAATCACCGCAAGGCAAAGAATCACCGATCTAGAAGGTTTGGCGGCTGAGAATGGCAAGAGGATAGAAACACTACAAAAAGAGATCGAGCAGGAGAAGAAGACAAAAGTTGACCAGCAGAAAACAATCACTGAACTCAAAAGTCGCGTGAAGGGCAATATCACTCTTAGGGAAGCGAGGAGTATAATGTGGTCGGACATAATCTCAGCAGTCACAGGATAATGGGCTTTCCTGAAAATGATAGGGGAAAATAAAGCAGCTATACTTTATCTCAAGAGAAAATTCCAAGAGGCAGATCTCAATGTGTCCGGCAGAACTCAGCACGCTAAAAGCTATGTTTCTTTCTTGCAGGGGTTAGAATCAGATGAATTGGAAAAGCACGCATACCGAGTCAGTTCATGGAGGCATTCGAATGTCAGAAAATCATCGAAAAAGAGGCGGCCCGAGATGCAGCTTTGAAAGCCTTGCAACAGGTGATATCAAACGTGGACCAGTTCGATGTAGTGTGGAACGAGATTACAGCAGCTGGACTCCCATCTTGATGGGACCCAACCACTCCGTCCGTCCTACAACCGTTGACAGAATATAAGACATGTCTGCAAGATGAAAAATACCGGATAGACGTCCTGTCAGATAAGATTGCTCAGTTAAAGGGCGAAAACATTGTTTCATCCCTCAGCCAGGAGTTTCTCCTCCTCCACTTGATCAGGCACAAGCTGCCTACAGAGGTGGTTTCAACGCCCTCACACAAGCCTATGTCAAAGTGGAGGGATTCGCCGCGATGCCAGAACCTTCAGCCGACTGCCAACAGAGATGCACACAGTTTGCGAACCATATTTCCAGCTCATCAGCGAATGCCCCACTTCCAGCATCAGCAACTTCTTCAACTCTTCCACACCTACGAAATCTTGTCAACTCATGATTCGGCCTCAACGGCCTATTTACTTTTTACTGAATTAGTTTCTTTTAAGTTTCGAGTGGGTTGTTTGCTCCACTCCAGCATTTTACTTTTCATCAGACTACTGTTTAATTTTCTGTTTTTGAAAACGGCCAAGTGCCTGACTATCCATGATGAGAAGCCTTATTCCTCATTATGAATTTTTTTGTTTTGAGAATGACCTTTAACAAATTTTGGTTATGCGAAGAAGATATTTTTCCAAAAAATATCTTCTCGCTGAGATAGGAAGAAGTCTATATAAGTAAGATCCAATGAAAACAAATGGTTCCAGATTTTCTGAAGAAACTTGCAGTGTAAAGGGTTTTGTATGCTTGTGGTGGAATTATTAATGCAAATACACAAAGCCCGTGGGGTTTCAACGAAGAGAAGTTTTATTTATGTGTGAGGATTCCAGTCTTGATGATATATAGTTTGTGACTCTTTCTTTGTGATATTGTATCATTGTTTGTTCCACTGTTTTCAATTTCCCTATATCATGTTTTGGAATGCGAGTGACTTGCCGGCTTGGGTATGAATTTATCGCTGTTTTGTACTCATGCTTTACTGGTCTATGTCGCTTTAAATATGGCTCATACATGATATGTCGTTCCGCTTAACACATCATTCATATTTCCTCCGTATTAAACATCATGGAATGTTATTCTTACTGAACTGATTGATATGTATGGATTCTTAGCTTCTAAGCCCATATTATGTTGAAATATGTTTTCCGAGTACCATTTCATTGGTAGTTAGTACTCTCCTTTCACCTTCTACGCAGCAAACATTTTTCTGTTTAAAATACCTATACATCATTGAGAAACTGGCCCTCCCCGATGAAAGTTGTCTCTAAGTTGTCTGAAGTATATATGTGTTGAAGATTCCCTTCTTGCCTCTATAGTATACTTATACCTTGCTAAATCTGAAAGTAGTTTTGTCCCATTTATACGATGATGCTTTACACAAATTGAAAAGGTAGAGAGTCCTAAGATGATAATGAGCCTGAAATATACTTTATACTCCCTACTAGTTAAGATGTCCTAGGCACTGATCTTTGGCAACTCAAGGCTGTCTCTAGGAACTACAACACCGGCGATGGTATCGTTGGATCTCTCTCTCATCCATACGCTCAGAATCCCATGGGCTATGGTTTTCCTCAGGGGGGGCAGCACCTCCTACACTTTTCCCCCTCCCGGTAGCATGTATCCAGGATATGGCATGCGTCCTCCTTTTTCCCAACCTCTTGTTTACCACAATGTTATCCAACCTCCTTATTATCTGTATCCACATCCTGGTGCTCCAGCTCCTCCAGCATTAGCACCTCCCCCTCCCTTACCTTCTCAACCGCTGCAACAGTAGCCACCGCCCCCTCAGGGGTGGGTGTATGCACAACAGGGCGCAAATAATCCTCCTCCCTATAAAAATAAGAGGAAAGGAACTCAAAATAAATCTACCCCCAGTAATCCTATACCTAATCCTCAAGCTAATGCACCTAACACTGCTAACCAGCAACAGGGCACTCAGCCCAAGAAGGACAGTTCTATTTGCACGAATAAGCCTTGTTCTTGTTGTGGTGTTTATGGTCATTACACGCATGATTGTTCTCTTTTGCCACAAATGAAGCAGATGTGGGAGTCTCAAGCAACATTGCAAGGACAGCAAGCCTCCCCTTCCGTCCCTCCTAGTGTTGCACCTAGTCAGCCGGTTGTGTTTACTAATCCTTTCCCTCAGCAAGGATTTGTGGCTACCCAACCACTTGAAGGTCAAGTGGCCACCCAACCTCCTCCATATGGTACCTCCAATTACCAAATTATCATGATGAATTCTGACCAACCTATAACCGTTGACCTCAACCTTCCGACTCAGTCCCGTCAGTACAACAAGCCTCCCGCTACGTCTGTCCCAGAGCCACCTTCTTCGAGTTCTACAGAGCCTCTTTTGACAACTAATGGTCCTTTGCATATCCCTCAGCCTAAGGCAGAGATTCATACCAAGATCCGTAAGGGACCACTACGCCGAAATGCTGCTTCTAGCAAAGTTTGCCATTCGTATAGTATAGTAGATGATTTGGCGCAATCTCCTGCCACCATTTCAATGCTGGAACTCCTCCAGTCGTGCCCTTCACAATGAAAAGCTATACTATCTGCCATGGGCATTGTAGATCCTTCCAATGATCGCTTGATCATCTTCGATGTTGACCGGTTAGAACATCCTCCTCTCCCTGCTTCCGTAGCCTTCCAAATCCCAGTCAAGATCTGGAACTCCAACGTTTCCCAGTGCATCATTGATGAGGGGGCATCCACGTGTGTGATGTCTGCTTTGGTTTGGAAGAAACTTGGATCATCTGAGTTGGCTCCTTCCACAATCACTCTTCGAGCATGGGATGGCCACGCCTCCCAACCCATTGGCCTATTCCACAATTGTCCTATTACTCTTGCGGGAAAGACTGTTTGCGTTGACATAGAAGTCATTGATGCCCCCTTAGATTACAACATTTTATTGGGTCGTAGCTACACCTATGATATTTTTGCTGTCCCATCTTCGGTTCACCACAAGATGTCCTTCCCTCATAATGGAAACATAGTCACCATTGACTAGTTGACGTATTACAAACCGAAGTCTCAGACCTCCCCTAAGTCCATCATCTCTTTGGTGGCCAATAAGCAAACCATCGATCCTTTGACAAGTGTCGCACCCAGAGTCTAAAAATACTCCTCTTTGCTTGGTACATTCCCTGGTCTTCCTCCTCCTGTCTATGATCCCAGCTCATCGAATGTTTTCATGATGCAATCATCTTGAGCTTCCCTCAAGTAGCCCGCTTCGGCTAGTCAGTAGCCTTGCCCGCCACAGCCTCCTCCTAGCCCTTCAATTCAGCCTTCTGAACCTCCTCCTCCTGGCCCTTCACCTACAGCTGGTATCCATGAGCCTCTCTACCCTCCTGGAATGGTTCCTCCAGGCCTTAACCATCTTGGAGCCGTCCCACCTGGCCATTACCCCTCCAGTCAGATATCATTCTTAGCTCCCCCCCTAGAGTGTACTCGGTACCTGTCATGGCCACCTTATATCTTCCTAACCTGACCCTCGAGATTCTTGTCTGGTACCTTGATCCCCCAGCCGCTACCCCGCCTAGTCAACCCAAACCTTATCTTGCTTTGACCCTGGTTCAACCGGTCCCTATGACTTCTCCCGCTGCTATAGTGCCTCAACCATCTCAATAGGAACCTCCTCCTATTGAGACAGCTGTGGGTAATGGGGGAAAAGCCAGCAAGAAGGAAACCAAAGACAAGGCTGCCCCAACAAACCTTACCCCTCCTCGACTGCCAAAGCATACTATCCAGTGTGCTTTTTGTGATGTTGTCGGTCATGCCACCCATACTTGTCCGGAGTTGCCTCACCTCAATTCCATGGTCAATGAGACATTACCATACTCGATTCAGTCCCGAAACTCAAATCCTTTCGCACAAATCACCCTTGTGCTTTGTGCGATTTCCATGGCCACTACACTAACCTCTGTCCCTGCCTTGAACAGTATCATTCCTCTTTGGAAGCGTTCTGCCAATTCGAGGCCAAGCATGACAAGTTAACCTCTCACTTGTTTGCGAGTTCTGCTTCGGTAGAACCAGAGGATCTGCCTACTCCCATTGACATTCCCCCTCCCGATGTTGAAATGAAGGAGTCTTCGGCCACCATTTTCTACCTTTCATCATCCATGAGACCCTCGGTGGAAGTCCCCTGGGAGACTTCGCTTGATGTTTCACCTGACCTCCCTTCAGCGATCACCTTTGGCTCAACATCGGTAGATCCCTTATCTGCTTACTCTTCTGTCATCCCCCATGAAGTTTGCATGTGAGCCTTTCTTCACATGATGATGAGTCAAGTAGCTCTATAGCGTGAGGTGGTCTCCCTTCCTCTAGTCACCCCATCTTCCATTTGGATGAAGACATTATGGAAGCCATGACCGACCCTGACTCTCCGTGGGATGATATGCACCACCATGCGTACTTCCTCCGGTAGAAGTCCCATGACCAATATGTTGTGGAAACTAAATACTTCATTCCCGATGAAGTCGATTGGTTTAGAAATCCCATCCCTGCACCTGATGCTTTCAAAGAAGGAAATATGGCCAATATCTCTCCTACCATTAAAATTGACATTTCTGACAAACCAAGGATAGAAGAAAATATCACCTTGGGTGCCCAATGCACCCCGGAAGAGGTTGAGGCTTACACCAAGCTATTCAAATAATTCTGCGATGTTTTCGCCTGGTCCTATTCAGAAATTCCTAGACTTGATCCCACCATTGTCGAACACCATATTGATGCATGGCCCGATGCCAATCATGTCCATAAAAAGTTGAGACCCATTAATCCTTCCAGACGAGAGGGTGTCAAAGCTAAAATCGATAAGCTCAAGCAGGCTAGTTTTATCTATCCCATCGAATACACCACTTGGGTGTCCAATCCGGTTCCCATTCTCAAGAAACAAGGCACCATCCATGTCTTCACTGACTTTCATGACCTGAACAAAGCTTGTCCTAAAGACAACTTCCCCACACCATTCATTGACCAAATCATTGATGAGTGTGTGGGGCACGAGGTTCCATCCTTTATGGATGGTTTCTGTAGGTACAACTAAATTGTTATATGTGGTGCTGATCAACTTAAGACCGCGTTCATTAGTCCGTGGGGAACCTTTTCCTATCTAGTCATGCCGTTCGGCCTTAAAAACGCCAGAGCCACTTTTCAGCGGGCTATGTCTTACTATTTCCATGACCTGGCTCACATTATCCTTTCTTATTTAGATGACCTCATTGCACATTCTAAACATCGTGTGCAACACCTTCACGATCTATGTACCATCTTTCTCCATTGTCGCAAGTATAATATCCGTCTCAACCCGCTCAAGTGTGTCTTTTGTGTTCCTGCCGGCCATCTTCTAGGCTTCATTGTGTCTAAATATGGTATCACGCTTGACCCATTGAAACTTCAAGCGAAAAATTAGATTCAAGAGAAACATGCTCTCACAACCTCTCCCTTGATCCGTCACCTTGACTTTGATATGGATTTCATCCTGTACATCTCCACTTCCACCTATTTGGTCGCTGGAGTCCTTATTCAGGAAGATGACAATGGAATTGAGCACGTTACCTATTATGTCAGTAAGAACCTTATAGGTCCTCCTGTATCCTACTCACATGAAGAGAAATTAGCACTGGCTGTCATGTTCTCGGTCCAGAAACTTCGTCATTACATCCTCATGCATTCCACCAAGGTCGTGACTAATTCCAACCCTATGGCCTTCCTATTGAGTCGTCGAATCATCAATGGGAAGTATGCCCATTGGATCGTTATCCTCCAGGAATTCGATCTTGAATTTGTCACAACCAAAAGTAAGAAAGGTTTAGCCCTCGCTGAACTCTTTTCCAAATTACCTACCGGTATGCAAGATCCTCCAGTTAATGATAATTTTCCCGATGAAAATTTGTTTTCCATTACCACCGATGATCCTTGGTATGGTGACATCCTTTCTTATTTACGAACCCAAAAGTTCGCCCTCCATCTTTACCAAGATGCTCGATGACGTATCCAACACCAGACCCCTTGCTACCTTCTTATCGGTGACGACCTTTATCGTCATGGTGTATATTTTGTCCTTCGTTTTTGTCTCACACACTGTTGGTGATGTAAATCCCCTCTGTGGACAGAGGCGATCCCACTAGACCTAGAGTGGGTCTAGCCACAAACGAGACAAGCTATAATATTTATTCCTAGTTAACGAATGGAAAAATATTTGATAGATGACTTACCGAAGGTCCTACGTTGTTGTTGTCATCGGAAAGAGTGGATGCCTCTCGCTCCCAGTTTGATAGATCACGATCCGCTCGTTCTCACGCTCAGATACCTGCACATACACAAGAAACAATGGCGATATACAACACACTATTTCACATTCATAACTATCAGTCAGTCGAAGAATACTAAATCAATTGCATCAGATAATCAACGTAACACAATGATGGAACCAACACCATAGTCGAGTATATTAATGAAAGAAAGGAAGTGTACAACCAAGCTTTGATGTTGTGGTCTCCTCCAATAGGGTTCCAGTGGAGCGCGTCTCACAAAGGCTCGTCAAGAATTCAGATAGGGCTCTCTATATGGAATTCTCCTTGGTTCTACCTTCTAAATAGCAATTACTTAGCTTTAGTATCTCTTCTCCAAGTTCATCTTCTTGGATATATGTTCAGCTAGATTTCATAAAGGGAGAAGGCCTATTTATATAGAGGGAGAGGGAGAGGTTAAGATCCCTATAATCATGGAAGGGAAACCTATCTTCAAGGAGTGTTTCATGGGAGGAGGAAACCACTACCTAAAGAGGGAGATCCATGGCTCATTAACTTAACCACTTCTTGTGACTCATCCCTGAGGTGGTTAGAAGGAAACTTCCACCTCTTTTTGTTAAAAAACATTCCTAAAACAGCTGGCACGGGCTCTAGTGTAAATCCTCCACATTGGCGCGAGGGGTGAACTGGCTACCTGTGCCAAGGCCAAAACATGGGGTTTTGTGTGCTTTTTGAGGAAATGTCCAATAGGAGAAAAAATTTCCTTATGCAGAAGGATGCAAAGAAGGTGTTTGCAGAGTATGCCACTGCTCACAGGTCACGGGAAAGACCATCCAATATGTGGGGCGAGGGATTGCAGGGACGGTGAAAAAATGTTGTGTAACAGATGCCCCCTAAAGCATGAGGTCCAAGAGAAAGGGAGGGGTGAAATTATTTATGAAAATGTGTTCGACCCAAAAACTACTATCAGAAAACCTTCCAGTACAAATACAACTGAGATTTCTGATACATGACATGTGGCATGGGTGCAGCCATCCATAATAGAGTACATAAACAATAAGATATGAGGTATGGACACATCCATCTAGCAGTAGGGATCAACAAACAAACTCAAGTATGTTCATGGCCATCCAATCAAAAGAGTCATGTAATAAGTCATAGCAATCCACAAAGAACCGGCAGCCGAATTTCAGCAAACAAAATCTAGGGTCTTTCGCTCCATCTCAACCCGAAAAAAATACAAATTCGAGCATGCGAATATGTGAGCTGAAGTTGAACATGCAAGAAAATCGTTTGATTACCAGCTAATGATGAAAGTTATTAACAGACGTGAGAGAAACCACCAATAATGACAATGGATCTCAAGGTACGAAAGGTGCAATCTACGGAGTGTGAATAGTGATCTGACATTGAACACCCGTGGAGACAGTCGATCGAAGGCCAATGATGTGGACCTTGCATCGAATGCGAAGAACCTACCATTGAGGTATGCAGGCTCCAAGGTACCTGAAGGGAGTCTCTAGATCAAATTCCTGGATAATGAGCTGGAGTCGACAGGGAGTGACCTGATCAAAGGTGGGCCATAATGTTTCCCACATCATTGACACAAGACAAAGGAGTAAGATGTTTGTGAATCAAGACAAACAGAGGGAGGTTGAAAACTTCAGAGGAAAACTTCTCTTGAACATATCGGCGGCACGACACTGGATTTGGCAGCATTTGACATCAAGGGATCTGAGGTCATGATGACGTGGAAAAGAGAAAATGAGAGGTCAAAAAAGATTACCCAAACCCATGGAGGAAAACAAATGACGAAGTGAGATGTCCCCAACCCGACACTAATGAATACAAGTGCCATGTTCAAGAGCGACATACTGCCAACATGACTACAATCTGATTCCATTTTCCCCCACCATTTCTGGTGAGTACCCCCATTATTTTTGAAAACTGTTAGGTAAACATGACTCGGGGTAGAGTCAATGTTGACTAGGGTAAATAGTAGTGGTTTTGGGGCGCATGGTATTGTGCACCCATGGTTTTGGCCCATGGTATTGCATGTAATGGAGCCTATAAGAGGTTGGGAATACTTCGTTGTAATGTCGACCTGGAGGTGAGCGATAAAGGCTCACATGGCCGGATTGGCCAGGGTTTTGGCCAATGTTTAATGAAATTTCATTGGTTGGGTTTTTCCTCGGATTTGGGGTTTCCCTGGATAAACATATGTGTTTATTTTTATGTGCTTTATTGTTGGTTATGTTTATTTATTTCTCTCAATAAATTCTTTATTTATTCTTGCGGTAAATTTCTAACAACTGGTATCAGAGCCGAAGGTATATTTGGCTGAAAAACTCACACAAAAGAAGGGTTCCTGGTTTGAGTGGGAGCAATGGAAGAAGATGGTAAGTTTAGGGTCGAGAAATTTAACGGGAAAAACTTCCCGCTGTGGAAGATGCAGATGGAAGATTATCTGTATCAGAAAGATCTGTACCTACCATTGAGCGGAAAAACAAAGAAGCCGACGACCATGATAAACACGGAATGGAACATTCTCAATAGAAAGGCACTCAGAACAGTGTGGTTGTGCCTTGTGGCATCAGTAACCTTCAATATTTCAAAGGAAACAACAACAGAGGTTTTGATGCAGACGTTGGTGAAACTATATGAAAAACTCTCAGCCTCAAACAAGGTATTTCTTATGAAACGACTATTTAATATGAAGATGTCAGAAGGTCAATCTGTTGCAGACCATTTAAATGATTTTAATACATTTACTATTCAGTTAGGTTTTGTAGGGGTAAAATTTGATGATGAAGTTAGAGCTCTGTTATTCTTGTGCTCATTGCCGGAGAGTTGGAATGGTTTAGTAATGGCCATTAGTAACTCTGTCTCTGGATCTAGTACTTTAAAGTTTGATGATGTTGTCGGTGTTATCCTTAGCGAGGAAATGCGACGGAAAAGCTCTGGTGCGACATCGGGTAATGCTTTGAGCGCAGAGTCTAGGGGAAGAATAATGGAAAGAGGAAAGAGCTCAGGATATCGCAGTAAATCAAGAAAAGGCATATCCAAGTCCAGATCGGGGATAGTGTGCAGGAAATGCGGAAAGAAAGGACACCTAAAGAAAGACTATAGATCTCGGAAGGGAAAAGAAGGAGACACACAGCAAGAAAAAAATCATGAAGCGAATTTGACAAGTGATGTGTTACAATATGCTTTGATTCTTTCTTTTAAAAATGTTACTAATTCCTGGGTAGTAGATTCAGGGGCCTCATTCCATGCCACACCTGATAAGAAATATTTTCATGACTATGTTCAAGGAGATTTTGGACAAGTCCGTTTGGGTGATGATAAACCCTGTAAAATTGTTGGAAAGGGTAAGCTTTTTGTAAAACAGCAGAATGGAAACCAATGGCTATTAAAGGAGGTAAGGCATGTTCCAGATCTAAAGAAAAAAAATCTAATTTCAACAGGGCAGTTAGGCGGTGAAGGTTCTGTGACAACTTTCACAGATAAAGCTTGGAAGGTCACCAAAGGAGCCTTGGTAATAGCAAAAGGCGAAAAGGTTGGTACATTGCATTTATGCAACAGTATTTCTAACTCTCTTAATGCTTTAACTTCCAAAGGAGAAGAGGTAGCATTATGGCATCATAGGCTCGGACACATGAGTGAGAAGGGGATGAATATTCTTCACTCAAGAAATTTGTTGCCAAGTTTGAAGAATGTTGATTTGGATTTCTGTGAAAATTGCATTTATGGAAAACAAAAGAGAGTCAGATTTCTCAGAGTTGGGAAAGAAAAGAAGAGCGAAAAATTGGAGCTTGTGCACACAGATGTATGGGGACCTGCTCAGGTATCATCTCTCAGTGGCTCTCGCTATTATGTTACGTTTATTAATGATGCAACTAGAAAAAATTGGATTTATTTTATTCAAAATAATTCTGATGTATTTGATACTTTCAAGAAATGGAAAGATTTCGTTGAGATTGAGACAGAAAAGAAGTTGAAGTGTCTCAGATCAGACAATGGAGGTGAATATTGCAGCAAAGAGTTTGATAGGTACTGTTCAGAGCATGGAATTCATAGAGAGAAGACAGTTCCAAGAACACCACAAGAAAATGGTGTGTCAGAAAGGATGAATAGAACAATCATGGAGCGTGCAAGGTGCATGAGATTTCATGCAGGATTGCCTTTACAATTTTGGGCAGATGCTATAGATACTGCTGTTTATCTAATAAACAGAGGGCCTTCAAGTTCCTTGGATGGTGGTATTCCAAAGGAAGCTTGGACAGGTAAAAAGGTAAACTACTCCTTTTTAAATCCTTTTGGTTGTGAGGCCTTTGTCCATATTAATAAAGAAAATAGAACAAAGCTTGAGGGAAAATAAAAGAAATGTACCTCTATTGGATATGGTGTTAATGATTTTGGTTATCGCTTATATGATTATTATTTAAGGGTGAAAATGTGAAGTTGGGAAACACTTTTTGCCCTTTTTTGACGTTGAAAATTGTAATTTTCTATGATTTTCAACTTCAAATCCACTAAATTCATATTTTTATTGCAAATTATGCTTTGACATAAAAACAAGAATTGTAGAGAATTGTCTTACCTCCATACCCATATTTAAAAAAAAAAAAAATATTGACATATAGAGGGGTAAATTTCTTTTTTACTAACTGCATATACTTGAAATTTTCAGGCAAACATAAATAGTCACTTTATTATCCTTTACTTTTTTTAGGGAAGGTTATTCATTTTTTGGAAAAAAACCATAGCATCATAATCTGCATATGTTGCACTAGTGCACAGACTATTTTTCGGTAATTTTCGGATTAAATCACTATTTTTTATTATTTTTTGAAATGGACGAAGACAAAAAAACAGTGATGTTTCAGTACATTTTATCATCCTTTGATTTTCTTTTCAATGTGATCGTCAATAAGAAAAATGAGAGTACCCTTTTGAAGTAGACAGGGAGAGGAAGTGTAGTATTATTTTTTTGAATTTTTTGGAGTCCTCATTTGAAATTTATTGAATTTTCATTCAGTGCATTTTTCAGAACAATGAAATTCCACAGTGACACAGTTTAGTAAAAAATTAATAAAAAATTGAATTTTTTAATGAAACTCCACAAATCTCATATCATCAGAAACTAGATTCAGAGATGAATCTAATGGTACTTTTTCCGACATATAACATTTTGTTTTTGTAGGTGTTCTGCCCCTCCAAAGTTGCAGGTTCCTGAAAAATGCAAAATTTTCTGTGTTTTTCGTTGACCAGAAACTCTCGCCCGAGATAATGTCTCGGACGAGAAATTTATAAAACTCTCGACCGAGAGTTTAACCCGCCTAAAGTTACATTTATACGCACAACCAAACTCTCGGCCGAAAGTTTAAAAAACTCTCGGACGAGAGTTTGCGCCCGAGAGTTTACTCGATGAAACTCTCGTATGAGAGTTCAGAAAACTCTCGTATGAGAGTTCAGAAAACTCTCGTATGAGAGTTTAGAAAACTCTCGTATGAGAGTTTTTAAAACTCTCGTATGAGAGTTTTTAAAACTCTCATCCGAGAGTTTTATTCCTATAATAAAACACAAAAATTATTAAGTTTTTAGAATTGGTACGTTATATAATTTAAATAGTACTTTATTAAAATTAAAAAATGATAAAATTATAATTTTATTTTAAATTATATTATTATTATTATTAATGATAAAAAATACATGAAGATTTAATTAAATACAATTTGTAACAATATTTTGTAATATCAATGTTATATAAAAAACTAAAAATATTTTTATATAAAACTAATTGATATATTAATATAAATAAAATAAAATTCTAAAACATAAATCAAAATAAAAACAACTATATATAATTTATATAATATTTTTTTTGAAATTAATGAGTAAATTTAAATTTAAAAAACAATTGACTAAATGCAATGAGGTGATAAAGGAGACAATGCATAGCACCTTAATATCGTTATAAATTCTTGGAAATCTCGAGAAATTTTTGAAGTGAGATGAGCTTCTTGGAATGGGGCACTTTATCTTCCACTTCAGTTTCCCACAATTAACTTGAAAGGAAGTCTATTTTCCTAGGTATGGATGTAAGGGAATGAACAATATTATTTGAACATTGATTTAGATGCTACTCTTGGAATGGGTCCTCCATATTCCAAATTTTAGTTCTAAGATTAAATTGAAATGAAGAAGTTTATTTTCAGGTATGCATGTAAGGAATAAAGAATATTATCCTAAAAATAAATGAATGTTATGATATCTCATGTATGTATGACTGGGAGGGACCTTGTTGCAGAAAACTAACCCTGACCTCTAACTCCTGACTCGTAACCCTCTCTCCCTAAACTCCTAATTCCTAACTCCCAAACTTTAACTCTAAACTCTTAAACTCTAAACTTAACTCCCTGTAACCTATCGATCTCTAATTAAACCTCTAAATCCCTAACCCATTTAACCCCTAAACCCTTAACCCCTACCCCTAACACGTTAACCCCTAACCCATTTAAGCACCTAAACCCCAAAAACCCCTAACTCCTAACCCCTAAAATACTTAACTGCTAAATCCCCTAACCCCCTAAACCTCTAAACCAATCCTAACCCATTTAACCCCCTAAACCTCAAAACCCCTAACCCCTTGAACACTAATTCCCAACCCATAACCCTTGACCCCTTAAACCCTATTTCCTAACCCCTAACTCCTTAAACCCTAATTCCCAACCCCTAACCAATTCAACACCCTAAACCCTTAAAAACCTAACCCATTTAAGTGTTTATTCCATTTAACCACCAAAACCCTAACCCCTAACCCTTAAAATCCTTCACAGCTAAATCCCCTAAACCTCTAAACCTATAACCCATTTAACCCACCAAACCCTAAACCTCTAAACCCTTAACCCCTAACCCTTAAACCCTAATTCCCAACCCCTAACCAATTCAACACCCTAAACCCTGAAAAACCTAACCCATTTAACCCCATTAACCCCTAACTTCTAACCCCTAAAATCCTAATTCCCAACCCATAACCCATTCAACCCTTAAACACCTAAACCCCAACCCATTAACTCGACCCTTGAATAATTAATTCCTAACCCCGCGTTCAAAATTTAACACGCCTAAACCCTAAACCTCTAAACCCTTAACCCCTAACCCATTTACCCCCACTAAACCTCTAAACCCTAACCCATTTAACCCCTAAATGCTAAACCTCTAAAACCTTAACCCCTACCCCTAACTCGTTAACCCCTAACCCATTTAAGCCCCTAAACCCCAAAACCCCTAACCCCTTAAACCCTAATTCCCAACCCATAACCCTTGAACCCTTACCCTTGACCCCTTAAACCATAATTCCTAACCCCTAAACCCTTAACCCCTAATTCCCAATCCCTAACCAATTCAACACCGTAAACCCCTAAAAACCTAACCCATTTAAGTGTGGATTCCATTTAACCCCCAAAACCATAACTCCTAACCCCTAAAATATTTCACTGCTAAATCCCCTAACCCCCTAAACCTCTAAACCTATAACCTATTTAACCCCCTAAGCCCTAAACCTCTAAACCCTTAACCCCTAACCCCTAAAACCGTAATTCCCAACCCCTAACCAATTAGACACCATAAACCCCTAAAAACCTAACCAATTTAACCCCATTAACCACTAACTTCTAACCCCTAAAATCCTTAACTGCTAAATCCCCTAACCCCCTAAACCTCTAAACCAACCCTAACCCATTTAACCCTCTAAACCCTAAACCTATAACCCCTTAAACCCTAATTCCCAACCCATAACCCATTCAACCCCTTAAACACCTAAACTCTAACCCCTTAACCCGACTCCCTTAAACCCTAATAAATTCCTAACCAAAGGCAAACCCATTTAACCCCTAAACAAAACCCATTTAAGGTGGATTCCATTTAACCCCCAAAACCCTAACCCTAACCCCCACAAATCATCGCTAAATCTTGTAACCCCCAAACTCTAAACCTATACTCCCATTCAACCCCTAAACCCTAAAATTCTAAACCCTTAACCCTTAACCCTTAAACAATAATTCCCAACCCATAACCTCGACCTCTAAACCCCAATTCCCAACCCTAAACTTTTAACCCCCCAAAGCCTAAACCTATAAACCCTTAACCCCCCAAACCATTTCCCCTACTAAACCTCAAACCCCTAACCCATTTATCCCCAACCTGAACCCCAAACCCTTAACTTCACTCCCCTAACCCGTTAACCCTTAACCCATTTAACCCCCTAAACCTCAAAACCCCTAACCCCTTAAACCTTAATTCCCAACCCATAACCCTTGACCCCTTAAACCCTATTTCCTAACCCCTAAACCCTTAACCCCTAACCCCTTAAACCCTAATTCCCAACCCCTAACCAATTCAACACCCTAAACCCCTAAAAACCTAACCCATTTAAGTGTTTATTCCATTTATCCCCCAAAACCCTAACCCCTAACCCCTAAAATCCTTCACTGCTAAATCCCCTAACCCCCTAAACCTCTCAACCTATAACCCATTTAACCCCCTAAACCCTAAACCTCTAAACCCTTAACCCCTAACCCCTTAAACCCTAATTCTCAACCCCTAACCAATTCAACACCCTAAACCCCTAAAAACCTGACCCATTTAACTTCATTAACCCCTAACTTCTAACCTCTAAAATCCTTAACTGCTAAATCCCCTAACCCCCTAAACCTATAACCCCTTAAACCCTAATTCCCAACCCATAACCCATTCAACCCCTTAAACACCTAAAACTCTAACCCCTTAACCCTTGACCCCTTAAACCTTAATTCCTAACCCCTAACCCATTTAACGCCCTAAACCCTTAACCCCTACCCCTAACCCGTTAACCCCTAACTTCTAACCCCTAAAATCCTTAACTGCTAAATCCCCTAACCCCCTAAGCCTATAAACCAACCCTAACCAATTTAACCCCCTAAAGCTTAAACCTATAACCCCTTAAACCCTAATTCCAAACCCATAGCCCATTCAACCCCTTAAACACCTAAACCTCTAAGCCCTTAACCCTTGACCCCTTAAACCCTAATTCTTAACCCCTAACCCATTTAACCTCCTAAACCCTAAACCTCTAAACCCTTAACCCCTAACCCATTTACCCCCACTAAACCTCTAAACCCCTAACCCATTTAACCCCTAAACCCTAAACCCTTAACCCCTACCCCTAACCCGTTAACCCCTAACCCATTTAGGCCCCTAAACCCCAAAACCCCTAACCAATTCAACACCCTAAACCCCTAAAAACCTAACCCATTTAAGTGTGGATTCCATTTAACCCCAAAAACCCTAACCCCCAACCCCTAAAATCCTTCACTGCTAAATCCCTTAACCCCATAAACCTCTAAACCTATAACCCATATAACCCCCTAAACCCTAAACCTCTAAACTCTTAACCCCTAACCCCTTAAACCCTAATTCCAAACCCATAACCCTTGACACCTTAAACCATAATTCCTAACCCCTAAACCCTTAACCCCCTAAACCCTAAACCTCTAAACCCTTAACCCCTAACCCATTTACCTCCACTAAACCTCTAAACCCCTAACCCATTTAACCCTTAAACCCTAAACCTCTAAACCCTTAACCCCTACCCCTAACACATTTAAGCCCCTAATTCCCAACCCCTAACTAATTCAACACCGTAAACCCCTAAAAACCTAACCCATTTAAGTGTGGATTCCATTTAACCCCCAAAACCCTAACCCCTAACCCCTAAAATCCTTCACTGCTAAATCCCTAACTCCCTAAACCTCTAAACATGTAACCCATTTAACCCCCTAAACCCTAAACCTCTAAACCCTTAACCCCTAACCCCTAAAACCCTAATTCCCAACCCCTAACCAATTAGACACCCTAAACCCCTAAAAACCTAACCCATTTAACCCCATTAACCACCAACTTATAACCCCTAAAATCCTTAACTGTTAAATCCCCTAACCCCCTAAACCTCTAAACCAACCCTAACCCATTTAACCCCCTAAACCCAAAACCTATAACCCCTTAAACCCTAATTCCCAACCCATAACCCATTCAACCCCTTAAACACCTAAAGCTCTAACCCATTAACCCTTGATCCCTTAAACACTAATTCCTAACCCTTAACCCATTTAACCCCCTAAACCCTAAACCTCTAAACCCTTAACCCCTAACCCATTTACCCCCACTAAATGGCCGAACCAGCGAATTTTCTGATAAAATTCGTCTCGACAGCTGTAGTCCTCGGATAGAGCTTTCTAATGATGTATCATATGCGTCAAACGGAGATAGTATGCCAAAGTTACGTCCCTGGGAAGTTGAAACACCAATTTACCCAATCGGGGCCCATAGTTTTGGCGCTTCATCTCCTAGGGTTAGGTTTTTGGGATGTTTAGGGTTCTCCATTGTTTCTCAATAATAAATAGGCCCTCGCGCCTCATTGTAAAGAAGTTCAGAGGTCTGTAGCCACCACATCTCTTCTCAGAGATTCGCTACCAGCACCCTAGCTATTTTATTTCCATTATGTCTGTAAGCATCTTTCTGTTATTTGATATTAATGAAATGAAGTGTTATTTCCGCTGCATCTCTGCATTTATGGTTATGTGTTTATTCTGTTGCGTTCCTGCATAAATCCGGATCAGTGGTATCAGAGCGGTCTGCTTTTTCTCGATCCTTCTTTGCATGTCCCCAACGAGGCCGGGGTATAAGGAGCTAGGGCTTGATCTGGTGGAACCTTTGCAAGATCAGCCTCGCAAACCTCGACGGACGCCCATGGGGGACGAAAAGAAAGATGAGGAAGCAGGAGATCCTATCAAAATATTGCTCGAGGAGGCCCTCGAAAAACAAAGGAACGCGATGATGGATAGCTTTGCTCAGATCCTTCAACGGCTGCCCACCGGCGGCGCATCTGCATCCAGTAGCCACTCTGGAGTTGCGACTCCCTTTTAAGGTACAAGTAAATTTTGACATTCCCATATTTGAGGGTCAAATAGATGCAGATGCCGTAGATAGATGGTTGAATCTATTAGAAGGATATTTCTCTGTTCATGACTTTTCAGACCGGGAGAAGATTATTTTTGCACTCCTCAAAGCTACCCCTCATGTTAAGGACTGGTGGGAAACCTACTGTGAGAACAAGGACCAGACAGAACCCTCTCTGTTCTCGGCTGTACCAACTTGGAATTCTTTCCGAGACGCCGTCAAGCACTCCTCAAAGCTACCCCTCATGTTAAGGACTGGTGGGAAACCTACTGTGAGAACAAGGACCAGACAGAACCCTCTCTGTTCTCGGCTGTACCAACTTGGAATTCTTTCCGAGACGCCGTCAAGGAACAGTACTATCCCGTAGGGAGCTATGAGGACAAGTACATACAATGGGCCACGCTGCGACAACAAAGGGATCAAGATGTGCACGAGCTGACGAATCTGTTCCATACCCTGCGCACAAAGTTGGGTATCAAAGATTCAGAGAAACATTTGGTGCTAAAGTATCGCATCTGTCTGCACAGATACATTCAGGAGGAAATGGAGTTCCTCGACATCTCCTCGCTTGGTACGGCATACCGGTATGCTGCCAAGATTGAGCAGAAATTCAAACAGAAGAAGCGAGACTTTGGATCTGCGAATCAAAAGCAAGGAAAAGGTGCTTCCAAACCGCAGAACAAAGGACAGAGCCAAGGCATGGCTGCTAAAGACAACTCGTCAAAGCCACAAGAAAAGAAAAACACCGTAAAGCCAAAGAAGGACATGGGAAAGTGGTGTGAGTTCCATAAGAGCTCCACTCACAACACAAGTGAGTGTCGGGCCAAGCAGTCGCTAGTGGCCGAGATGAGGGCTTCTGAGTCAGATGCATGCTCCGACTCCGAATCAGAACCTGAAAAGGGGAATGAAAAGGGAAACAGATTATTGATGCGGAGCCCAACGCCACTGTTGCCACTACAAAGGTCCAGAAGGAGGAACCGGAAGATCCAGAGGAGGAGGAACGTCTCTTCCACTCCCAGATGTGGGTAAAGGGCTCCCCTGTACAGTTCTTTGTCGACAATGGGAGCCAAAAGAACCTCATTTCAGCAGACGCCGTGAAGCGGTTGGGCTTGCCGACCACAGCTCACCCACATCCATACACCATCGGGTGGCTTCACCAAGGACGAGATCTCCGCGTCAGCCGGCAGTGTCGCCTTCCCTATAGCATCAAGCCCTTCACGGATGAGGTATTATGTGACGTTGCTCCTATTTATGTTTCTGATGTATTATTAGGACAACCATACTTGTGGAAGCGTCATGCTGTGTATGAGTCTCGACCTCGTGCTGTTATTATTACTTTGGGAAATAAGTTGTACAGGATACCAGAGGTACCACCTCCTACGACTATCTCTTTAGTTACTGCAAAACAATGCAGTAAGCTCATTTCCCAAACCAGGAAATTCGTTTTCCTGATGATCCGCCCCCAGGGCAAGAAGAAGACTGTGGCCACGACCTCCAGACAGGCCCCCTCTGCACGACAACAACAAATGGATAAGGTCGTGGAGGAGTACGAGGACATCTTCACCTCACCCACAGGGGTTCCTCTGCACTGCCAGGTCAAGCACCCGATTGATCTGACCCCAGGTGCACCACTACCCAATGGACCGATCTATCGACGCTCTATTCTGGAAAATGATGAAATCAAGAGGCAGATTCAGGAGCTGTGGCAGAAAGGTCACATCACTGTCCATCGCCCCCGTGGAGCCCGATCGTGAGCAGGCCGTAAGAAGGATGGGACGAGACTATGTATTGACTTCTGCGCCGAACAAGATCATCGTCCGAAATAGGTACCAATCCCACTGACACACCCTTCCAGACCAACCTGCTGGTGCAAAGACAAGAAGATCGACCAAGTCCTGGTATCACTGTGTACCAATTGAACCTCTCGATGTGTGGAAGATCACAAAGCTAAGAAGGCCTCTTTTGAATAGTCAGTCATGCTCGGCCGACGAATGCTCCCGCAACCTTCATGAGGATGATGGACGACATCTTGCGGCCATTCACCAACTCATTCGTAGTGGTGTACTTGGATGACATTCTGATCTTCAGCAAGACTTGGGAAGAGCACCTTCATCACATCCAACAAGTCCTCCAAACACTGCGGCAACACAAGTTGTGTGCCAATTTGGAGAAGTGCACGTTTGGCATGACCCAGGTTCAATATCTGGGATACATTATCGATGAAAGGGGGGTGCATGTGGATCCAGCCAAGATCCAAGTCATTCGGGATTGGCCAGCCCCGACTACTATAACAGAGCTTCGCAGCTTTCTGGGTCTTGCTAATTTCTACCGTAGATTCATGTTGGGATTCTCTCATATCACTTGGCCCTTGAGTCAAGTCACCAAAGGAGGAGCAAGAGAAAAATTCTTTTGGTCGGAACCTCAACAGAAGGCGTTCAAAGAATTGAAAAATCGCCTCTGTTCTGCCCCAGTGCTCACCTTACTAGACTTGCAGCAGCCGTTTGAGATCGAGACAGATGCCTCTGATTGTGCTATTGGGGCAGTTCTTACTCAACAAGGACATCCAGTGGCATATCACAGTGAGACATTGTCTGAGACAATTCGCAAGTATCCCACCTATGACAAAGAAATGTATTCCATTGTGCAAGCCTATCGACAATGGAAGCATTACATTTTGGGGAAGGAAACAATCATCCACACAGACCACCGGCCCCTACAGTTCATACAGACACAAGGGAAGTTGCATAATGATCGCCATCAGAAGTGGTCCACATATCTGCAACAGTTTCATTTGAACATCAAGTACAAGAAGGGTAGCACCAACAATGTTGCAGACTGCCTCAGCCGACCACCGATCGTGGCGCTCACCACCGTGCTCAACTCTTGTGGGCACGAGACTTCTGATTGGCCGCTTCTCTATGAGAGTGACCCAGAATTCGGCCACACTTACAAGGCACTCTTGGTGGGCACGCAAGTTCCAAATTTTCACCTCCAAGATGCACTTTTATGTCACCTGGGACACCTTTGTGTTCCTTCAAGCGAGCGTGCCAAGATGATATGGGAAGCACACTACAGTCGAGTCGCTGGGCATTTCGGGGTCGAGAAAACAGTGGCAATACTACAGAAGTATTTCTATTGGCCGAACCTTCGCAAGGATGTCGAGAAGCACATCAGATCCTGCACTGCTTGTGCCATTGCCAAACCGACCATCAAGAAGCAAGGCCTATATACTCCACTACCTACCCCTAGTCGATCGTGGGAATCCATCTCCATGGATTACATGTCGGGCCTGCCTTCTACTAAGAATGGAAATGACTGTGTTTTCGTGGTCGTTGACAGATTCTCGAAGATGGCCATCATGGCGGCCTGTAAGAAGAATATCACAGCAGAAGCCACCGCTAAACTCTTCTTTGAACGAGTGTGGGTGCACTTCGGGATCCCACAACCTATCATATCGCATCGAGTAGTGTGTTCCTCAACATTTTGGTCCAAATTTCTCCTGGTTGATGTTGGATACCAAGCTCACCAAGTCCACAGCTTTCCATCCCCAAACAGATGGCCAGACAGAGGTCGTCAACAGAATGATTGTACACATTCTGCGCATGTACAATTCAAAGCATCCACGTACATGGGACGAGAGCCTCCCTTATGTACAACATAGTTATAACCGGGCTCTCCACAGTTCAATTGGCCATAGCCCCTTTCAGGTGGGCTTGGGATTCCAACCATTATGTCCCATTGACGTAGCCATGCCATTTGCAGCTGCTCAGGCCGATTCAGCGCACGTCCAGTCTGAAGTTGACAAAGCAAGTAGCTTCATCGAGCGCATTCAACACATCCGCCAACAGGTTCATGATATATTGGACAGAGCCAATGCGAAGTACAAGAAGCGCCATGATCAACACCGGGTGCCACACAACTTCCAGGTGGGCGACAAAGTATGGCTTCATTTGCAGAAGGAGCGCCTCACTGGACCTCACCGCAAGCTTCGCCCGCTCCGATACGGGCCGTACACCATCACCAAGGCTGTAGGTAACAATGCCTTCGAGGTTAGTATTCCACCATTCCTTGGTCTGCACCCAGTCTTCAATGTGGATCGCCTTCGTCCTTACTTTCCACCTCATCGACACTTCTGACACGTAACAACTCGACACCAACGTGAGTTAAACCAACCGCATGGAACAGCCACCACAGATTGTATCATGGACATGCAAATCAAGAACACTCAGCACAAAACAGATCCAACTCGTATCGGCTGTCAAAGCCGGGCCAACTCCCCGCACCAGTGTCTCATTGGTCTGGCAAGGGAACAAGTCTGGTAAACTTTCCTCATCTCATGAGGGAACTTAACGCAATGGGGACCATTGCTTCAAGGGAGGAATGATCCGTGGATATCAGGCCACCCGCCTATTCCACTTGGCCCCCCACCATTATCTCTTTCAGTTTTTCAGTTTCGGCATAACTTACTATTTTTAGCAGTTTTTCGGGTCCTGAACTTCCGGAGCCGTTTTGAGGCCCTAAACGACGTCCCGAGGCCAGCGAATTTTCTGATAAAATTCGTCCCGACAAATGTAGTCCTCGGATAGAGCTTTCTAATGATGTATCATGTGCGTCAAACGGAGATAGTATGCCAAAGTTACGTCCCTGGGAAGTTGAAACACCAATTTACCCAAACTGGGCCCATAGTTTTGGCGCTTCATCTCCTAGGGTTAGGTTTTTGGGATGTTTAGGGTTCTCCATTGTTTCTCAATAATAAATAGGCCCTCGCGCCTCATTGTAAAGCAGTTCAGAGGTCCGTAGCCACCACATCTCTTCTCAGAGATTCGCTACCAGCACCCTAGCTATTTTATTTCCATTATGTCTGTAAGCATCTTTCTGTTATTTGATATTAATGAAATGAAGTGTTATTTCCGCTCCATCTCTGTATTTATGGTTATGTGTTTATTCTGTTGCGTTCCTGCATAAATCCGGATCAGTGGTATCAGAGCGGTCTGCTTTTTCTCGATCCTTCTTTGCATGTCCCCAACGAGGTCGAGGTATAAGGAGCTAGGGCTTGATCTGGTGGAACCTTTGCAAGATCAGCCTCGCAAACCTCGACGGACGCCCATGGGGGACGAAAAAAAAGATGAGGGAGCAGGAGATCCTATCAAAATATTGCTCGAGGAGGCCCTCGAAAAACAAAGGAATGCGATGATGGATAAACTTTTCTCAGATCCTTCAACGGCTGCCCACCGGCGGCGCATCTGCATCCAGTAGCCACTCTGGAGTTGCGACTCCCTTTAAGGTACAAGTAAATTTTGACATTCCCATATTTGAGGGTCAGATAGACGCAGATGCCGTAGATAGATGGCTGAATCTATTAGAAGGATATTTTCCTGTCACAATTTTTCAGATCATCTAGGCATTATTTTTAGTTCCTCTCATGCTGTCCCCAGTGTTAATAGACTCAAAGGAAACCTACTCAGAGAACAAGGACCACATTGTAACCCCTCTCTGCTTCTATCAACACATGTTGGAATTCTTTCCGAGACGTCGTCAAGGAACAGTACTATCCCGTGGGGAGCTATGAGGACAAGTACATACAATGGACCACGCTGCGACAACAAAGGGATCAAGATGTGCACGAGCCGACGAATCTGTTCCATACCCTGCGCACAAAGTTGGGTATCAAAGATTCAAAGAAACATTTGGTGCTAAAGTATCGTAGCTGTCTGCACAGATACATTCAGGAAGAAATGGAGTTTCTCGACATCTCCTCGCTTGGTACGGCATACCGGTATGCTGCCAAGATTGAGCAGAAATTCAAACAGAAGAAGCGAGACTTTGGATCTGTGAATCAAAAGCAAGGAAAAGGTGCTTCCAAACCGCAGAACAAAGGACAAAGCATGGCGGCTAAAGACAACCCGTCAAAGCCACAAGAAAAGAACAACACCGTAAAGCCAAAGAAGGACACGGGAAAGTGGTGTGAGTTCCATAAGAGCTCCACTCACAACACAAGTGAGTGTCTGGCCAAGCAGTCGCTAGTGGCCGAGATGAGGGCTTCTGAGTCAGATGCATGCTCCGACTCCGAATCAGAACCTGAAAAGGGGAATGAAAAAGGGAAACATATTATTGATGCGGAGCCCAACGCCACCGTTGCCACTACAAAGGTCCAGAAGGAGGAACCGGAAGATCCAGAGGAGGAGGAACGTCTCTTCCACTCCCAGATGTGGGTAAAGGGCTCCCCTGTACAGTTCATTGTCGACAATGGGA
Organism: Pinus albicaulis; assembly: GCA_034641835.2. NCBI lineage: Eukaryota > Viridiplantae > Streptophyta > Pinopsida > Pinales > Pinaceae > Pinus > Pinus albicaulis. The sequence continues at coordinate 40,772,814 of CM076577.1, read as the reverse complement.
GCCAAAAGAACCTCATTTCAGCAGACGCCGTGAAGCTGTTGGGCTTGCCGACCACAGCTCACCCACATCCATACACCATCGGGTGGCTTCACCAAGGACGAGATCTCCGCGTCAGCCAGCAGTGCCGCCTTCCCTATAGCATCAAGCCCTTCACGGATGAGGTATTATGTGACGTTGCTCCTATCGATGTTTCTGATGTATTATTAGGACAACCATACTTGTGGAAGCGTCATGCTGTGTATGAGTCTCGACCTCGTGCTGTTATTATTACTTTGGGAAATAAGTTGTACAGGATACCAGAGGTACCACCTCCTACGACTATCTCTTTGGTTACCGCAAAACAATGTAGTAAGCTCATTTCCCAAACCCAAAGAACCTGCTTTCATGATCCTGCCTGGTGGGCAGACAATGATCTCAGGGCCACGACCTCCGTGACAGGCCCTCTCGCACGACAACAACAAATGGATAAGGTCGTGGAGGAGCACGGACATCTTCACCACTTCATGAAGGTTCCTTCCACTGAAGCCCAGCACATCCATTGATTCTATCCAAAGTCATTTCACTCCACGACCCTCTCCATTCGACGCTCTGTTCTGGAAAATGATGAAATCAAGAGGCAGATTCAGGAGCTGTTGCAGAAAGGTCACATCAGACCAAGTTCATCGCCCCGTGGGAGCCCGATCGTGTTGGTACAGAAGAAGGATGGGACGTGGAGACTCGCTATTGACTATCGGGCGCCGAACAAGATCACTGTCCGGAATAGGTACTCAATCCCACGGATTGATGACCTTCTAGACCAACTCCAAGGTGCAAAATATTTCAGTAAGATCGACCTGAAGTCTGGGTATCACCAGGTACCAATTGAACCCTCTGATGTGTGGAAGACTGCCTTCAAAGCTAAGGAAGGCCTTTTTGAATGGCTGGTCATGCCTTTCGGGTTGCCGAATGCTCCCGCAACCTTCATGAGGATGATGGACGACATCTTGCGGCCATTCACCAACTCATTCGTAGTGGTGTACTTGGATGACATTCTGATCTTCAGCAAGACTTGGGAAGAGCACCTTCATCACATCCGACAAGTCCTACAAACACTGCGGCAACACAAGTTGTGTGCCAATTTGGAGAAGTGCACGTTTGGCATGACCCAGGTTCAATATCTGGGATACATTATTGATGAAAGGGGGGTGCATGTGGATCCAGCCAAGATCCAAGTCATTCGGGATTGGCCAACCCCGACTACTATAACAAAGCTTCGCAGCTTTCTGGGTCTTGCTAATTTCTACCGTAGATTCATGTTGGGATTCTCTCATATCACTTGGCCCTTGAGTCAAGTCACCAAAGGAGGAGCGAGAGAAAAATTCTTTTGGTCGGAACCTCAACAGAAGGCGTTCAAAGAATTGAAAAATCGCCTCTGTTCTGCCCCAGTGCTCACCTTACCAGACTTGCAACAGCCATTTGAGATCGAGACAGATGCCTCTGACTATGCTATTGGGGCAGTTCTTACTCAACAGGGACATCCAGTGGCATATCACAGTGAGACATTGTCTGAGACAGCTCGCAAGTATCCCACCTATGACAAAGAAATGTATTCCATTGTGCAAGCCTGTCGACAATGGAAGCATTACATTTTGGGGAAGGAAACAATCATCCACACAGACCACCGGCCCCTGCAGTTCATACAGACACAAGGGAAGTTGCAGAATGATCGCCATCAGAAGTGGTCCACATATCTGCAACAGTTTCATTTCAACATCAAGTACAAGAAGGGTAGCACCAATAATGTTGCAGACTGCCTCAGCTGACCACCAATCGTGGCGCTCACCACTGTGCTCAACTCTTGTGGGCACGAGACTTCTGATTGGCTGCTTCTCTATGAGAGTGACCCAGAATTCGGCCACACTTACAATGCACTCTTGGGGGGTACGCAAGTTCCAAATTTTCACCTCCAAGATGCACTTTTATGTCACCCGGGACACCTTTGTGTTCCTTCAAGCGAGCGTGCCAAGATGATATGGGAAGCACACTACAGTCGAGTTGCTGGGCATTTCGGGGTCGAGAAAATAGTAGCAATACTACAAAAGTATTTATATTGGCTGAACCTTCGAAAGGATGTCGAGAAGCACATCAGATCCTGCACTGCTTGTGCCATTGCCAAACCGACCATCAAGAAGCAAGGCCTATATACTCCACTACCTACCCCTAGTCGACCTTGGGAGTCCATCTCCATGGATTACATGTCGGGCTCCTGTTTTCCAATGGCAATGGAACAATTTGTATTTTTCAGGGTCATCATTTATTTTCAAGATAATATCATAAGTGTCAAGAAGAAGATTCAAAGAGAATCCCCACCTGGCAACCTTTGAATCCAGTGGGCACCTTTCTAGATCCATTGGGTCATCTAGGGCATCTGAGATAGTAGTTCCTCAACATTTTTGTCCACTGGTCAATGTTGGACACAAAGCTCACCAAGTCCACAAATTTCCATCCCCAAACTGATGGTTAGACATAGGTCGTCAACCAGATTATTGTACACATTCTATGTATGTACAATTCAAAGCATCCACACATATGGGATGATAGCCTCCCCTATGTACAACATAGTTATAACTGGGCTCTCCACAGCTCAACTGACCATAGCCCCTTTCAGGTGGGCTTTGGATTCCATCCACTATGTCCCATTGATGTAGCCATGCCATTTAACCGTCAGCCTGTCACCATGTCCAAGCCTGAAGCTTATTTTTAGTTTTCAAAGCAAGTAGCTTCATCGAGCGCATTCAACACATCCGCGCTCCCTCAGATATGACAACAGAGCTTATGCGAAGTGAGCTAAGCGCCATGATCAACACCGGGTGCCACACCACTTCCATGTGGGCGACAAAGTATGGCTACATTTGCAGAAGGAGCGCCTCACTGGACCTCACCGCAAGCTTCGCCCGCTCCGATACGGGCCGTACACCATCACCAAGGCCGTAGGTAACAATGCCTTCGAGCTTAGTATTCCACCATTCCTTGGTCTGCACCCAGTCTTCAATGTGGATCGCCTTCGTCCTTACTTTCCACCTCTACTGGACACCTCGGACATTGCAGAACAACTCACACCAACAGAATTAAACCCAGACTGCATGGAACAGGCCACCACAGATTGTATCATGGACATGCAAATCAAGAACACTCGTCAACAGCAGATCCAACTGTATCGGGTTGTCAAAGCTGGCCAACTCCCGCACCAAGGAAAGTGGTTCACCAGGGACCAAGTTCAGCAGAAATTTCCTCATCTCATGGAGGAACTTAACGCAATGGGGACCATTGCTTCCTAAGGGGGGAGGAATGATCCAGGTGGATATTGGTGGCCACCCGCCTATTCCACTTGGGCCCCACCATTGTCTCTTTCAGTTTTTCAGTTTCGGCATAACTTACTATTTTTAGCAGTTTTTCGGGTCCTGAACTTCCGGAGCCGTTTTGAGGCCCTAAACGACGTTTTTTGGGTATGAAAGCGCCAGCGAATTTTCCGATAAAATTCGTCCCGACAGCTGTAGTCCTCGGATAGAGCTTTCTAATGATGTATCATGTGCGTCAAACGGAGATAGTATGCCAAAGTTACGTCCCTGGGAAGTTGAAACACCAATTTACCCAAACGGGCCCATAGTTTTGGC